>RAOY01000007.1:600000-887033 GCA_009806085.1 Neurospora cerealis
CGAAGTAAACTGACCTAGCCATAACATGAAGGTGGCAAGGGCTGGTACCGCTCTTCACTAAAGTCACGTTGAGGGGACACAAGCCAAACCTCGCGCCCTTAATGTTCTTCGGCCCCCCAGCCTCATTCAATATCCCTACATCCATGAGTTCTCTGGACTTCATTCGGCGTCTCGTTCTTCACCCTGGACCTGTCACCTCCACTTTCGTGTTCCCACATCCAGACCAATTCAGCTCCGGCTTCGCAATTCTAGATTTCCTCGGATAAGACTTCCTCATCCAGACCTGACGAGCAGGGCGGGATTTCCTCGAGGCTTGAGAAGCGGTTGGCTGGGAGGTTGAGTTGGGTTTAACGAAGTCCTGGCATCAGGCTGGAAGAGAGGTTGCTGCTGCCCGGAGACAGCCCGTTCGGAATTTCCGTCCTCCCTCCACTCCCTCCACTCCCTCCGCTACCTCCACCCTTTTAACCCCCTCTGTGCATGTTGTCAGGCCATGATAGGTCGTGACACTTGGAAATTTCAATAACTGGATTCAGCCGCACGACGACCAAAGCCTCCCAGAAGCTTTGGAGTATGTGGTTCCTGGTCTCCATTTGCACGACTCTGGTGTGCCGTACACCCGTGAGTGAGTTGCAAGGACTTACTCCATTGCTTCAACGAGTACCTGTAAGTTTTCTCTGTTGCCCAGTTTCGGAGAGGCCAACAACCACGGAAGTTACCTCCACTTGACCACTTCCCACCATCACTGATTGGCACCGGCACAACAGTTACAACTAGGGGCAGCAGATATCAGTAACAGTTATCTGTCAAATCAGACAAACTTAGATGACAGGCGCCATGATCGACATGCGGCGAGTACAGGTGTTTACACCTCCACTTCTAGTCGGTAACCTCAACCTCAACTTCGTGATCCTCCCCACGGCACATCACTGCAGCATGACGACGGTCAAACCCTTACTAGGGCTGTGATAACAAGAAGGCGTGCTCGTGCATCGCTGAGACTACCAACGAGCCACTACCATCTCTTGAACCTTCCCACCTCGAAGGCGACCTCAAAAGCCTGGGCTACTCAGAGCCTTCAGCAGTGCATATCGGACATGTCATTGGCCGGACAAAAATTCCGTGCACCTTAACGCATTTGGAGCCACGTAAGACTTACACCCGCTGTCAGTGACGGCCCGGGCTGAATGCACGAGACCCTTCTTGCAGCAAGTGCCTAAGATTGCGGCTTGCAGGCCATTTCCCTTTCTCATCACTTACCTGACAGCCTGTGGACGACAGTGAACGACAATGGACCAGCAGCAAGCCGCTGTCAGCGCCGAGCGGTGTTGTGGACGGGTCGAAGCCCAATTCTTCTCAACCAAGGTGAGTGGTTGGTTTGATTGGTAAAAGAGGTTATGAAAAGGGATAAGAAGGCAAGAAGGCTGCGAGCGCCAAGTTATATCTTGGGAGAACAAAGGACCCCGTCCGGCCGATCTGGTTCGATCCGTTAGCATCTTCAGCTTAGCCTCTATCACAAGCCAAGCACGCCGAGCCTTCTGATCTCCGGTAGCCTTGCGGGGAATGAATGCTGGCACGTCATTTCTAATCGAATTATATAGTATGCAATGGAGCGGCTGGGGCGAGTCGTTTCCAGAAAATCTTTTGGTGTTTTGATGAAGTGCGGAGAAGCATGCAAGCTGCAGCCGGGACTCGCTAGGTAAGCCTTGTCGGTAATCTCGGCGATGGTGAAACCCTTCCAGGTCCCCGGGAATCCCCTTGATTCGCTAGTGTCGTTGCTCGAGCAACAAATAGGGGTCCATCGAGTGCAGACCCGCCCACCATATATCCTAATCACTTACACACCCGGTTGGGCTTAGTGCCGGAGCCGATGTATACCAGGACTTCCTCATCTTGGTCCTTTCTCTACCCGAGTGCAACCTCACAGGGCCAACTCTTTGACCCTGCGTCGATACCACCACCGTCAATTTTCCTGCTTACCACACATCACCAAATCATCGTCAAATCATCTTCGATCAGTTCCCAGCCTGGCGATGCCAAGATCCAAACACAGTGCAGGAAGGAAGATCATGAAAAAGCTCTTGCGGCATAATTTGTGTTGGATCCATCTGATAAGTCGAGAGACCCTCAGCTCGACACAAGGATGGATAGGTACCCAACGATGCGAGATGATGAGAATTGAGAACTGCAGAACTCGGAAGTCGGACTGATAGGACGGGATACCTGGATGATTATCACCAGCCGCATCATGTTAGTGATCAAGCACTCATCAGCACGCCGGCCTCCACCTCAACCAGAAGCATGAGGCCGAGGAGCCGCAAAGCTGTCAATATTGCATGGAACTTGCATGTGCGGGGCAGTCCAGCGGTCCAGGGCTTTTCGGTGTAAGTAAAAGCCTCCGCGATCTGTTGTCGGTAAATGGCCATTCCTCCGTTTGATGCAAATTGCGCAAGTTTCAGGGTTTGATAATTGGCACTCTGCTTCTTGGGGATTCCATTCAGCAGCTGCCAAGGTGGCACTGCCATAGAGTAATGGTGTTGGCGGCTTGGCGGAGAGTTTTCCGGACTCAAGTCCGCCCGCGGCTGGATCACCAAGGGCCGCAATCGATACGAGTTACCAAGTCGAGGCTGAGATGATCTCAAAGTCTTTGTGAAGTTGAAGAGAAGAAGCCGGCGAGGCAGTCCAGATATAAGAAGGCGCATACTCGCCGGTGTTGATGGTTTCACTTTGGATATCACCGCAGCACAGTTTGCTTCTTCTTCATCAGTCTTCACTCACTAAAAGCCTCACTCACCTTTCCTTCGTTTGTTCCTCTAGAACTTCACAGTCACCATGATTCCTCGCCATATCCTCCTTGCCCTGTCCGCGGCAACCCTCGCTTCCGCCGACACCCTGATCAACACCCTCCAGCAGAATGGCTTCAGCGACTTCGCCAGCATCTACCAAGATGCGGACCCAAGCATTCTCTCCAGCGTCGACGCCGGCAGCAACTTCATCATCTATGCCACCAAGAACACCCAGTCCACCGTCAACTCCACCCTCGGCCGTCGTGACACCACCACTAACACGCAGATTGCCGCCATGTGTTCGGTGCAGAACACGGCTTCCAGTTCGAAGAAGCTACGCTTCAAGCGCCAGCAGGCCAACTCTCCTGCAGCTGTCTACCAGTCTCTGCTGAGTGACCCGGAGATTGTCAACCTCGGCCCGGGCGTCAACCAGTCTCTCGTTGAGAAGCCCGTCGGAGACGCGGGTGTGCCCACCGTCTTCGCCGGTGCGGGTAAGGCTGTTCCGGTTGTGGGTGATGATATCTCCTTCGACGGAGGTGTCATCAGGCCCGTTGATTCGTAAGTCCTTCCCCTCCCTTTCCTCCCGGCCTCCTCCCTCCCTCTCAACACCAGACTCACTAACCTCCCGCCAACAACAACAGCGTCCTCAAAATCCCCGGCTCCATCCCCAACACCCTCGCCCTCTTCCCCAACCTCTCCAATCTCACCGCCCTCCTGACTCAATCCAACCTCATCGAGCCCGTCAGCGTGGCCGCCGGCATCACCCTCCTCGCGCCCGAGGACAGCGCTTTCGCTGCCGTCGACACCTCCGGCCTCACCGACGAGCAGATCGTCGCCATCCTCAGCCAGCACGTCATTGTCAACTATGTCGGCTACTCCCCGCTGCTGAAGGATGGACAGGTCCTTAACACCCTGGCCAACGGCACCGTTACTGTTGCTGTCAGGGACAGCGGTGTGTACTTCAATGGTGCCAAGGTCACTGCTGCTGATATTATTGTTGGTAATGGTGTTGTGCATACTGTTGCTTCGGTGAGTAATCTCCCTGGGGTTGAGTGATAGAGGTGATGGTTGAACGTGTTGCTGATATATCATCGTGAACAGGTTGTCGGTTCCGAGGACGCTGGTGTCCCTGAGGACGGCGATGATACCGAGAACCCGCCCACCACTGGCGATGATACCGAGAACCCGCCCGCCACTGGCGCTGCTGGTCGTGTCGGACTTGGTCTGAAGACTCTTGGCCTCGCTGCTCTTGGCATGGCTGTTGCTGCTTTTTTCTAATGTAATTGCTAAGACTTGAAGGAGGAATTGGGTGAGACTGGGGGGATGAGGTCAGGGGAAGGATGGTTGCGGAGGCTCTGAGGCTTTCTCCTTGTAACGATTGTATGTAATGTCTGATTATACGGATTAATGATAAATATGGACCGATGTCTATACCCTTCTTTGCCATCATGGCAGCATCACTTGATGGATATCAGTTGCTGGGTAGTCATTGTAGAGCGCCATGTACAGTCCAATACTGGTTTGTTTGTTAGCTCGGGACCTCGGATCAATTTCCCTAGGCGTTTTTAAATGATTCGTTTCGGTCTATAATCAAATCATAATCTTAGCTTGAATATACTCTTTCCGAAATTCAATTTATCATATTGAATCTTCTTAACAGCTTTCTAAACCGTACCTAGCCATTCATTTTGTCCTTATAAGGTTTAAGACAATTCGGGATAGATCTCGTCCAGTATACCAGGAGTACCAAGCTAACAAACAAATCAGCATAAGATTGTAAAGTGTTAGTGTGGGAAGAGGAAGAGAGGGTTAGGGTTGGCTATGGCGATATGGCTCGGAGCAGGAACTCTCGTATCTCGCCCAACCGAGGAGTTAGATTTAAGGTAAGCCAAATCCCAATGCATATGGGTTGATTTCTGGTCATATTCATAATGATGGTTTCAAGACTCGTCAGTCGAAGTGGTTTGTCGAAGTCATCGATTGCGGCGTTCGGCATCTTTCTCACCGTCGCACAACCGAACCCGTCATCACGACACGTGCCCGGCATGACGGCGTAAACGGGAGTAAGCCCCCCCACCAACGACCAAACGGCGACTCGTATGGGCTGAATACGACGTGCAAGAAACAAACGATCGAGTTCAAGAAACAGAAAAGATTAAAACAAGGTCAGAATCGTGAACGCGATCGAGCGTCCGTGGCACAAAAAGAAGGCGTTGAGTCGAAAAGAACCCCGCGTTTTGAGGAATCGGGCCTCGTTTAAACGTCCCGCTGACTACGAAAACGGACGCCATTTGGCGCTATCAGCTGCCCTAGAGCCGCACTTTGGAAATCCTGGAATCCCAGCACGTCGGCGTCATCCGGACCAAAACAAGCCAGGCACAACCCGGGCGATGGGCCCAGACCACCACGACGGCACGACCACCTCACCTGAAAATGCCCCTCTGCGCCTCCCCGGATTTCCCGCATCGCCCGCTCAGCCATCATTCTTATCAGGTGTGGCTGCAACGGCAATATCGAACTTGCACTATCGCTAACACTTGTCAGTGTCACAGCCCCGCAGGCCTCTAAAAAGTCTCAAAGTGCCTTGGAGATTCGCCTGGCCACGACCATCATCCCGGGCCGCTTTGCACATTTCTCATCAAACTTTTCTCACGAGGATTCATGGACAGCACACCAATTCACTTGGAACAGCCGTGGTGACCCATCCTGGTGATGCTGACCATGGCGTGCTTCACCAACATGGGAACTGTTCCCGTCAAGGGGCGAAGCGTTTGCTTTGGCATGGGAGTCCTCGGGTTTGTCAAGTCTCCCATGATTTTTCACTTTTATACCTTCCCATCGCAACCGGTCGTGATATCCTGGACAGGAGTTTCTCATCTCGGTATTTGGTAATTAGTATCAACCGCGCTAACACATTTGAGAGCACAACACGGTTCTAAAAGTGGAAGGTATCGCAACCACCACCATATTATTACACCGCGATACCTTAATACAACCATTAATACACGGAATAATACACCACCTCGACAAGGGCCAGCAACCAAGACTCCACCTGCCGCCGACGATCACCACCTCGACGACGTCGACACTCCACACACACACACCTTATTTCAACGTCACCGTCGTTATTCCACTTGTCCCCTCGCTCTTCAGTGCGGCTCCACTCATCGACACCTCAACCTCACCACATCATCCTCACCACAACCGAAACCAAGAAAAGCCAAGAAGATGACAGTCACCACCTCCAACCCCTCCAAACCACCATACCAGCACGAGCGTCACATCGCCGAACTAGCCGTGCAACGCGCCTCCCTCCTCACGCGCCGCGTCCTCGCCGGCATCCTCAACCCATCCTCATCGTCAACTTCCACTTCCGGCACCTCAACACCAAACCCTCATCTCGATCATGACCGCCGCGTCAGCGTCGCCTCCATCTCCAAACCCGACTTCTCCCCCGTGACCGCCGCCGACTTCGCCGTGCAAGCGCTCCTCACCGCCGCCATCCGCGCGCACTTCCCTCGCGATGGGTTCATCGGCGAAGAGGATGCCGACGCATTGCGCGCGGATCCGGTGCTGGCTAGGCAGGTGTTTGAGTTGGTTCGGTCTTGCGCCTCCACCGAGTCAGGCGATGAAGCACTCTCACCAGCACTCCCGCAAACCATCCCCGAGATGCTGTCCCTCATCGACCTAGGCGGACGCGGCACCGGTTCCCCCACCGCCCGATTCTGGGCCATGGATCCCATCGACGGCACGGCGGCGTTCATGCGCGGGCAGCAGTATGCTGTGAGCCTGTGTTTGATTGAGGGTGGACGGGAGGTGGTTGGTGTTCTCGGCTGCCCCAACCTGGCTATCAGTCTTCCATCTCCCACCTCGGCAAAAGCCAGCACTTGCACAGCTACGTACATAATCTCCGAAGAGAGCACCCCATCTCCTGACGATGAGGGTCAGAACCAAACAACAAATGGCATCCTCCTAAGCGCCGTGCGATCCCAAGGTGCCACCATCCGGCCCATCAACGGCAGCCCTACCACCTCGTCCTCCCAAGGCCAAGGGGAACTCCTCCCTGCAACCCCCCTCACCAAGTCTACCACCCCCGACCAGATAGAAACATCCACCCTCCACTTCATAGACTCCCTCTCCACCCCCGCCACCTCCTCCTCCCTCGTCGCGCGCGTCGCCACGTTAGCCGGCGTACCCAATTACTCCTTCCCCGGCACCGAGCTTTACTCCTCACACATGCGATACGTAGCCATGATCCTTGGCGGGCGATCGCACGTGCAGGTGCGCATACCCAAGCCGATGACCAAGGCCACGCATATCTGGGATCACGCGGGGGCGCAGCTGATTTACGTTGAGGCGACGGGGGGTAAGGGGAAGGTGACGGATTTGTGGGGGAGGCAGATTGATTATGGACGGGGAAGGAAGCTGGATGGGAATTGGGGAGTGGTGACGGCGGATGAAAAAATGCATGGGAGGTTGTTGGAGATTGTGCGGGGGCTTGTTGGGTGATGAGGTTTGTGGTGGTTTTCTCTTTGGAGTTTGTGGATGTGATTGCGTTTGCCTGTTTTATTGGGAGATCATGGTATTTTAAGTGACGATGTTGGACGGGGGGATACCCTGAGTGATGCGGATGGGGATAGACGGCGCCGGCAGCAATGCCCGGAACGAACACGTCTTGAGTTAATGCATGCATATTATGACTACGATTATCGATACCATTGAACCAAGTAATTACTGCGATCGCCTCCGAGTCCAAAGATGTGACAAGCTACCACTGCTAAACTTCCCAGACGCCCAAGTTCCCGGCCTCTTTTCGGTTGCTGCTTCCCGATATTCGTGGATCGGTAGCTCCTGCGAACTCTCGCCGTATTGCACATCCCGTTCCCTGAGTTTCTCCAGCATAAAGTCCCGTAACGTGTGGGCCGACGCTTCCGTTAACTGATGGGTAGATGCCACTGGCTTCCGGAGTCCACCCATGAACGACCGCCATCCGCCGAAGATGAGGTTCCGAGCCCGAGTACTGAAAGCAAGCGCGAGTGATAAAATTGTAATGCCAAGTGAGGGAAACACTTTGAGTTGGTCAGCAAAATATATCAAAACCCAAAAATGAAGGTCACTTACGCATTAGCAACAGCTGATTGCCGATCCTCATATGTCCATCGTTTAGTTCCCGTGCGTTCATACCGAACATGGTAGCGAAGAATGATAATGGTAGAAAGAAGATAGTCACAACAGTGAAGACTACTATTGACCTCCCTTGAAGGACGCTCTCGTCTGCTCGTCGAATACCCGCTTTCGCTTCGATGATTCCCGACTGCTGTTGTTTCATGTCAAGCAATTCCCGGATCTGGGTTCGTGTTTTGGCTTGTCTCTTCTCAAGGTCGGCTAGTTCATCACGATTCGACTTCATGTCAGTTATCAGAGAGCTGGCACGCTCAAGAGTCGAAGTCAGTCCGTCCAACTGAAAGGGCGGAATCCCCGAGCTCAACCCACGTAGTACCTTCTCGAAGTCCGTCATGATGGTAATCTGCTGTGTAAATATCTCTTGCATGATTTGTAGCTGGTCGATGACATTCTGGGCTTCCATTAGGACGGACCATTCGTACTTGATGTTGAGGGACTTGCGAAGCAGTTCTTCGGAGGTTTGGAGCGGATCCTCAGTGTTCATCCTCTTGACGTCACGGCCGAACCGCTCGTATGACTCCGTCTTCTTTTCCGCCTAGGGTCCCGTGTGTTAGCAACGCCATCGTACGTAATGAGGGGTCCATTGAACAAACAATCTTGGATATGGCGGAGCCGAATATGTCCACTACCTCAGGCCGAAGATCAGGCTTGGTCCTGTCGAAGATGACTTTGGAACATTCATCAACGATGATGAGAGCAAGATCGTAGATCGAATTGATCTGGCCCTTATCGACAGATGCCATGTAGTCCCGGATTGCTCGATGGACTGCGGAAGGATCAGGTTTGTTACGGCCCCATCTTCGAGGGAATGCGGTGATGATGGTATCTGTCGCCCACGAGGTTAGGTTGGGAACACATGTCATGCGTAAGGGAACGTACTCTCGTCCAGGATCCACATCCACAGTTGGTCAACCATTACTACCCGGGGTATAGACTCCAAATCGTTCTTCATCCAAGTCCCACGATAAACCACCTGTTGTCGGTCTCGCTTGGTGGTATCCTCTGCAGTCCAGCTGCTGTATTGCTCGAGCGTGCGTCTCGGATGCAGGGAGGACTCGCCATAAAGATGATCATTGATGAGCCTCCAGTCGGCGGCCTCGTCGATCAGTTGAAAGAGCTTAGCCGCATGCCATAGATAAGTCCCCAGTCGGCTGCTGGGACGCCAGGAAGGAGCATCATCCATGATTTTGTCGCTGATGAATGTGTCGTCAGGCATGCTGTCCTGTCTACGGACACGTGCTGTAATGACCTTATCAACGACACTACCCCAAGTTCCTCGACGCTTGTTTTGACGCTCCATGTAATAACTTTCTTCCTTCTGCTGACGTGTCTTGCGTATGACATTTGTCATTCTCGTGAGTCGTTTCTCGATTTCCCAGTGCAGGTATGGCATAAAGAGCACCACGTCGTTTGTGTTTGTGGTAGAACTCATCGGCAAACCCAACGTTGGGTGTGTTCGTGGGGCGCGTGGCGCGGATGGGACAAGAGCGCAGCGAGGTCGTATTTGGCGGGCATGAGGTGGAAGATGTGTACCGATACCGCCACGTTCCTGTCCATGCCAAAGTTCGCGCTTCAACAACTTCTCGGTGTTTGACAAACGATTCGTGGGCTTCGACATCCCCCTTTCACGTAGGATTGTGCTGCGTTGACGATCTAATCCCGAGGCTTCACCGTAGTATCTTGCAATGGCATCTTCCACCCACTTCATGTTGTTCGCCTGGAGATGAAAGTAGCGTAACTGGTTCTTGTCCTCCGAGCGCTTGAGTGGTGTATTGGCTGTGTCGTACAGCAGCTTCTGAACTGAGATCTTTTGATGGGGGTACTGACCATGACAGAGAGGGTGATTGAGCGTTACTCCGCCTTGTCCCTTTTCGTACACAATCACCCAACCATTGTAGCCATAGTTGGACTCGCGCGGATTGTCGTCGATGCTATCGTCGGGCGCGCCCAGTCCATCGATGTAACTTTCCGGGTCCAGCTCTTCCCTTTGCTGGTCTTGGGCCGGCTGCGTTGACCATTGCTGGACCTGGAGCAAAAGAGAACGGTTTCGCTGGAGCAGAGGCTTGTGATAGCAATCTGGCTGTGCCAATTCCTTGTCGCACTTTGCTAGTGCCTCGTTGCATTGTCGTATTGCCTGCTGCTTCCAACGCCTGCGAGAATCATCGAGCAGGACAACCAAGGGAGCGCTGTTGGGCTTGGGGTACAGACGTTGCGTCTCGAAGTATTCCCTCAAGTAGCGGACACGACGGAGTTCTTTCCGGACCAGCTCCTTCTCTGTTGCCGAAAAGCCTTCGTACAAGGTCTTTCTCTGTGAATATCTCGCGGACAAGAAAGAAGCCCAAGCGTCGGTGGGAGGAAGAGGGTCGACGTATTGATCGTAACGAGGGGCTGGTTGTTGATCCATCTGCTTCAGAACAAACGAGGATGGATATCAGATATGGCCAGGTTGGTATTGCTTGGGGGTTGCAGCGGGGGTGTTGGCTGTTTGTTCCCGGATGCTACAGTGGCATGTTACTCTGTGTTGCTTCGGAAGTTTAGGGAGTGGTGGTGGCGGTTGACGTCGAGCAATGTTGCTTGTAGGGACTCGCGATGTTTATATACCACCAGCGGACAAATGGGATGAGGGGTTCTTGTTGAATCCAATTGGAAAAGATTTGCGACGACTTCCCTTCTCAGAATCATGAGACTGCTTGAATGCGCTTTCCATTGTTGCTGATGTTAGGTCGCAGCTTCGGCGTGTGACGTGTCTTGCATCTAGAGCAGATGCGAGCTTGAATGCACTGGCATCTTGGGCATGTACCTGCTGTTAGTAATTTTCAGTCTTTCTGCGGTATCCCTTAACACTTACATCAGCGGAGTTATGCACCTTGGTGGTTGTGGCACCAACATGCCCGCTTGCGTACCCGGAATAGAGTGGCAGCAGCGCTTTGCTCCTTCGACTATTCATCGTGACGCTTTCAGAGACAGTAAATCTCGAAGCAGTTCCCTCGTTGACTCCTTCTGTGGTCAAGACATCTCGGTTAGCTCGAGGGGTCTGGACTCGAGCAGTGTTGGTCACTGTCTCAGCTGTATCCGTGATGGTCTCAATCGGACAGTCCCGCACCATCATGCAGCCACTTTGATTCAGCGAGCGGAAAGCGGCAGGCACCCGATGCCGTTGCAGAAACATTCATGTGCGAACGAACCTTCAACACATGACTACCAAAATCCCAAACTGACCGTTGGAGATAGAGACATCCCCAAGTTCCACGGCCAGCAGTCAAGAATCGAGACCAGCGAGCATCAGCCTCCAAAAATGCATGTCCGCAACCATTTACCGCCATGGTGCGCCCTTGCAGCTCAGGTTGGCCCGCTGCTTTGTCTAATACGTCGCGATGGTTAGAGCAAACCAACAAAGCGATATTTCCGTGTTTTGATAATGACAAGAGAACAATGCCAACAACGGGCCCACCCGAGTCTGCCACGGCGACCATCAAACCCCCGCGAACCGGTCCAAAACAACACAAAACCGTCCGAACTCTGCACCTGCGACCTCTTGATCTGTGCTGGTTCTGACTTCCAAGTTACCAGACCTGTAGCTGCACCTCCTGGCTACCACAACGACCGTCACAATGCCCTCCACCATGGCAGACACGGTAGCTGAGATCGAGAGCTTCCTCGACACCGGTATTGCCGCCATCAAGGGTCTCATTCCCATGATCTGGGTCCAAAGCAAGACATCGCCCGTCCAATTCCTCGTTGGCGGCATGGTCGTCCTGTTGTCTTACCTGCTCCTCAACATCTCACCACCCCACGATCCGTCCGAACCACCCCTCATCAAGCCCAGGTTCCCGGTAATCGGCCACCTTTTTGGTCTGCTCAACCACCAAGTCAACTACTTCAGCGAGCTCTTCACCCGGAACCATCTGCCCATCGCAACCCTCCCTATCGCTAACCAGAAGCTCTATGTCATCTTCGATGCGCCCCTCCAGCAGGCCGCTCTCAAGGCCAAGGACATGGACGCGCAGTCTTTCATGGTTGACTTCGTCCCCCGCATCTTTGGCGTCAAGCAAGGCACGGTCGACAAGCTCTTGGGGAAGGATGGCGTGCACCCGAACATCATGGGCGACATGGAACATGTCTTCAAGTCCGCGCTCTCGGGAGAAAACATTCAGAAGTTGGCCAGCACCACGCTTGCGACCATGGCTGATACCTTGAACGATGTTGGTGCTCAGAAGGGTACCAAGATTCCCAACATGTTCCTCTGGCTTCGGAGTCTTCTTAGCAGATCCACGTCAAAGGCCTTATGGGGAGAGAAGCACAACCCGTTCAAAGACGACCAAGTTATTGACGCCCAGTGGTATGTTACCGTTCCCTTCCCTTACCTTTTCTTAGCTGTACCAAGCTAACCACGACTCAACACCACAGGGACTTTGAATCCCACATCGGCCCCCTCGTTTTCGGCTTTTTTCCTTCCATCATCGCCCGCCGCGCCTACCTCGCCCGCAACAAAGTCCAATCTGCACTACTTCCCTACTTCAGCGCGCGCCACTACGAGACCGACCCGTCCACCTCCTACTTCATCCGCGCTCGCACCCGTCTCCTGAAGAGATACGATCTTCCCGACGACGAACTGGCCAAGAATGAAGTAGCCATCACCCTTGTCGCCACCACCAACGTTCTGTCCACTCTCTTCTGGTGCATCGCCGAGATCTGGACGCGCCCTGATCTCTTACAACAAATCCGCGCCGAAGCTTTGCTGGCTGTCTTTGGCAACAGCCAAAAGGCTCTTTCGGGTGAGGACATGGGAACAAGGACAATCACCATCCCCGCCGCCGGCCTCGACGCCAAGTGCCCCCTTCTCGCCTCCTGTTTCCGCGAATCCATCCGGCTCGCCTCGCAGATCGTCACGGCCCGACGCGTGCTCAAGGATACGATGCTCACCGACCCCGTCTCAGGAAATTCCTACCTGCTTAAGGCTGACACCAACGTCATGATGCCCGCCAAGGTAGTCCACCGGAACACCACCGTCTGGGGCGCCGACGCTGAGGGGTTCAACCCCCGTCGGTTCATGTGGGAGGAGCTGGGTCCGAAGGTGGAGAGGCAGAGGAAGGCGGCCTTCGTCCCCTTTGGTGGTGGAAAGCACATGTGTCCGGGAAGACATTTTGCGTTTACGGAGAATTTGGCGTTGATAGCGGCGTTGGCGATTGGGTTCGAGATTGAGGGGCTGGATAAGAGTAGGCTGAAGATGGGTGACTCCAAGAGGGGCGAGACGGCGAAGCCGTTGCCGGGGTTGGAGGGTGGGGAGGTGGTTTTGAAGAGGAGGAAGGAGTGGGAGGGCGTTAAGTGGGAGTTTAGTTGCTAGTCGGACCGTATGATGTGTCTCTTCTCTTTGTTTCAGGTCTGGGCTTCTGTTGAAGGTGTGTCTAGTACGGACTCTGTCCACTGATAGTAGGGAAGACGTACAGCACCAAGTACCGTCGTTCAGACGTTGCAAGAAATATGTCCGAGTATCGATTCCATTGTTCGCATGATGCTCCCTTTGTGGTCTACCAGGAAACAGACATGGTTATAGCCATCAAGATCCAAAACTTACGAGAAACCAATCGCATGAGCACTTCCAGTCTACCATTAACCCTCAATATCCAACTCCAAACGCCCATACCCCTTCCATAGACACACCCCGAGCACTCCCCCACTCCCTCATCTCCTCTCCACTCTAACCCAAAAATCCTTCACGAACCACATCAACGCATTTTCAACCTTGCACGGCCGTTTCGGATTCAACACCGTAAAGTCATACCTCCTCACCAGCTCCGCCACCACCTTATTCATCTGCATCATCGCCAGCTTTCTTCCCACGCACTCAAACTGCCCATGGCCGAATATCAATCCCAGCGTGGTTTCCATCTCTCTTAGTGTCCTTCCCGCCACTCCCAGCCCTCCCGCTGCTGCTCCCTCCTTCTCGGATGTTTCCAGTTCAAGCCTGGCAGCTTTTTCAGCCTCCAACCACCGCTCAGGCCTAAACACATCCGCGTCCCGCCCAAACACTTCCTTGGAGCGACACATGGCGTAAGTAGCCGCGCCTGTCGCTACTTTGGTTCCCGGCGGCAGGGCAAAGCCGGTGATGGTATCCCCTCCATGACCGACATCTTTATAAAATCCGCCCGCGGCTACAGGAGGTAAGATGCGCGGGGACTCTTTGAGAACAGCTTGGAGGTAGGGGAGGGAGAGGCAGGTTGTGTTGGGGATTGGCTTTTCCTGTCCAAGGGTGGGAGGAGAAGTTGTGCGAGAAGGAGAAGGGTAGGCAGCGTCCAGCTCGGCTTGCAACCTACAGTAAACGTGCGGAGAGGAGAAGAGATGAAGCAAACAGAGGCGGATGCCGTTGGCGACGGTGTCGGAGCCGGCGGAGAGCTGGACTGTTACTTCTTCTTGGAGCTCGGGGCGGGTGAGCTTGTGGGAGATGAAGGATTGGAGCATGTCGTCTGGCTTCTTTCTTTCGGACTTTTCGGAGGAGTGGAAGGAGTTGAGGCGGCGGTCGATGATGGAGGTTGTGTGGCTGTTGGTTGGTTGGTTGGTGATAGTTAGTCGACTGGATTGGAAACGGCAATATGGAAGAAGGGAAGGAAGAGGGAAAGGTAAGATGGATATGGCAGAACGACGATGACATACCCCATGATAGCCCCCAACCCAGCTTTATCACCCGCTCTGGGTAGGAACAAGCTAAACGGCCACTTGCGCAGCAACGTGAAGAAGAAGTGGTGGTTGTTGAGGTAGTACATCCACGGAAACGTGGCCTCGTTGATCTTGAGCACGTCGTTCATGTCCTTGTCGTTGGCAGTGTATCCCAGAGGCTGGCTGTAGGCGATCTCTCCCAGCGAATCAAGAGCGTAGAAGTGCACCGATTGGGCAATGTCTAGCGGCTGGAAGACGGGGCCTGAGGCCAGGTATTTCCGGTCGATTAGCTCCGTCCAGGCTGTGATGGCGCGGTCGAGCCCGGACTCGATGCTGAAGGTGTGGCTACCGGCGCCTTTGCCGTTGTCTTGAGAGTGTTAGTGTCGCGTTTGGTACTCGTTGGGATGTGAAGAGACTCGGACTCTCGGAGGGGTAGAGAGGGGTGATGCGAAGACATAGTCCACTTACGGCAGGCGCAACCTTCTTCCTTCTTTCCCTCCGCCGGTCCTTGTCCGTCATCGACAGCAGATTATCATCATCACCCATCCGAGCCAGATCGTACCAGTCACTTTTGCGGTAGTCCGACCGAACAGACGTGATCCGGAGATGGACTCGAGGTCGGTGCAGAGCACTTGGTCGGGGCCGAACCGGACAAGCGGTCCATACTTCTCTGCTAGATCTTTTCAAAGCTCATGGACGTCTCCTTTGATGAACTGTCAAGTCACCCACAGAGACGTCCAACCTGCGAGCTTGGGTCCTGGAACATGACGAAGGCGACGCCATCGTTGGAACCTTTGTATGCTGTTCCGTAGAATGAGGACAAGAAAGATGACTAGAGATAGTGTGGTGAGAGTTGACAACGCCATGATTCCTTGTCTATATGTGATATCAGAGGGAAAGACTTCGAAAGAGCAGAATCTAGGGGGTTCCGCTCGAGGTATAGAGGATAATTCCTTCTACTCTAGACAGCCGTGAGAGGTCCTTCGACGTCTTGGGGGGCCACGCAGTTCCCAGACATGTCAGCGCCTCGGCGCCTCCTCCGTTCCCCTTCGATGCCACCCACCATAGGGGCAAGAGCACAATCTAGCAGGTATCATGTTTGAAGCGCCATACCCGATCGCATCACATTCGCATTTGACTCGGACTGGCAGTCTGATGTCGACGGCACGGTCCAAAGCCGCCCACCACAACCACATCGTCTCACGGACGATACGGATGACTGGCCGCCAGCCAACGAGAGCAGTTGAGAACGTGTAAAGTCTCGGTTTCCATGCTTCTTCTTGCAGACTTCAGCTTCTTGGCCACCCTCAAAGAAAGGAGCGGCGTTAGTGAATGATTCTTGATGGACCTCGATGTTGGTGCTTTGCGACAGGCATGCCGTTTGCCGATCATAAGGTACTATTTAAACACGCGTCAACTGCCCTGACTGTGCCCGCTGGCTGGCGCAGTCTAAATATAATGGAAGATATGTACCATGGTAAGGAAAAGAAAATCGGAGCTGACCAAACAGAGGGGCGAATCAGGTGCTTGAGCCTCTCCTTTGCAAGATAGCGTTCGTGTTGGCCGCAGCGTCGAAATGAGATCGCGCATTCATCCCAGGAAAGCATGATCGAAGGCAACCAGCAATCGCATCTGACTGGCGAGGATCCGACAGGACAAATGCAAAACCCTCAGGAGAAAACATGCAAGGAACACGAATGCCTTCTTCTCCATGGTACCACCCGTGGGCAGCAAGCACAGCGAAAAAGAGTTGTATCCGAAATGGATCATGGATTGACATCAAAAATTACGGCCGGAACGGCCCCGAAGGACAATTCATGGCGGCTGGCACCACGATGTGCAATGCAGGCCCTCCGCCATACTACGCGGTGTTCTTGATCTCCGCGCAATCGACCAAGGTAAGTATGAAGAAAAAAAAAGAGGAAAGAAAATTCCAAGAATGAGGGGATGGGGCCGATGTTAAATACCCTGGGTGGAGGGGTCTGTGCTGGCTCCACCACAAATTTCCAGGTGGCTCGTGCACCATGTTGCGGTGGGTCAGTGCTGTCAGCTGTCGACCAGGCGGCATCACTCTCGACTTCCGTCCTTCGACCTCGACATCGACATCGTCAACTCCACGATGATGACCGACTACATACCTCTACTCGCATCCAACATTACTGCAGCAACTCCTCCCGACCCTCTGTTTCAAAATGCAAGCGCATCCTTTTCCATCCTGTCCAGGTCATCAGCAACATCCCTTCCTTAGTCAATTGTCTCTCGCTTTCACGCAGTCCGCACCTCCAAGCAGGAGTTTGCCAGTCCCGAGGCAGCCAACAACCGCCCGCCGCCGTGATGCTGTTTCCTTCACCCTCAAGCTCACCACGAGAGATATTGTATGATGGCCTGCGTCAAGCTTGACTTCGGAAGCAGCAGCATAGCTACATGCCTCGCCACTGAAGCAACATACCGTTCATTCCCCTAACCTCTTACCATTCATCAACACCAGTTCTTCCCCCCATCTCCAAGTGAGCTCCTTCTGATGCCTCCGGCCTTGGCCCTGAAAGTCACCCTAGCAGCTGCGTTTCTCATCTTCCTGTGAGCCTTCATGGCTGCTCATATGTCCCTAATCGAGGTGAACGATGTCAAGTTGCCATCTTTTCCACCTTGCTCGTCTACTCTTCGGCCTCACCATCATCATCGTCATCAGCATTATCTGGCATAGCCCTCACCATCATCATCAACATCCAACTTCCGTTCTCTCTTCCATCTGTCTCTTCCCCTTAGCCGGCTTGGAAACGATAACCTTCGGTGTTCTCTTTCCAGTCTTTTCCCGCCCAGCCGAGACGTTAAACTGAAAGCCCAATATTTTGTCCGTGAACGATACTCGACGAGGCAGTGTCGCCGCTGCCGCAATGGAGCGACCACCACGACCGGTTCTACGACTCCAAATCCCGCCGCAAACCATTCTCCGGCTTGCTTCCACGGGTTCCTCCACCGGGTTATCCGACATCCACTTTGATTTCATCCGGCAACCTTTACCAGCCGATGACGGTCCGCGAGCTCCTCCAAGCATATCTCCTTTCGCCTTTGCCAATGGTTTGCTCCCCCCTCGACCCCAGCATATTGGCAGCATGGACATATCTGTCCGCCCGGGTGAGCCGCGAGATTTTCCTCATCTTTTGAAGATCCAAACTGCCTCTACCCAGAACTTGAGGACCTCCGTGGACTTGAGAACATGGCTGCTGTGGCGCGCCAGGCATACGACATATGAGGAAGAGCACTTGGATAATTGCTTTCTAAACGGGAAGCTATGGGTCGCCGTCGCCGAGCTCGCAACTGGAGAAAACTGGATCGTTGGCTTTGCAACTGGCATCCCGCAGGACCGCTGGAACAGAGAAGGGCCTCGTGACAACGTTGTTTACATCACCATTCATGTCCATGTTTCTGTGCGTCGAATGGGCGTCGGAAGCCAGCTTCTGAAACAAATTGAGCAAGACATGTGGGAGAGAGGTTTCGACTATCTGGTCTCATCGGCTTTTATGGAAGAACCCTGGAAGGAATCGGAGGAGAAATTCTTGAAAAAGAACGACTTCCAACGATTAAATATGTTGGGATTCCATCATGGAATGTGTCCGTTGCCAACCATTTGGGCTACGCTCCTAGTTCTGAACAGGGAGTATAGCGAGATACAGCCGGGTATGCAAAGGACTCTGTGGATCAAAGACCTGCCTCCCAGGCCTGGCTCGAAGCGCTACGGTGACAGCACTCCCCCATCCGATGAGAGCACGCCCGAGTCCTCCGAGTGGCCTTCACTCCGGAGGCTCCTGCTTGAAGATGATTATTTTAGATGATTAAGAGCCAGCAAGGAACAGAAGTTGGTGATGAAGAGCACAAAGAGCTTGTCATGTTTATGTTCTCATTAGCGTATGATTGATATGGATTTCAGAACAGCGTACTGCTTGGGGTATAACAGCCTGACAAAATAGAACAGAACAAGCAGCAGCCATCTACTACACAACCATTCTCAACCCGAAGAAATGTGACGCAAATTCTCAACCTAGTACCGTTCCTCCCAGGACTTAGCGTCAGTTCTTTTCCATCCCTCCTTCACTACACCCACTCCTATTTTCTTTCGTTAACCGGCACCTAACTCCTCCTACCCAACCCGCAGCATGCATTCAGCCGCTATACCCCCAGCGGGGAGCATTGATGATGATACCCATCAAACATCCCGAAATGATGCCGGTAACAGGCAGAGTGATGAACCAGCCCATGTAAATCCAAGCCACAAGGCGCCAGTTGATAGTCCTCCACGTGCCCGAGCAAAGACCAACACCGACGGTAGCGCCAGTGATGCACTGCGTAGTCGAAACAGGGAGCTCTGTAAGTCAAATCATCGTTAGCATCAAGTTCAAGCACCGCCAGACACGAAAAAAGGGAATACTCACTCAACCTAGTAGCCAAAATAATCGTCACCGCACTGCCCAACTCCATCGAAAACCCTCTGCTCGGACTCTGCAGCGTAATTCGATTCCCCAAGTTCCTCATGATATTATACCCATACGTCCACAACCCAATAACCAAGCAAGAAGCACCAAACACCAAAATCCACACCTCAACTTCCGCCTTGCCCTTTTCGGGAAGCGCGCCGTCTCTCCAGAGCTGGAAAACGGTTGCATAAGGGCCAATGGCGTTGGCGATGTCGTTAGCCCCATGGGTGAAAGAGGCGGTGGCTGCCGTCATGATTTGCAAAAACGAGTACATGTACTCGGTCTTGTTGTCGTAGTGCGTCGCGTGCGCGTGCAGCTCTTCGACGTCGGACGAGATGACGGATTTCTTTTCTTGGGAGGAGATGACGTCTTGGTCGACGCCACGGAATAAGGCCCATTTGACGTACCAGAAGAGGACGGGGGCGGAGTGCCAGGGGCCGGAGGGGCGGGGGCCGACGATGGTCTTGATTTGTGGCTGGGCTTGGACAGGCTCGTTCTGATCGTGCGAGGAGGAGGAGGAGTCTTTGGTTGCGGTGGTGCCCTCTTGTTGGACCTTCTCGCCGTCGGTGGGAGCGGAGGGGTCGGAGGTGGAGGATGCGACGGCACCGGCGGCCATTTCCGAGTCACCGGTTTGAGCGGCGCGGCGGGCGGCGAGTTCTTCCTTTGTCAAGCGGCCAGCGTAAAAGTCCTGGACGACACCGGAGCCGTCCGCAGGCGGGGGAGGGACCTCTCCGCGGCGGAGAAGGAGGGGGCCGAGAGGGATGTGCCAGAAGCGGAGCTGCCAGTCCTCGAGGATGACGACACGGTAGAGCCAAGGCATCAAAAAGATGATGACCACCACGCCCCAGGCGGCGCCGACGCCGACGATGGTGCCCGCGATCTCCGGGTTGGTCAGCGTCACCTTGTAGCTGCCACCCTTCCAGAGCAGGAGCATGCTGAGCAGCGAGGCGGTGATGCCGAAGTAGATGGGCACCATGACGAAGGCCTTGTAGACGGGGTTCGAACGGAGCAGCACGCCGTACTTGGTGATGAGGAAGATGATGGACGCGAAGGCTCCCGCGAGTCCGGGGGCGATGACCCAGGCGAGGAAGACCGAGACGACGCCGTCGTTGATGCCCGAGCCGACCCACTGGACGCCGTCGGCACCGACGGCCGCGACGCCCATGCCGATGACACCGCCCATGATGGAGTGTGTGGTAGAGACGGGCAGGCCGAAGCGAGTGGCCATGGTGAGGTAGACGGAGGAAGCAACGACGGCGCAGACCATGCCCAGCATTAGGAGGGCCGGGTCGTCGGCGAAGAGAGTGGTGTCGACCACCTTGGTGCGGATGGTGTCGGCCACGCGGGCACCCACGCCGACCGAACCGGCGAATTCCATGATGGAACCGAGAATCATGGCTTGGAGGTAGGTGACGGAGCGGGAGGCGACCGAGGTGGCCCATGAGTTGGCGACATCGTTGGCTCCTGTTGTGAGAGGGGAGAGACGGTTAGCAACGCAAGTGTGCCAAGGGCGAAACGTGGAGGGAGGGTGGACATACCAATGTTCCAAGCATCAAGGGCAGCAAATATGGTGCCGATGGCAAGGAGGTAATCGAACTGGTGAAGAACCATCTTGAACGATATGTTACTTCAACCAAAACGGTGAAGAAAAGAGGGAGTTGGTCGCGTGAGGGTAGGCACGCGAGCGTCTCAAAGAGAAGCTCTTGTGCTTGCTCGGGATGTGGTTTTGTTTGGTGAGTGGCTTGCTGCTGAAGAGAAGACAGGACTGGACTCGGATGGTTTCCATGGTCGGGTCCTATATGTAGGATATACACGACCGCGCGGGATGGACTGGTCGTGCATAGAGTGCTGCAAAGAAGGGTTGCAACAGGTACGTCCCGTCGAAACCCCACGGAATGTGTGGTGGGAGGCGATCCCATCCAAGCGTCGGACACACGTGTGTGGTATCTCAGGATGTGAATGTTTCTTGGTGTTCGCCAGCCAAGAGCCTAACTGCTGCATATTTGTTCGCCCCACACATAGTGGCAGTGTGGCCAGAAAGGTGGGATGGGCGAGATGGTGTGAGGATGGTGGTGGTGGTGGTGGCCGTGGTGGTGGTGGTGTTGGCTGCTGCTAGCATTTGTTGTTAACTAGTTCTGGGCATGCCCGCCGTGGTGGAGGGATCTTCCTCTGTTTCGGCTCTGGGCGTGCTCGGCGCGTGGCGAGTGGATATCATGCCAGTGATCTCTGTCGAACAGAAGCGTAATGACAAGACCGTGAACTCTTGGGGAAGTGGAGTCCAGGGGGGAAGGAATGGGAAGAGGAGGATTGGTCAGGTACCGTTCGCCCACCAACACCCGATCGACTCCTCCAGAGAAAGCTGGAAGTAACATTGGCCGTCAAGAGGCGCGGGGTGGTGAACGTGCTTCGCTTTTGCAACGAACATGGTTGCATGGAAACCCTTGAACCACTGAGGGCTGAAGGCGCGGGACAGTGGTATGGGAGTGAGCTGGTGCAATTCCTGACTGGTGGGAGGGCTGGCCTGAGACCAGTTGTTTATGGCTTGATACTGATGAGATATTGAGGCCGGGGGGCAGGAGACACCTTTCCATTTGGCGGTTTGCATAGACAAAAGGGGTTTAGAAATAAGGTTGGGCGATGATACTGCTTGTCTCGTTTTGGACGCTTGGAGGGCTTCCTCGCAGGCGTGCCACCTGAGGTCGATCCCATCGGGAAGACTGTAGGTATCTTCTGCCTCCAAAAGATATCCACGGTGAGTATATTTGGCCTTGACGCTCAAGACATTGACCACTCGGCCAGGTTTTTTTGAGCTCAGCGTTGAGTTCTCCTCGAGTGTCTCCCACCTGCAGAGCTGCTGGACGAACCAGACAGAACTCGATACCCAGACATAACGAACATCGTCCCGCCGTAATTGAACAAGTCCGCCATGCTCAAACACCCTTCAAGCCCGATATCATCCGAGACAAGTGACGATAACGACGAATCACCTCCTCCATCACACACCACGTCCATCGCAGACGTCCAAAGCGGGTATCTTCCACCAGGACGAACTACCCCGAGGAAGAAAGGTCCAATATCAACAGTAAAAGAAAAGGTCTTGGCCGAAGAAGCCAAGAAAAGCCAAGGGCGAAGACCCGAATGCTTATATATTGTCAATGAGTGGGTAGCGTTGCGTTGGCATGTTCAAGAAAGAAGAAATCAACGCTCGCCGTCGACGCACGTGGGACATGGACTCCCGTTGAGAAAGACACCATGCCAAGAAGGAGGCTGCCAAGACATGCATTGTTCAGATATGTTTAGGAAAGAGCGCCCTGTCGCTGAAACGCCACGATCTTGGCGCCTTTTTGGCGAATAGCAAGCCTAGAAGAATCAACGTGGGTGGAGGTCTGAGCGTGAATGGCATGGAACATTGGAACGCGTCGACGACAGGGCATCTCGACATGTCGTTCAGCCCCAGTAGCGGGTAGAACAGAGCAGAGCATGAGGTTGAAATGTCCATCTTTTTTTCGGAGTGTTCAAGTTCTTGAACTTGGTCTGTCTCGGCTTGGCACTCTTGGTTTCAGTTTGGTGAGTGTTCGTCTGGTTTTTCTCTCGCCATGCCAGCCAGGGTTTCCGTTGTGATCGGGTCAGTGCGTCTGGTGATGTTTTGACACGACGGAGTGGGAAAGACGAAGGTTCGTGTCGTGTGGCATGTCATGTTCTGCGGCCATGGTCAATTTCCAGTCGTGTGTCAAAAATATTGAAAAGAAGGCAAGGGCTGATGAGCGTCGAGGAGCCTTGAGCTACCCGACTGGCAGTCACAACCTAGCCAAAGATGGAAATATCGGTTTGGCTTTGACTCCATCTCCGTTTTTACCACTCCCATGGTTCAGCGATCTGCTGCCCCAAGCTCTGGGATATCAACATTCAACAGTCCCGGCTTTAGGATATCACGAGACTACCGATGCGTCAGGCGCGCCAGAGTTGCGAACCAGCTACTCCACTATCAGAAATACACTACAACTTGCTACATTCCTGTTAGAGATCCATCTCACTCGACGCTCCACTTGCGAGCTCAGCATACCCTGCCTGAGGAACGTCTTCCACTGCCTTTCGAAAGTCAATACCAAATACGACACAACCGCAACAGTCAGTCATTCTCTAGTACGTAACAACGTGCCCAGCATCACCGGAGCGCTGTCATTCCCAAGTCAACGGAATGGACAGATGCATGACCGTGCAACTTGGTTCCTTGGGACGTACCTACCTATTCTGTGGTCCTGTACCTGTCGATCAATGCAAGTCATGCCTTCCCTCTGTGGAGGTCACGATATGTATCTCCAGGTAGGTCCGTCAGTTGGAAAGAATGGAAAGAGCCACGGAAGGAACAACCTGCAGTGAAGCGGGGTTCAAGGTCAATTTCTTTCCCCTTGTCCTCCTCTGTTTCCAGTTTTCTCGCTTCTACGCCACTTTTCCCTCTTGACCACCAATTCAGCTATTCATAATCTGTTTCTGGCTTTTCTTCCCATTGTCTTACGACTGGCGCATCCATAACCACATTCAAAGTCCGTTTCGAAAAAGTTTTTGGTGCAGGAACGTGGAACAATACCGAGAGCTCCTGTCGAAACTCACGCTTTCAAAGTCCGAACAGCTCGGTCCCACGTGGATTGACCTGGTCTCTGTTTGAGATGAAAACGAGTCGTAGATATCATCTTTGCACCTGTTTGCCATGTACGCATACAGTAACCACCATTATGCTTTTTGCTTCGAGATTACTACCCTTTAATTTTGCCGCATCCCGATCTGTGTCCGGTGCGGTCCATTTGGATACCGGACCCATTCGAGCCCGAGTGGGTCCTCAGATCCTGAAATCCCGAAAGGGTACTCCGAGAACCCCGGAAGCGGAGCAACCTGCGGTTTCCTAGGGAAAATAACGGCTAGACCTACTCAGAAACAAATTGTAGAGTCAAATCGGCCTTTTAGGTAGTCATTCCTCTCGACACTCAGTCAATTCTGCCGATTGTTGACCAGCATACGGGATACCGACGACCCGAATGAATGAAAAGGCATCTCCAGACTCTTCATCCCCTTCGAATCTCGTCAACGCAATCTGACAACCTGTTTTCCCTCTTCACATGTCTTGATGAACCAAGTCCTCCTCGACCCGGCCACAGACATCGTCAACATCGGCCGCGGCAACCGACTGGACGAGGTAGCCAAGAAGCTCGACGGCACCGGTTGGACTTTCTCCGGAGGACGTGTTGGTAACGTGGGCGTGGGCGGCCTGGAAACGGCGGACTGTCCTACCTCTCCCTTCAATACGGGTGGGCGGCCTCATCGGTGCTGGAGTACGAGATCATCCTTGCCGCTGGAACCATCACCACCGCTATCGCAAGCAAGAACCCGGATTCTTCAAGGCGCTCAAGGGAGGCGGTAGCAACTTTGGCGTGGTGGCGGTTTACATCACGCAGGCGTACAAGCAGGGAGACATCTGGGGTGGCAACGCGGTGTTCCTGCGCTCCAAGGAAAATGACGCGAAGCAGCTGAAGGCGGTGCGCGACTTAACCGAGTACTGCGAGGACGACAAGGCGGCAGTGACCGTGACGGCCGAGCGGGCGGTCGTCAGCGCCGTGGACTCGTGGATTCTGTTCCTGTTCTACGAAGGGCCGAAGCCGCCCAAGGAGGTGTTCAAAAACTTCACGGACATCGGCGCGGTGCTAAACACGGCGCGCAAGCGCAGCTTTCGGACATGATGGCGTGAACGTTCTGGGCGGCACGGAGACGATCCCGCTGCCGGATGCCGGTAACGCCGAGACGGTGTTGTGTGATATCCATGCGCACTGGCGCGATATCACGACGGCCAATTTGGGCGTAGGCGAGTTCGTGGCGGCGATTGCGTATCAGCCTGTTCCGATGCGGATCCTGCAGAAGGCGAGGGAGAGGAGCCCGGATCTGATCGATATGGATGATTCGGTTGATGGGCTCATCATGGAGGTGAACTTTATGTTCCTTTTGCCATCGGACTACGAGAAGATGCAGGGAATGATGAAGGAGACGTATTCGGGCATCAGGGAGAAGGTTGTTGGGTGGCAGAAGGATGGGACGCTCGCCGATGCGTATGTGCCTATCTTGATGAGCTACGGAAACTTGCAGCAGGATTATTATGCGAGGTTGAAGCCGGAGAGTCGGTCGTTGGCCAAGTCGGTGGCGAGCAAGGTTGATCCCCAGGGACTGTTTCGGGAAAGGACTGGAGGGTGGAAGCCGTGAAGGGGTAGAGATTGCGTATGTTATGTTGACAGTAATGCATCTTCTCAGTTGTATCGAGTGGCTTTCAGTCATTCGTCTTCAAGTGGTCTCCGAACGAGCTGCTTCTCACTCAACGACCGCAAGTGCAAAACGCGGGCCCCTGATGAAGTCAAGTTCCGGACACTCGACCGGATCTGCGTAAAACCGACCCCCTAATTCCTCGATAAGCCGCGACTGACTTTCCATGTCGACATTCGTCTCGTTCCGCAGCCTCTCCATGCCGCCCACAGCCTCCAACCCTCTCCAGCCGTCCAATTTCAGAACCCAAACCCCCCCAGCAACAGGCCATCCAAACAACGTGACCCCACTGCGCTCGTAGTCGATTCGATTGCATCTATGCTCAGGCATATCTCCCCCCATCATCATAGCGCCATACGGCGCCATGTGGAAATACCCCTCAAACTCCTGCGCCCCCAACAATCGCATCCGTTCGCACAACGCATCCTCCTCCTCCTCGCGATCCCGCATCGAGCGGAGCACATCCTCCTTTACTTCCCCAAGCCCCAAGAACTCCATCTCTGGTTTGCCTGCGCACAGCGTATAGATAATCGGCCCCGGTCTTCCTCGCGCCACGTTGGGGAAGCATTGAATTTTGGCCACGGCGCGCATGATTGATCCCGCAGAAACCGGACGCGTTTGTTCAAGTTGATCCAGTGCCTGTCGTCTATAGGTGCCACATCTCCGAAGCACGATTGCACGACTTCGGGAACGGGGCCCCAGGCTGGATCTAGGCCCCGGGCGCGATAAGGTTCATCGTCGAGGGCGGGGGAGGTGGTGGGCGGTTTGTAGGAGATGTTTTCTGTAGAGTAATTGTGGAGGAGGTGGTTTGAGGTGATACCCCATGTCCAGTAATCGTCTGTGTAATCCTCGTCGTCGAAGTCATAGTCTGCTAAGGAGGAGAAGGCAAAGGAGAGGCAGGCGAGGAGGAGGAGGCCAGGAGGGTACGTTTCATGGTTGGCGGCGCGTTGCGGGATGTTGATTGCTGCATAAGGTGTATGTGGCGCAGGAAGAGGAGCTTGCCCTTTCAGCGTCGACTCAAATAAAGGTGCTCTCTTGATGTCTTCACGCTTTCTCTCTGTTAGCGACACTCACGCAGAACTGGACAGCTGGCCTTCCCGGGCCATTAGGCACCAGCAGGAATCAGAATCTGTTAGCGCAGAATCCAGCATGGAGCTTCATGTCTTATCCGTTTCATCATGTAGGGAGTTATACCAATTGGAATTTGCTACGATGGAAACAATGCCTTGGTGATTGAGCCAAGTTGCCTCATCATCGATCGTGATTGCTCCTCCAAAAATGTAATCTCCACCTACACTCGCGGGTTTCCCACATTTCCACAACTGATATCCGCACAATCCAATTTGTCAACCACGCAACAATTCATGCGGCTTCTAAAAGAGCCCAAAAATGTTTGAGAAAAAAAGAAGGAGAGTCGGAAACGGCGATGTTGAAGCAGTGCGAGAAAAGAACCATCTGCAAAAAACTGAAAAAAGAATGGGGCCACCCGGGGATTGAACCCGGGACCTCTCGCAAGAATGCTCAGGATGAACCCTAAGCGAGAATCATACCACTAGACCAGCGGCCCTGATTGGTTGTTGAAAGGGGTTCTAACTATTTCTACCTATGAAGCCGTGTTAGCTCGTCCAGGGAGAAAGTGCGTGAAGCCGGGCTTGCTGCGAGACGAATATGAAAGATCCGCACGACGTGACCGATGCAAATATCGTAAAGAAGGTTTCCCTGCTAAGAGGATCTTCCTGTTCAACTTGTCCAGGAATATTTCATGGCGCTTGCCGCGTTTGCCTATGCCAATACCAGAGTTAGCTTGCCGTAGCCGCGGTACGTACACGCCAAAATCTCACATATCCACACATGCCTCCTCCAGTCAGGCTCATACCGCTCCAGCGCCGAATCATAGCGTTTTGCCCAAGACACAACTCCTTCTCATTTCCCAAACCGTGGGCATCTCAACGTCTGTATGGTCAGCGTACCTGCGGGTCCGATCTAAGCGCCTTCGTAGTTCTGCAGAATGGGGAATTATCTGACAGCTCACCCTGTTGGCGTGTTGATGCCAGGGACCATCGGTTCTTTGGCTGCCCGAATTTTCCTGAAGACATGGGGATTCGACGGAAAACGCATGTTTGTGGATACAAGGGACAAGAGGTCGCGCTTATGAGCCTTGTGGGCGTCTTCTAGATTTTGGAACTTTAGACTGAGGCCTACTAATGGCAATTGATGGATTCCTCTCTTTTTCAGGGCGATGCATCTATATCCGTACGCAATGAGTGCGGTCCGGTGCAAGATGCTTGTTGGTGAACGATCAGGACCACTAATCTGGTGTTACGATTTTTTGGGTTCAATCTTGAGCACTGAGCTCTTTAGGCTTCACAAATTTTCACCCGAGGTCCAAGACGTCCATGCAAAAGTCCTTCCAAGAGCATGAACGCGCTAGGCCTTCTCAACAGGTCAATACAGTACCAGAAACACCAGCCCTGCATTGATTGCGCTTGTTGGAAGCACTGTGGTCCCTAATTCTGACTGAATGGTTCCCAGCCCCTGTTAAACTTTTAGGTCCCGAACTGTCGGGACTAGCTCTAACCCAAATTTGGGACGCCCGGCGGCAAAGTTGTCCACGTCAACGCGTGTCAAGGGGTGAGCATTGGAGCGAGGCATTCAAGCGAGGCGAAAACGAGGTAGGGGCCAAGGCTGGGATTCGAGCTAGAGGATCTTGTGACTGTTCGTGATGCCGGCACCGCGCTTGTTAGGCTTGTTGATGGAGTTGGAGAGACCGATTAAGGGGAAGAATGGAATATATACTGCCGCGAAGACTCATAATCGTCATTCATGTTGTACTTGTCATTGTCGTCATTCTCAACTTCTCTTATTCTTTCACTCATTCCTTGTCGGGCTGGTTTCCGACTGCTCCACGTTCCTTGAGCCTTGGTGTGCTGTTTCTGTTCCCATTTTCTTTCTAGGCGTAGAATAAGCCCACCTCCGCATCGGCCCTCGCTCGCTGTTCTCACCTGTTTCTGCGAGTACAAGTCCAACCAGTGACCATGCATCATCCACTCTCCCTTCGCTTCCTCGCCAACCTCACAATTACCATTCTCCTCGCCTCCAACCTTGTCTCTGCCTTCCATGTTCGAGATCTCCTTCACACCTTGCGATCGCCGAGTAAGCCTTAGAATCCCGAGATCAAAGTACCGGAAGCTCCAAGCACTGACGACCCCGTCCCTCATCACAGAAGACGCACCAGCCGGCAGCGTGGCTCTCAATGCCCGCAGCTCAAACCTTACCGCTCCCGCTACCGTTTCCAACGGCACTGCTGGCTCCTCCCATCCTGACTCGACGGAAGAAAAAGAAGGCGGCCTTGGCCTCGGCGGTCTGTTGCATACCATTTTCGGTCGACATAACACGCCCAGCACCAGCACCACTTTCAAGGCTCGCAATCTAAACATCACCGCCCCCCCTGCTGCAGTCGGTTCCAACGGTACCTCACCCGCCGGCTCCTCCCATCCAGATGCGGCGCCAGAGGGAGGCCACGGACTGGGACTGAGCGGTCTCTTCCACAAGATCTTCAACCGCCATGAGCCATCTATCACCATTCCCATCATCAATATCCGGGCCGCGAATGGCACCGTAACCCCCCCTGCAGTTTCCAACGGCACCACCCCAGGCGGTGCCTCTCATCCAGACGCGACAACCGAAGGAGACCATGGATTCCTTGGACTTGGCGGTCTCCTCCACAAGATTCTCAATCGTCACAACACGCCCACCGTCGCTGGTCCTTTTAACATCCGCAGCTTCAACGGCACCGTCCCTCCCGCTGCAGTCGGTTCCAACGGCACCACTCCCACCCGCTCCTCCCATCCGGACGCCACAACAGAAAAGGGGCAGGGGCTTGGACTCGGCGGTCTTCTGAACAAGATCTTTGGTCGCTCCAATTCTGTGGCCGTGCCTGTCAAGCCTGTCGACCCTGAGGATGTTGATGAGGTTGACGGCGAGGTTGGTATGCTGATGAGTCTTAATCGCCGTGCCAAGAGAGACGGAAAGAAACGGCTGAGTCGCGAAGAAAGGAGGAAGAACCGGGAGAAGAGGCGTGTGAGAAGGGCCATGTCTGCTGCGGCCAAGGCTGAGAATGAGGAAAGGAATGTTGCTCGATCCAGAATGTTTCGGGGCTGAGGATGGTTGCCAGATGCCGAAACAAGCCAAAGTAAGCTTCGCTCATGGTGTTGATACTGTATAAAAGATGAATGCGATCGGGCGGTATACCATGATGAAGGGTTTAGTGTAGCTAGCCGCCCAACAACAAACGTTGCCCATATTAGGGAGGTACCAAGTCCAGGTCCCCTGGGAATTTCGTGTATTTTTGCGAAAGGGTAGATGCTTCGACTGAAGGCCCCAAACTCGTCCCGTAGTATCGAGTTGCTCTCGAGCTGTGATGTCCGCCGATCTACAGCTTCGAGCCATCGTAAGGGAGGTTGTGATGTCGCCAGTAGTCTGTTTTCGTAAACTGCACCGACGGCAGTCTGAGCATCATGGAAGAATGCCCAAAATCAAAGCGCTGGTTCGTCGCGAAGTAACAACCGATGAGGCGCCAACGGCGAGCCCTTCGCATCGGCCTGCGCCAACAGTAACAGCAATACTTCAACAGCACCGCCCGCACTCACCTCTTCTTAACACTCTCCATCCACTCCTTACTCGCCTTCGTCCCATCATGAGCACTCCTAAACAACTTCCTCTCCCACTCATCCAACCCCCTCAAAAAGTCCTCTCCCGCGCCTCCCACGCCCAAATTACTCGCATTGTCCTCCTTCGTCGCCTTCGCCTTCCCCTTCCCTCCTGCCCCTCCTCCATCTCTTCCATGATACGAACTCCCGCCGCCACCCACCTTCCTAGCATGCAACGCAATCTCCGCCGCCCTCGACACAAACGTCTTCCTTAACACCGCGCTCAGCTCCGGCTCCTCCGACAACTCCATCATGTGCGTCGCGAGCGCGTAGAAGTGGGCGCTCTGGTCACGAAGCGGCACGGAGCGCGGGTCGGCTTTGAGGGCTTGCACGACGTCGTTTCCCAGTGCCAGGGGCAGGTCGAAGGTGATGAAGGATTTGCTCCCTTGTGATGGGTCGTCCATGTCGACGGCGCCGGTGTTGGCGATGGCGAGCATTTCGGCCAGCCAGATGGGGAGAGCGACGCGCGAGCCGGATTTGAGGGTATGGCCGGGTTGGTTGTCGAGGTAGCCGAGGTCGGGGACGTCGATTTGGAAGGTGCAGGGGATTTTCTGGGGAGGGGATTGGGTTAGTTGGTGATTTGGCAATGGGTGGTGCTGGGGGGTGAAGGGTACCTCTGCGTCGGTTAGGATCGCATCGATGTCGTAATATGACATGGTGGTGATTTCGGTAGCCTCGATAGAACCGGTCTGGCGTTTGGAAATGGGTTGGACAATGTTGAGTGGGACAATTGACCTGAAGCAAGCTTTCCTCGATGTCGAGATCGTTTTTGGGAGACGCGCTCTGGAAGTGGGAGACGCGACGGAGAAAGAGTGTCGCAATGCCAAGAGACTTCTTGAAGATGTGCCTTGTCCACCACTCCAGGAGGATTTTAGCCACACCAAGCCACATCCACTTCCCCATCTCGGCGGGGTGGGGCTATGACGGAATCGAATCGGTTCCCATGGAGCTTCCATCCGAGCTATTAGATAAGTAAATAGAAGAGACATTTCCGATAGTCTCAATCAGTCATCCAAATCACTTACTCCGAGGTAGCCGCAGTCCCATTGATCATCTCATTGTCCTTTTCTCGCATTCCAGGACCTAATCAATTGACTTCTTGGCTAGTATCTCTCGATCAACACACCATCAAAATGTCCACCTCTCTCTTCCGCGCTACTCCGGTCGCCCGCAGCGCTCTGCGCGCCGCCAGCGCCGTCAAGCCCGCCGCTACCTTTGTCCGCGGCAAGGCTACTCTTCCCGACCTTCAGTGTGAGTTTCCTCCTCCCACACTTACCCGTCTCACAATGCGTCTCCTCAGTTTTCCCTCCCATCCTCCGCTCCCACGAGGTATTCCAATCGCTTTCTAGGAAATCACAAAGCTAACCACACCTCCCCCAGACGACTACGGCGCCCTCGAGCCCTACATCTCCTCCAAGATCATGGAGCTCCACCACTCCAAGCACCACCAGACCTACGTCAACGGCCTCAACTCGGCCCTGACCACCATCGCCGAGGCCGAGTCCAAGGGTGACTTCACCAAGGCTGCCTCCGTCGCCCCTCTCCTCAACTTCCACGGCGGCGGCCACCTCAACCACACTTTGTTCTGGGAGAACCTGGCCCCTGCCTCGCGCGAGGGTGGTGGCTCGCCCGACGGCGCGCTCGGCAAGGCCATCACGACCGAATTCGGCTCGTTCGAGAGCTTCGTCAAGGAGATGAATGCCGCGCTGGCCGGCATCCAGGGTTCGGGTTGGGCGTGGTTGGCCAAGGATAAGGCTGCGAACGGCAAGCTGGCGCTGATTACCCGTGCTAACCAGGACCCTGTTACTGGTAACTTTGTGCCCCTGTTGGGCATTGATGCGTGGGAGCATGCGTACTACTTGCAGTATGAGAACAGGAAGGCGGAGTACTTTGAGGCGATCTGGAACGTGATCAACTGGAAGACTGTTGCCAAGAGGTTTGAGGCTTAAGTTATATATCTTGGGCAGTAGTAGCAGGGGCGTTGTTAATTTAATGTGTTACTGCTGTGCAGAAGCTTGTGATTATCTGGTGGCTGTGTTGTGTGTGATATCAATTGCGGTTATGAGAGGGTCACGAAGCGTCATGTCAACGGCGCAGGAAGGAATTTGACGTTAGAGCGGCACGTACGTGTCCAGTCATGGGTTCATATCGACATAAAGTCCTCGAGTAGAGACAGAATCTGGACTTTTGGGTTTACCATGACTGATTCGCTTCTGGCGCAAGGGGTACCCTGCCATGCTTAACTTTTAGTCAGGAACTGCTGGTGACATCGCGGATCTTCGTTGAACCCTGTGTGTTCTTTATTTGACGAGACAGGTCAACCTTGACTAATGGTCCATGCCTGGCTAGGATGATGGTAAACTCTTTCCTGGATTCTTGACAGTGACATGAATGGCCCGAGACCTGAATCGAGATGTACATTGACTTCCCATTTTATGTCATATTAAAGATCCAAGTCCGCAAAATTCTAGACCACTCATCGATTCGGGTAGAGGTAAGGAAGCTTGATGACCACTAACCCAAGTTACTACGAATGGACCTGATTCATTAATAACTCCCCTAACCCATAACCTGAAACGCATTGCCATGCCACTCTGCCCGTGAACATGGTTCTGGAAAAGTCCTGTGTCTTCCATGCTTCGATGGGAATCTCGACCCAGGGGCCAAGCCACAAGCAATAACCAATGTCAGAAGTAGAAGTGTTCCATCTCTCTGTATTTCAGAGTCGGGGGCGGATCACAGCTGGTCAATCCCTCAGAACCGTCATAAAAGTCACCATTCTTCAGTATCCCCTCATCCTCAGACCGAGTAGTAAGGTTGGACGCCATGGGCGCCTCGCGTGTGAACTTGCCTCCAACGTGATCATTCGCAAAAAGCCTGAGCTCTCGGGACGTATATGTATTAAATCCCCGCCTCCTGCAAAAGCGTCGTTGTCAAACCGCAGTCTGCAATAACGGCGAAGAAAATACTCAAAAAACTTGCACCCTAAAGGTGGCGTGGAAAAGTAGTTGTCATGATCCGAAATGTAAGTGTTTGGACGTTCACCTCGATCGTGGATCCAGGGTAGTAACTTCGAAATTGATGGACGTGGGCGTATCAACGGCGATGGCGAGTTGTTGACTAAGTACCAGCCCCGATAGGGCGTCTCAACATTCTCCGGCACTTGACGCTCTAGAACCGCGTACAATCCAGGGAAGACAGCGAGTGCGCGACGCGAAGGACCACCGCAGTCTGCGTAGTAGATCTCGATATAGCCCTCTTCGATGTAGTTGAATATATAAAATACCTGCATCAATTCCCACACCACGAGATGCGCATCTGCGTGAGTCCAAGTGCCGCTGCCGTCAACGACTAACTGTACGGGACAATCCCGTCTGCTGTCCCTCAGTCTCCGGCAATATGTTGCTCGACCCAGATCGTGTGCGAACCGCCAGGCCATGGCCTCTCCGCTAGACTTCTTTTCCAGGATGTTGCCGAGAAGCCAGTTTGCAACTCGACCAAAGACAGCATCCTCGGCCTCTGGTGTAGAGTCCATGTTGCATACAGTGAACTGCTCTAGCCAGTCAACCTCTTTGGCCGTCAGTGTCGGATAATTGGTTGGATGTTGTTCGCTGTATTTAATTTGTGCGAAGATAAGTGACATGCCAGCCTCAGGGTCCGTGGCCTTGAGAGTGGGTTCGTGGTAAGCCCCAGCAAGGCCAGCAGTAATTATCATCGTCCTATATAAGGCAAGATGTACGCGATCGCTCCATTCGGGCATGGAACAGGGTTCCTCGGGTGAAACTGTTTCCCCCCAAGCTTGTTGCGGCCTATCATCAGGAAAACTCCACACACGACGCGGCCAATGATAGAGCCTGGCCTCTCGATTTCGTGCCAGGAGATTCAGGGCCCTGACCTGTTGGTATTCTGAAAGAGTTATGCTTAGCTTTGGGCTGGCAGAACCACTCAGTAGGTCACCAGGCGAGATGTCCATAGGGGGTAATCTCCCACTTATCTCGGCATCGGCAACCTTACTTGTCATGCGGGCCTGGTTTGAGTCTGAAATCAGCACATGACTTGACCGGGTAAGTGCAAGGGAGGGAACGGGGACACACAGCAAGCAAGGCCTCTTGAGCATGAGGAACATGCTCGACGCAGAGGTCCCATAGAAGGGCGCTTCTATGGGTGGTCCAGTGATTCCGGAGACGGCTACAGGTCAAGGAGAGGGCCACGGCATCTGAGATGCGTTCAGAGGTAATGAATTGAAATATGGCATGGATGAGCTCGGTTGGCGCCCGATTAGCTAGGAAGTTGGATGCGTTCATGGGGCCTGCTGTAGAGTTCTGACTGAGGCTTTTCGTGCTTCACGGACTGATGAGAAAAAGGGAGACTTGGGAAATACTGAAATGTGGCGTGGCATAAGTCATTGAGGACTTCATTCCAAGACATGATGAGTCTATTGCTTCTCAAGAGTCATACACTGGGCGGGCACAGACAAAGTGACATTGCTTATGGAGCCAAGGCTGCGAAGACAGTGACTAGTGATGCCGAGAGCCAGGAGAAAGAATTCGTAGATAAGCAACAGAGAAGGAATGCGGTGACGAGAAGTAAAAGAAGACAATGCGGAGTGATTCAGTGATGTCTAACTTGGGTTGATTGGAAATTAAAGGAGGAAAAGAGAGAATGCCAGAAGAGAGGTGAATGAATGCACCACCTTAATTGTGGTGGGTGACGACGGCCACCGGAAGGGACTACTCTTGCGCTGAAATTGCCGAGAGGTTTTTGGGAAATAAAGATTTGGTTGGACTCACCTTGGTTACTAAAGAGGAAAGAAGAAAACAACAAAAACAAATGAAAAGCCAACTCCGAGAATTGGTTTTGTTGGTTGAGACCGAAGTCCATAACACCACGGACGTTTGCCTAGATGATTCTCAGGCTTGTGATCGCCGAATACCCATGAGATGGGTTTACGAAGAACAGGGGTGCCGGTTCCCGGATCTGAGGGACGAAACCGTTGGTCGTCTGTTCCTGTCTTGGCGGCTGTGGGAGGCGCCGAGGTGAGGTTCTCGCTGTCGGTCGGACGATGAAGCATCAGTCCACATGACTCGTGACCAGCTGCCGGGAATTGTCTAGACGAGTAAAGGTGAAGAAATTGGGCACTCGTCCGCATCTTCTGAATTTCGCTGTATTTCTGCTTCTTTCAGCCCGCGGAGACATCGATGGCTCGATCCAATGGGATGTTCAAATGGAAGGAATCAACTTTTTCATTCCCGGAGGGCGCGACTGCCCAAGTCAACCCGATACCGGCCGGGCGCCTCGAAAATGACTGACCCACAAGGCTTAGCCCGTTAAAAAGCGCCGGAGCCTGCCTCGAGCCCGGCACGCCGGCTTTATCTAGCGGCTTGGCATCGACATAGTGCTCCTCTTTCACCCCGCACTGACGCGTTCACCCCACTATTAGGGCCTAGCTCATGGCGGGGACTCGAATTGAATCATTGGAAAATGAGTTCAGCATCAATTGAACTCGCCATGTTCGTATTCTCGTCCTGGAGGGCTGGATGGGATCTGGGGGTCGAGCTTGAAAGACGCCAAGCTCGATGTTACGAGGTTGGTTCATGATAGACGCTCGGTACCTTGCTAGTCCTCAGCAGATTCATCCGTATGACGCCTTCCACTTGTATCTTTCTTAGTCCATTTCCCGAAGCCGAACAGTACCCCGGAAGCGATGGCACGACGATGTCCCCGTTCCCAGTTCCGAGTTCCCGTAGGCATGATCTGCACACAACAACCGGGGTGTAAGGGAGCTCCAGCTTATTAGCATCATCACAACGGGCAAAAGTGGGTATCAAGTACATCGTCCATCATGAAGAGGCAACCGGCTCCCAATGCCAAAGGGTTGGAAAGTCCAACCATAAAGGATATGAGATGCGCAGTTATCTCGAGTGAGAAGAGCGGCCCAGTTCATCCGTCCCGTTGCTAAGTGTCACCAGTGAAACCACCCAGTTTCGACTCAAGACGACCATACCGTTAATCAGCCTCACTGCTGCCCCAATATACTCGAGATCCTAGGTAGACACAGTTTAGAGCTTGACAGGTGACTTCATCTGAACCAACAGCACTTATCCGAAACATTGTAGGTGAATCGGCCCTCCGGGGTCAACCTCAGCCATCACCCGTTTCCCGACGCTCGACAGACTTCCCCCCGCGAGACATGCCTCGTCTACCAAGCACCAATCCCGGATGCTGCGGGTGACCCGGAAGGAAAACCACGGCTATCACGTTGTGATGTCGTGATTGCTTCCCTTCACCGACCTTTGTGCCCATTACATCTCATGCAAAGAGCAATTCGTACCGGGACAGCTCTCCTTGGCTTACATCCAACACCGCCCCTCATAGCTTCTCGATGCCTTCTCCCAGTGGGATGGCGTCGATCTCAGCTGCCACCACATCTGGGGATGTCACCAGCAATACTAAGTGGAGTGTTACGGACAAAGTGCTTGCAAGTTGCACACCTCTCACATCATCCTATACACAGCATCGACCCTGAAATACAGACCGTAACCCCGTCGTACCCCGACAAAGAGCCACAGACTTAGCAGCGAGCGATCGGCATCCGTCCAGGCAATTTCAGATCGCAACATTGACTGTAGTCACAGGTGGCACCTTTCCCTCGGACAAGAGAGGCAAACTTTTGCGAGTTACTCTCCGAAGTCACACCTACACTTGTGGCCGGTGTCATTGAAATAGGAAACTGAAACTGTCACAGGTTGACCGGTAACCAATAATGGCGGAACACACCCCAACCTCGGCGTGAATGTGGAAGAGGGATTTGGCAAGAGATCGAAGGAGTTGAAGAATGAGATAATAGAAAGACAGCCTCATATGCCCGTGCCCGTACTGCCGCCGCGGGGGTTTGAAGGTAGACGTAAAAGCCCCGCCTTGAAGTTGACGAGAGTCGACGGACTGACAAGGATCAACCAGACAATGCAGATGGCCAGACGGGAAAGAACTGAAGGAGGGGTTCCCGGGGGTCCAGCCAAACGAGAGCGACAAGGTGAGATTGATGCCGCCCTCTGGCCCCATACCATGCAGTTGCAATGCACTACCTGCACGCGTTGCGTCACCACCTCACCTCCACCTTCTGTGTCCCAGGTCGTGCCCGCCAAAAGAGATTTCCCAATTTTATCAAAAAGTGGAAGCTACACTGCACACACCACCCACTCAGGCCACTGCCGTGCAACGTGAAGCCATCAATTGGATCCAATGTCCCGAAGTGGTAGCAGTTCAGGCGTTGATAGGGAACGAGAGCAGGCAGAGAACGACGATTCCGCCGCCGCCATCGCCTTCAAAGACCCATTCGCCGACACCACCCCGCGCCACCCGACCGCGAGCTCGACTGACAACGCCTCGTCCCGCTCCGACACAAAATGCCCGACGAGTCCGCTGAACAACATCGAGCCCTGCTGCTGGGGCTCGCATCGTATTTACCCTTCTCTTGGTGTCCAGCAGCTACTCTATAATCTTCAGCCCAGTGATCCACTGGCCGACGACACGCCTGCCCCCACTAGCGACACTGTTGCGTATAATAACCCTTCCTCACCTGAAGAAGTGTTAGGATCCCTTCAACAGAACTCTTCCATGCTTCCCATACCTCCTGAGCTCCGAGAGCAACAACAACTCGACCACACCCAGGCCAACACCGGCCACTACACGCGTCCTAGCGACGACAACACCCAGACATACGATACCCGATCAGCCGCCCACCATCACCACAGCCTCAAGCCCATCGCAACCGCAGTCATGGCGTTCGAACGGGCCCGCAAGTTCTCCACGGGCACTTCGGTGCACCGTAAGCGCCAGATGAGCACTCTGGTGGAGAAGGAGGGTCACTTTGGTCCTGCTCTAACTGTGAGTACATTGCCTATCACGGCCGGCTTGACTGCCTCGACGTTCCATACTAACATTGGATGTCCCATAGACGCTCTACCTCGGTATCTCTGCCGTCTTTGCTGATGACCATACGGCCGTTGTGGCCCTGGCCATTCACGACACAATCTACCTGGTTGACTTCTCGGTTAAGCACATTGAGCTCGATGACGCCCTGAAAATGGGCGAGGACCTCATCGCAGAATATGTCATCTCCGAAGTGCAAAAGTACGAGCACGAGAACTTCTCCAAGTTCATCGGTGCTGGTCTCCCCACGACACTCAAGTACATGAGCCCAACCCTCTGTTCGCGGCTCTGGCTCGAGTTGGATATTGTGCCCATCGTTATGCGCCCAGATGATGAGCACAAGGAAAAGACCTTCTGGGATGTCAAGCGAGTCGATGAACAGGCCGATTCCATGGCCCGAAAGTGCATCATGTAAGTCCGCCCCTCCCCGTCAGTTACGCCCAGAAGAGCATACGAACTGACAGCCATTGTTAGGCACTTTGGCCCTTCCCTCGTTCCCCTCCTCCAGGTCGGATTCCGAGGCATCGTCCAAACCGATGCTGGATTCCGCGCCCACCTCACAACCGTCCAGAACCACAAAGATACATGCACTCCGGCAACGTGGGAAAGCACTCTGACATTTGCCAAGAAGCTCCGTGCCAACAACATCAAGCTCGCCTTCTTCAGCTCAACACCCCAAGGCGGTGGTGTTGCACTTATGCGGCACGCTCTCGTACGCTTTGCTCGTCTTTTGGGTGTCGACCTCACCTGGTACGGTAAGTAAAACAGTTTGGCTGTCCGAAATGCTAGACGGTCAATTAACACTTTTCCAGTGCCAAAACCACGACCCGGTGTCTTCCGCATTACCAAGAACATCCACAATATTTTGCAGGGTGTCAGCCATCCCGATCAGCGCATATCTGCCGAAGAGAAGCAGGCCGTCATTGATTGGATTAACGAGAATGCCAGTCGATACTGGTTCTCCGAGGGCGGACCTTTGCGTGCCCCCGAGGAAGGCGGTGCTGATATTGTCGTGATTGATGACCCTCAAATGCCCAGCTTGATTCCCCTGATCAAGAAGTATACCCCTGACCGCCCCGTTCTCTACCGCTCGCACATCCAGATTCGCAGCGACCTCGTCGCCAAGGCCGGTTCGCCTCATGCCGACATCTGGGATTTCCTTTGGAGCAACATTCAGGGCGCCGACATGTTTATCAGCCACCCTATTCCCGTTTTCGTCCCTCACAGCGTCCCGCGCGAGAAGGTCGCCTACTTCCCAGCCACCACCGACTGGCTCGACGGCTTAAACAAGCACCTCAACCACTGGGACTCGGGTTACTACGGCCATCTGTACAACGCCGCCTGCCGCTCGCAGCGCATGACGGAGCTTAACTGGCCCGCCCGCAAGTACATCATCCAGGTGGCCCGCTTCGACCCATCCAAGGGCATCCCCACCGCTATCGACTCGTATGCCGAGTTCCGTCGCCGCTGCGACAAGGCCAACATCACCGACGTGCCGCAGCTCGTTGTGTGCGGCAATGGCTCCGTCGATGACCCCGATGCCTCCATCATCTACGATCAGACCATGGCCCAGCTTGAGACGTACTACCCCGACTTGATTCGGGACGTCAGCGTCATGCGTCTGGAGCCCAACGACCAGCTCATCAACACCTTGCTCTCCAACGCCCATGTCGCATTGCAGCTCTCCACACGCGAAGGCTTTGAGGTCAAGGTTTCCGAGGCCTTGCACGCCGGCAGACCCGTCATCGTCTCCAACGTTGGCGGTATACCGCTGCAGGTCAAGGACAAGGTCAATGGCTTCCTCGTCGCCCCTGGCGATTGGCGTGCCGTGGCCGGTCATCTGATGGAGCTGTTCACCGATGACGAGCTCTGGAAGAAGATGAGCCATGCGGCACGGACGGGCGTCTCTGATGAGGTCGGCACTGTCGGCAACGGGCTTGGCTGGTTCTACTTGGCTGCCAAGTGGACCGAAGTCGGCGTGGAGAAGAATGGCAAGGGTGGATTGAAGGGCAATGATCAGTGGGTGAACGACATGGCGAGGGCAGAGGCCGGATACTTTTACACCCAAGGGGAGAACCGGTTGCCGAGACACTTTACGCAGAGAAAGCCGGAGTCCGAGCCGGAGTCTAAGGACTTGCCAGTTCATGAGAAGAAGGCGGAGGTTGCTGCTTGATTTTATGTTGACGGATCGCTTGTTTCTGTTCGACTTAGTACAGATACTATGTTAAAGGATGGGTTAGTAATGGGCATGTTTGTTAGTTCAAGATATGAGGTCATCATTGGTGTATCTTTGTAGCTGCCGTTTCAAGGAGAGAAGAGGAAATAAAGCTTCTTCTGTCACGGTGGATGCTCATCATGTAGCATCTTTCGTAGTGATCTCATGCAGCCGCTGCGCGTCTGGCGGTCGGCTAGAATTCTGCAAGGAGCAGATGTCACCTTGTGACAGGCAACACAGCAGCAGGCACCGATAATTACTGAATTACATACCTCTGTCTAGACAGTGAAGCTTCGGCTTTCGCAAGGATAGCTCGTCAGTCGTCACGGTCCAACACGCCAAACAAGATGTCCCAGATGAAATCGATCAAGGTGTACATCCGATGGAGTACGCTCGCCCCTCCGAAGCTGTTAGCGATGAGATTACCCATAGCGCCGTAGCCGAATACCGGTCCTTGTTGTCGGTCTCGTGTCTTAATCCCCCTCGAGATGAGTCGCGTTGCCAGAGAGGGGTGTGTCGATATTCGAACACTTTTTGATCATCGTTTAGAAGGATCAGTAATGAGAGGGTTAGGGTTAAGGCAGATAACGCGACAGCACGCACAGATCGACTTATAGTGAGGGTGGGGTGCTCCAACAGCTAAATTGAGTCGCGCTTTAACGCGTCCCCCAAAAAGTCCCCAACATGCAGGACCGGAAGAATTGACATCGTTGCAACTTATTCACCATATTGAAGAGTAGGAACTGGACTTTGTTGACACTCTTGCGACTTCATATACCATAAACCACCAAACAATAACCAATTGGACATCAACCCCAGCAATGACAGTCACCCCATCCGAACCCGCTGCGCCGGCGCAGTCGCAGTCGCAGTCGCAAACCTCCTCCTCCTCTCCCACCAACCCACCAAAGCGCCACGAAGAATACCAATACCTCGATCTCGTCCGCCAAATCCTTGACGAAGGTGAACTCCGTGAAGACCGGTACGTCCCCCCTTTGACCCTTCCACTCCCCCCCTCCCAGTTCCAATCCCAGCTAACCACCTCCCCTCCCCCACCCACAGAACAGGAACAGGCACCTATTCCATCTTCGCCCCGACCCCCCTAAAATTCGCCCTCTCCCGACCTTCCTCTCCCACGGAGGACCCATCCTCCCCCTCCCACACCTACACCCCCATCCTCCCGCTCCTCACAACCAAGCGCGTCTTCACCAAAGCCGTCCTCCTCGAGCTCCTCTGGTTCATCTCCGCCTCGACCTCCTCCACGACACTTTCTGCCCAGGGAGTAAAAATCTGGGACGGCAACGGTTCCCGCGCCTTCCTCGACATGCTCGGCCTTCACCACCGTAAAGAAGGCGACCTCGGTCCCGTCTACGGCTTCCAATGGCGGCACTTTGGCGCCGAATACGTTGATTGCGAAACCGATTACACTGGTCAAGGCGTGGACCAACTCCAAAGAATCATCGACACTCTGAGAAAGAACCCGTACGATCGCCGCTTGATTCTGAGTGCCTGGAACCCCAAGGACATGAGCCAGATGGTTCTGCCGCCTTGTCACATGTTTGCGCAGTTTTATGTGTCGTACCCGGGGTCGAGGACACGGGCACAGGCACAGGCACAGAAGGAGGGGGACACACCAAAAGAGAAGCCAAGGGGTCACTTGCACTGTCAGTTGTATCAAAGGTCGTGCGACATGGGATTGGGTGTGCCCTTTAACATTGCTAGCTACGCGCTGCTGACGCACATGCTCGCGCACGTGTGTGACTTGGTTCCCGGGAGCTTGACCCATGTTATGGGCGATGCGCACGTCTATCTTAACCATGTGGACGCGCTCAAGACGCAGCTGGAGCGCGAGCCGAGGGAGTTCCCGACGCTGGAGATCAAGAGGGAGAAGGGAGGTAGTATTGATGGGTGGAAGGCCGAGGATTTTGTTATCAAGGGGTACGAGCCACACAAGACTATTGCTATGGAAATGTCTGTGTAGGTCAATAATTGTCTACTACGATTATCACTGGCATCTTCGATTCGTCCTTTTTATCTGTTTACGACTTTAGTTTCTCATGGCTTATGGTGCATCTGTGCTAATAGTGAATACATCGGGACCGACTGGCGACATGTCAAAGCTGGCAATGGAAAAGCATCAGTGTAATCATCAAGGATCTGTTTATTTGCCTATATCAAAATTCGCTGCCACCCCATATCCACATCGAATTCCTCCCATTGGTACCCATCTCCGAATGAACTTCCTTCTCATCCCTCCGAGGCTTGTCCTTTCCGTCATCTCCATTGTCAGAGCCATTGGCAACATAACTTTGCATTTTCAAAGTCCGAGGAGTCATGAGTAGTGGCAACGGAGCTTGTTCTTTGAACGTTAGGGTTCAAACTAGAAGTGACAGCTCCCACCCTTCGCCTGTGGCACCATTCAGGCCACCACCACTAATCTGGTTCCGGAAACGCTTGTACTTGTCTTCCAACTCGGCGTTGACGTGTAGGATTCTGGCGATCAACTCAGCTTAAATTCAGGGGTTTGAGATCCTCTTCAACAAGGACCCAACGGTAGAAACACTCTTCCGACATGTGAGAAAAACGGATGATGGTAGTCATCTGCGCCCACACCTCGTTGGATGCATCGTGCAGGGTGATCGAATGATGCTCTGAGCCGAGGATTCCAGTGGTGTTGAAGAATTGTTCGGCCCCAGTCTTGTTGCCATGGCCGAACCGGTTCAAAACCGGAAGTCACATTGCTTGTCGTCTTGTGGAGAGCCGTTTTGAGACTTGTCGTTTTTGGGCTCGTCGTAAGGAGGCTTATCCGCGGTTGCGGCGGCTTGCTTGGCCTACTTTTGGTTTTAGCCCGGTTATCCTCAACGGGTTCTGGGGAAGAACAAGCCAATGTCCAAGGCGTGTTTGAGTTCCAAGATGTTGACCTCAAGGTCTGCGGAGTTGTGTGTCGAGTTGAAGGCGTTTGAGATCCACTAGCTGCGGACGAGGAAAGTTTGGGCACAAGATGTACCCAAGAATGGCCACCTTGCCCTGCATTTCTAGTTGAGAGTAAGTCTCCAAAATGTTGATGCGAAAGTCGTTCTCCTCGCCGTACATGGCATCAGCCCTTCCAATTGTGCCTCCCATCCCAAAGCAACCGAACTTGAACTCCTCGTCATCGCCCATAGAACGAGCTGTAATGTAGCAGTGTTAGTAAATCAATGACGACTTCGTAAAGCTGGGAAAAGGATGAAAGTTGCCATGACTTGCCTTGTTTCGGCTGAACTTTGTCTGTGGTCCACCACCAACTAGAACAAGAATGTTTGTGTTATCAAGCATCTAGACCATCCCGATCCCAGCATCGAAGTCTTTCGAAGGACATATTCATGAGATCCGGAAACAAGCACCGATTTCTGACTGGTAGTTGGATTGCTTCAAGGCACAGGGAGGAGGAAGAATCAGAATCTGCATCGTAGCCGTCATCGTAGAGGTCGGAGCTAGGTCCTCATCTTCAACCCCTTCCATGCCTTGAGGCATCGGCTCGCTCTGAGCCTGCACCTGAGCGGCGTCCCATTGGTTCACGTAGGCCGATGGGAGCTGGAAGGGCTGGAGGTGGTCATCGATGAATGCGTCTTCCATTTCGGCCATGAGGGCGGCGCCGATACCGAGCGGGTCGTTGAAGTCGTTGAGGTTGAGGGCACGGGCCGCGGCGGGGAGCACGATGGGGGCGGCGATAAGGGCTGGCACAGGGGCAACCGGAGCAGGGGCAGCCGGAGCAGGGGCAACCGGCACACGAGCAGCTGGCACACGATCAGCTGGCACACGAACAGCCGGCGCAGGAGCAACCGGCACACGAGCAACCGGCACGGGGGCAGCTGGCACGGAGCTAGGGAGGCGGGCCGGCTTCGGGGAGGCCACCGATGCTCCCTCCAGGGGAGGGGTAACAAGAGGAGAAGGAGGCGAGGTTTTTCTCGCGCTGCACGCCGCGGTGAGACGCTGTGCAAAGTAATCGGCCGATGCCTCAGACTGAGCTGCTGGAGGGTTATTGTGCGGCTCTTCCGGCGAAAGCTCTGGAGGTGGCGACGGCTGTTGCTGTACTTTGCTTCGGCGGAGGAGGAGCGTGTGTAAGGGTCCGAATCGTAGGATAGGTCAGCTGTGAGCTTGCCCTTGGGCTTCCGCGAAGTGTTGACAATAGGCTCGGGCTTGCCGGCTGGTCCGGCTCTGGTGGACCTGTTATGCTTGCTAGATTTCTTATCGTGTTTGCCGTGCTTGCTGTTCACGTGTGAAGATCTGGTACTTTGCAGGCTGCTTGACGCTGGGTGCTCTGCAAAGGCGCTGATGCGAGACAAAACGATCGGACGGTCTTGTGATTATACGGGTGGGCGTCGTGGATGTTTTTTGACGCTGGTGGCGTTATAGTAAGTCCTGAGCGACATAGCCTTCTCGTTGGGCTTGAAGGTGGTAAGTTATGATAGTGGGATCGCCTCCGCCTTGAGCCGGCGCAAAAGAATCACTCTAAAGGAAAGGAGGTGCAATGCGATAACAGCCCTAGCGAGTTAGAAGAGGTAGAGCGCACTCAACGGAGGAAAATTCGAGCGGAAGGGAACGTTGAGGGTCAGCTGAGACACCCCCACTACTGTCTTCTCGTAATATGCAAGTTGGAACTCGTCCCCATCCTTCGGGACGACTTTCTTGGCCGTCTCCGGCCAACCCTCAAGCTGGGGAGTGAGCCACTTCGGGTCCTCGGGGCTTTTGCGAGGCCTGCCTCGCTTCCGTCAGTCGTCAGCGCAAACGTGGCGACCCCCCATTTTGCCCTTCATAGGTCCGTATTAGTTTTGTTGGACAAGACCCTCACCATCCTCGTCGTCAGCTTCTTCACCATACTCGTCCTCCAATGTCTCGCCATAATCACCCCATATTCCTCCACCAGAGTCACCCTCCACATCCTCGCCACAATCGCCCTACGATTGGGGTGCTTCACTAGACTCATACTCATCTACATCCTCATCCATAGAGATCTCCACCACGTCCTCGGAATATTCATCCTGCTCTTCCTCAGCCCATTGGATCACCTCTGTGACCTCCGCCTCCCCGTCCTCGTTAAACCGAATCTCGGTGACAAGGACGTTACACAGCGGACAGCGACCTCTCACAGGGAAGCCCGACTCGAGGAGGTTTTGGCGGCTGGGAAACCCGCTGATGCCCGTCTTGACCGTGATAACGAACCTGGTTACCCGGACAGGCCTAGCGACACGGCTGCCCAAGGGCAGAGAACAACTCCTCCAAAACGTCAAACCCGTTTCCGTATTGCGCCATACACGCGGCGCACATACCTCCGCGAGGGTGAGCCGCCATAGCCTCCCTGAAGAAATGTCGTTCCGGTTGTGCCCATGCATTGAATGTGCCCGGCGTACGCCAGGCATCCCACTGGTTAACGTACGGCTCCGGGAGCTGGAAGGGTTGGAGGTAAAAGCCGTTGAATGAAGGCGTTTATGCCGTCGGCATTGGGGCCGGCGCCGATGCTGAGCGGGTCAAGAGGATTGACGTGGTCGAAGGCAGGGTCCGGGACCGGGACGTGGGGCAAGGCGGGAACAACGAGAAGCAGAAGAACGACAGTAGGAAGAGAAGCAGAAGGTGTGGAGCCATTCCCGGAGCAAAGAACGGTCGCATATGGGACTCCGGGTCCTCCAAGTTCACCAAGAAATCCCTGCGAAGGTAAATAGGTAATTGACCCAGCACGGGTCGAGTGGCTCTTGGCTCGGTCTCGTAAAGCAGAATTTGAAAATAGTAAAACACAGAAACGAAGCCAAAAACCGATGGCACAGAGGAAACTTAATGGGAACTTCCACTTGGTCTCCCACAGTGCCTTGATCCCATCATGATGAGGCATCGTCGCCTCAACCGCCTCGTCGCCCACGAGCCAGTGCTTGGGAGTTGTGCCTAGTCCGCCCAACCCGCCACAACCAGGCGGAACCTTGACCTGATGAGGAGACATGGTGGATGAGTACCAATTATATGGGCTTGATGAAAAAGTAGTAATTCAAGGCCACATAGGACGTATGAAAAGAGAACAAATAAATTGAATCCCGCCGCATCTTCGGTCGCAGGGTAGCAATTTCAACATGGGGATTAGTACCCGTTTTTGAGTGCTCGACAGATTCCGGACGTTTCAAATTGAGATCGGGGATGGCGAAACTGTTGTCCCTTGGTTTGAGCCCGTAGTCGATGAACCAAATGTGACCCCGTTGCAATGAGGGGTACACCAGACCGCTCTGGAGTTCCTTAAAAGCATCGGTATTGGAAGACTAGGCTGGATCATGACATCTTTCCTAGGCGCTAGTGCAGTTTTCAACTGTTCCTTGTCGACACCCATAGGGTACTTAGCAGCTTCAACCTTTTCTCTCGTCGTGGGCTTACCACCGTAATACCTGGTGCAATCGAACTCCATGGTGATGTTTTTCAAATACCGGCCATTACGGGCGAGCCCATTCAGGATTGTGACATGTCCAAAGGGTGAAATGACAAAATGGAACCGACGGGTGAGAAAAAAGGCAGTTGAAATGTCAATCTGAAAGCCAGTTTTGGTCTGGTAACCAAATCGGTGAAGGATGGGACTCCTTAACTGCATGAAGAAGAGGAGGCCGTAGAAATTCTGGATCGTGGGAGGATCCTTGCCAAAACGACGCCCACAATTTAGGTAATTGCCGCTCTACACAGAGTCGACTGCGGTTGTGAATAACCGCTTCCACAATCTTTGTGTGGAAATCCACAGTGGGCCATTTGATCCCACGCTTGAATTTCGACAGCGAGGTCTTGGTGAGAAAAATGAGTATTGAGACAAGTCCTTGATTAGACTCTGCTTGGAGCTATAGTTCAGGCTCGCTGCCTCGCTAGGGCTAGTCAGCGGGGACGCCAAAGCACCCACATGGATGTTGTGCTGTACGACACAACGATTCGATGGTGGTGACCGAGGAGGCGGTCGAAGAGCGAGAACTTTGACCAGGGCGGGCCTGGTCACCGTTTTGGCCGTTGACTCGAATCTTGGCCATGTTGAAGTGAAATCGTTGGACTGCTCTTAAAGATAGCCCGGCGAAGTCGACCAAGTATCCCGCGACCCAGAATGCGTATAAGAAGGTGCCGATGACGGCATATACGAAGGAGTCCATCAAGAACCCCATGATGATGCTGGTGGGTGTAAATTCGAGAAGTTGGTCAAGGTGTTGGACACCGTTGGCGAGATTGTGTCCTGCTGAACATGTTATCCCCGGGTGAGGGGTCTGTTTTCAGTAGTTTCTCTTGAAGGATCTAAAGGTCCTTGTCCTTGGCCGGAGGTATTTGCAACCATAGTTGCACTGGAACACGACGGTTCCTCCTCGGGTTTTGCTGCTGTGTCGACAGGAGTGGATGTCTGGTTCTGGCGAAAAACCGGAGCCGACCACGATCTTCTGTGCCCTAAAGGCACCCAGCCTGGGCTAAGGGGCTGTGATTGTAAAGACGAGGTCTTGGAGAGGGCGTGAACTCTCGAACGATCAGGCCCAAATATCGAGGGCGTGGAATGGGTAGGTCCGACGTCAGTTGAGGTTGAAACAGATTTGGTTGTTTCTAATGGCTTCAAATCATGCAAATGTCTCCTTTCAACATCAAAGGAAGGATGTTTGAAGCGTGGCATGGAGCTAGCCAGGTCGTCCTTCGATCCAGTAGGCCCATGCTTGCAAAAGTACAAAGTGGGATTGAAGATCTGACCGAACCCGGGATCCATCCACCGATACCGAACGTCATACACCAGATCAATGAACAGATCTGGAAATCGGCGGTCGAAGTGGTTCTCAAGCAATACGCCGCCTTGCTCCAATGGCTCCACCAAGTCGTCACCGCGAATGAGCTTTGGATCGTCCCACGTCATGGAAGCCTGCGGGCTGGACAACTGTTGGGGCGTGAATGTGGCAGACCCGGAACCTCCCATCCCACCCTTTAAGCCGCCTCCAAATTTCATTTGCTGGAGGTCCTTCATGCGTGCTCTGATGCTGTCCCATCGGTCATCGACATCGAGTTCGCTATAGATAAAGTGCGCGCCCGAATAAAAGTCAGAGAGAATTTCAAAAACATCACTGAAGCCATCTTCCAGTAATGTCTCCATCAAGTCCAATCTCGCTTCCTCCGGCAGGCGATCATTAGGCTCTAGTTCAAACTCTGGACAGTTTTCTCGGACAATGTCTTCGATCGGGCGCTTCCTTTCAAGCCATAAAGCCAACAAGAACCTGAAGCGGTCATCATCGAAGCCATCGCCGTCCGAGGTATCAGATTGAACCGCCTCGACAGGTAGCGACCGTGATTCCGATTTTTTGGTTGGCGAAGGCCGTAGTGGAATTGGAAAACTTTGCTTCGGCTTGAGCACGGGCAAGTCGCGATACACGGAAAAAGACGGAGTTGCGGTAGATTTGGATGGCATGCGGGCTGACCCTCTCGGTATGCTTTTGGTCGCTTCGAGGGCGCGTTCGTAGAAGCCTCTGTCCTCCCAATTCACGATGAGCTTCAAGATCCCCCACGGTCTGGGCGCGTCACCCTTCTTTCCAGTGAGAGAGAAGTGGACAGTAGGGTCGCGGATAGCTTGCAAGATGCAGGAGTTGGTGGTTCCATCAATGATGAATGCCGAATCGCCAATCTGCTTAACGAGAGTGGTCCGAGCCTCGACGCTTCCGTCAGTGACTTCCACAATCAGCTCCTTGTCCCCTGCCAGCGACCGGTCAGTCGTCAGGAGTTCTATCATTTGATGATAGGTGTACTTGGAGCTGTCCAACACCAAGCGAAACTTTGCCTGTGGACATTGGCAGCTGGCCATGGCATCGACAATCTCAAAAGCCAGGTTGGAGTGATTGAATGGCAGGTCGAAGCAGAAAACATCGGCCGGATCCCGTCTGTGGAAGTCGCAAACAGCCTTCCAGGCTGGGTACAGCGAGGTGCGGATGAAGTGTTCGGAGTCGGTACAGGGCTCTGGTGTAACCTCTCGGGAAGCGGTAGAGCGGGCCGAGTCACCATTGTTGTCGTCCATAATCCACGAACCGCCCTTCAAGATGTTGGAGATTGACTTGCGGACTTGAACAGAGAGAGGCTCTGGCTCTGGGGATGAAACGACCGGAATCTTGCAGCGGTCCTCATTGATGAACCACTCATCGAATCGGAAGGCGATTTGTTGCTGCAGAAGCTTGTATCCCTCGGTGGTGGGTGGGTAAGAGATGGGAATTTGCCAGCCTTCTCGTTTCCTCTGCTCCCAAGAAACATCTTTGCATTCACGACCTGGACCTATTTCGTTTATGATCCTGTTGAAAGCGGGGAGTCAGCTTGGGGAACACATAGGCAAGTCAAGCCAGTTGAGGAGGAAAAAGGGTCTGCTTACCATTTCCAAAGGTCTCGTTCCGTGGTCCAGCGCTTGGGCTTTTTGGTCGTGTACCATTGCCAAGCCTTTCTCCCAAGGGTGATATGAGGCGGTTCATCCAGAGAGTTGCGAAATGAGAAAGTTGGCGGCATTGCAGTGTGATGAGAGGTGCCGTGTGGAGTGGATGGGAAAAGAGGAGTGATTTGTACGCTAAAAGGCCGAATTGGCTCAGATATCAGACAAGAGAAGGCAAAATATATGCAAAGATGTCAAATGATGCTATGTGCACAAACAGGATGTTGAAAAGAAGATGTTGGAATTGTTGTTCAAGCGGGTGGTGGGAAATGGGGGAATGGGGGACTTCTTATAATCATCCGAGTGCTCTCATCGCAGGAAGACGACTGCTATTCCAGAGCCCGCATCTTTCCACATTGACTGGAGCAGAGGGAGGTCAAGGGAAGAGCAGAGTCCTCCGCGTCAACCAATCTTTACCTACCCAATGTGTTTTCATCGCTTTGACTTGTTTGAGCGTACTTTCTGTTTCCCATGACCATCAAGTGTGATGGACGCGATGAAGCCGGAGCGTCTGTTCCCTTGCGTCGAAAATCATGAAGAACGCGCAAACAATCTCAAACATTGCAAGAGCGCCGGGATAGGGACCTGGAGTGGGAGATGCTGCTACTTCCATCTGACTTGCTAAGTTTCCAAGCAGAGGTGACGATTCGTTTGCGACTCGTTGGCGGTGGATTTCCAGAGGACTCAGAGGAGGTGCACAACGAGCCGGCTGGGTCCATCTTTGCTGCTTCAAGTTCCATCGCGTACGGTGCTTGTATCATGGCGTGTTGCGCTTGAACAAGACTGTTGCGACTCTTGCGGTTTGCCGTAACTTCTTCAGCAAACGTTTCCGTGGAAGAGATGTATTTGTACTGGTTTTGGTCCGGCATCACGTCTCTTCTTTCCCTTCGTGTCAAAGCTACTTGGAAACCGGGAACATTTGGGTTGGTGAACGGGGCCGAAATCTCTGGGAAGCTTCATCTCCACCTGCGTCGTGGAAAGCTTGAGGGACACTAAGAATCTGCGTTAGCCGGGCATGGAAGCTACCTGTGGAGGAAGTAGAGGTATGTGTCAAAGGACCTGGAATTTGCAGTTGGTGCTGGGGCACACGGGGAGGTGGTAGCATCAGGACAAGAAAGAACACTTCAACTTAGCCCCCTCCGAAGACAACCTCGAGCGTGACTCTGCTTGGACACTCGTCAATTGAACGGACTTGCACCTTTGCAACTGATCTCATCTGATTCCATCTCACTTACCATACCCAAGCTTCTTTTCGGTTATTGATGTCGGCCCTGCGAGCTCATCAGCAGGAGAGAGAGGGCAGTCAAAATGTGCTCCTGCTCATATTTTCTGACGTCCGGGAAGCCTTTGCTGATGGTAAGTGGGCGCGAAACGAACCTCAAGGGCCGAAGCACCCGACGGCACCTGCATTCATCTTTTCCTGCCTGCCTGCCTGCCTCCCTCTCCCAACCGACAGCCGTTCCTTCCGTCTCATCCCATACCTCATACCTGCCAGCCAGCCAGCCCAGCCAGCCAGCCGCTCCTTCCAATCTCAATCACCCAACGCCCATATAAGCTCCCGTCCCATACCTCCTTCCAACACCCCTAGCCAACGACCAGCCAATTCCAGGTCTGGTCGGATAGCGCAGTCAGTAGTACCGTTCCCGGCGCCCCAGCTCTGCATCTCCCACCCCGTCCGACTTCGAGTTCGATTCTCGGACGGGGCAGATCATGAGGTTCTTTTCAACAAAGACAAAAGGCCGACAGCGTGCCATCCATGTCGTACACCGCGGGAGTTGTATACTGGCCGGGCTACTGGGCCAGTTGAACCGAGCAACTGGTTGTGCTATCTGTTGGCTTCTCTTTTTTTGGAGATTTTTCTGGGGACGGGAATCTTCTGATGGTGTATCCCGTTCTATCAGGAAGGGTTTTGGAAGCGGGTGCGATCGTAATTCCTTTCCAGAATCACACGATTATGTCTTCTCCATCTTGCCTGCCGTATTGAAATGAGCAGGCATCTTATCTTCATCACGACTCGTCAAGCGCTTGCAAGGGAACGAATGGAGGCAAGCAAGCAAGCACGCGCCCGGTACTTTCGGAAGTCCCTTCTGTGGTCAGGAGGCTCTTGTGACTGCCGTGAATCGAATTTCGGCAGAGTTCCCTACATGAAGAAGGAAGAAGGTCGAAGACACGCGCAATCAATGGAATTTTGGAAAGAAGGAAGCGACGCGCATCATGACATGGTGAAAGAACTGATGTCGTTGAGATTGAGTGATGCCAAGCCAGCCACAACAGCGAATGAGATTTTGACCACAGAGCGCCAGAACTCCATTGCTAACCATAACCCGCGCACTGTTCGCGGGATCAGAGTACGTGAAGCAATCAACCGACGGCCCGCACTGACGGAAGGGAAATCGCTGTTTGCGTTGGCCACCGCCTTCGGCTGATCACAGCGCTGTGCGATCCTTCGCAACGTCACTCATCTGCAGTTGTCCTTCTGTTACTCGGACTTCTTGCGATTCATGTTGTTTCAAGAGAAGTAGTCGCCGACGGGATAATTGCAAAAACGTAGAAAAGGGAACCATGAACTGACTAATCTCTCGTGGCTGGCAATTCTCACCCGTCAATTGCCGTCACGGGGGCGCGCAGGGAGCACCTGGCGCCGCACCTGGAGCACGTGCGGGAGTTCCCGCCGCGGAGATGCATCGTTCATTCGCTGATGGGTCCACGTTTTTCTTTCATCGCGCCTGGACAACCTCCGAACAACGACGGCAGTCTCGACCCTCGATTATCGATCGCAGAATGCTGATGGATGTTCCCGGGTGTACGGGTCGCTTCTCAACGGGCGGTCCCTTTTCAGCTTCAGCCTTCTGGGCTGACTCGTACCATGCTATTATCAATTGTGAGCTGATTAACTCCAGGACCAGTCATCAATCCCTTCCAGCACCATTTTACTGGTTTTGTGAGATGGATCAGACGATGACCGACGCCTTCTTTCGGTCACTGGCCGTGTCACCTCCGACGTCTCCAGGACCGAAAATAGAGTCTTGATGGTAGCGGTCTCAACTCTCTCCGCGGCGCCCACGGAGAAAGACAAATTCTCTCTTTATTCCCTCTTTCCGCTGCGATATTTGTCTATGATCGACATGACAGGGTCGTATCCACGATCGTACGGCGTGGCGAGTGGTCCCACCTCCCCGCGGTAGAGGCTCCAGGACTCCCGGGGATGTCCTGCTGCTATGATGCCGATGGTGGACATTCGGGATTCCAAGTGGAAACCCTCGACCACCTTGCGCCAGGAACCGCCCGTTGGACCGGGATTAGGAAGATCGAGGCCTTTTCTAGACCAAAGGGTCAACATCAAGCGGTTATGATAAATACTCGGGCAAGCGCCCGGACGCATTATTGCAAGTTCCAACTTCAGACGAACCATCAACCTTTTTGAGTTCAGCCCCTGAACACCCACCCATTCCCATATCAATAGCCTCCCACAAGGCACAACAAACAGTCACAATGACCCTCTCCGACGCCCAAATATCCATCGTCAAATCCACCGCCCCCGTCCTCAAACAACACGGCGAAGCCATCACCACCGTCTTCTACCACGACCTCATCACCGAAAACCCTTCCCTCAAAAACATCTTCAGCCTAACCTCCCAAGCTACCGGCGCCCAACCGCGCGCCCTCGCCCACGCCGTCCTCGCCTACGCCAGCTACATCGACAACCTCCCCGCGCTCTCGCAGGCGGTCGCGCGCATCGCGCACAAGCATGTGTCTCTCCAAGTCGAGCCGGCGCAGTACGCCATTGTCGGTCAATATCTGATCCAGGCCATCGGGAAGGTTTTGGGCGATGCGGCTACGCCCGAGATCGTAGACGCTTGGACGGCGGCGTATGGAGTTCTGGCGGATGTGTTTATTGGGACTGAGGGGAAAATGTATGAGGAGAATGAAAAGAAGGATCACTGGAAGGGGTGGAGGAAGTTTAGGATTGCGAGGAAGGCGGCAGAAAGTCAGTCCATTTCGAGCTTTTACCTGAGGCCGGTGGATGGGGATGCCAAACTGCCCAAGTATCTGCCTGGTCAGTACGTCTCTGTGCAGGTGCTGGTGCCGCAGTTGGGATATTTGCAGAGTAGGCAGTACAGCTTGAGCGAGGCGCCGAGGGAGGGGGGGATGGAGGAGTATCGGATTAGTGTGAAGAGGGAGGATGGTGAGGCCGGTGTGCCGGGACTGGTTTCCAACTTGCTTCATGGTATGCAGGAGGGCGAGGAGGTGGAGGTTAGTCATCCCCAGGGCGAGTTCTTTGTTGATCCCGCGGATGCGAGCAAGGAGGGGGTGCCGGCTGTGTTGATCTCGGTTGGGGTGGGCGCTACCCCGTTGATGGCTATCCTGAAGAGCTTGCTTCAGGAGAATGTCAAGAGGAGACCGGTGTCGTGGATCCATGCGAGCCGGTCAAGCTCGACGCAGCCGTTTGGTGACGAGGTGAGGCGCATCGTCAAGGAGAACCCCGAGCAGGTGTCGGCGCATGTGTTTTTGAGGACGGTGGCGGGCACGGATCAGGCCGGTGTGCATTACGACTTTGCGGATACGAGGATGGACTTGACCAAGTTGGATGGGGAGCGCGATCTGCATTTGGCGGATAAGAGGACGGAGTACTACATTTGCGGACCGGAGACGTTTATGGTGGAGATCCGGAAGGTGTTGGTTGGTCTTGGGGTGGATAGGAACAAGGTGCACTTGGAGCTTTTTGCTACTGGTTTCGTTGCTGATGAGTAGCTGATGGGATTCGGGTTTGTTGATAGCGTAGTGTAAGATACAGGTTTTCTTGTCCAGTTACGAGCGAGTTTGGGATACCTACTTAGAGAAGGGGCCTTGCGGCCGGGATTTCTACTCAGTATGTCTTATGATGAATATCGTGAATTTTATATACTGATCTACTGTGTACGTGAGGACATCTTGTCATGTGACTGTACTGTTCTTCTCAATGTCGGGGATGGATATGATCAACATGGTATCGGACTTGATAAGAAAAGGAACCTAAGCTGTTTGCATCGTGTTCCTGCGCCTCACAGAGCGCATTCCACTGTTGAGAATCATTAGAAGGCATATTGATTAGAGATATTCATGATTGGAGGTTATCATGCAAGGAGAGACAGAAAACCAAATGGGTACTTGAATCAGTGATGATTGGCTTGCTGGAAGAAAAAGGAAGAAGCCCAAAAAGCCCCTAACTAAATGCCCAAAGAATGAAAACTCTGGTGGTGTGCAACTCTGAGTGAAGATAGAGGGTTACAACATCTTCCCCTCCGTGGTTTTTGAGCACAGTCGTACTATTTACAATTCTGGTGACATTCCCAAATCCTTCTGCTGCCATTGTAGGTTGGTGGAAGTGGTAGTGCAGGACCCTTGTAGCAGGGTCGTTTGGCGTGATTTTCAAGTACCCGTTAACAGAGAGCAATCTTGTCGGATGTTGCACCTCGAGTCCAACCAGCAACCACGAACATCTGGTTCGGATAGCTCAGTCTTTAAGGATTCCATAAGCACTCTGTTACCCAATATGATTATGGTATACGTGGTATCATCACTGCCTTATCTGGGTCTATTACTTTGTGATAATTCAACGGCATATATCTACAATGCTTCTTTTGTGCTTGCGTCCTGTGATACCTGGTATCTGGAAAACTAAACCAAGCAGCTCCAGGTCGATCGATGTCACGGATCAGGTGGAAGTGGAAGTTTGAGAACACACCGTCTGTATCAGCGCACAACATCTTGGGAAATAAGACTCTCGGTTGCTGCTTCTTAAGGTATCTGCTAAGGTTTTTTCATCTTTGTCTGCCCCCAAGGGAAAGAGCTCGAGCAGCCAACGCTCCTCGCACCTGCTTTCCGGCAGTCATCTCCAATCCAGATCATTTCAACGCCATTACAAGACTAAAAATCCTCTCAAATCTCACCGAATTCGGTCTTAGATTGATAAGAGGCTCCCGACTTTTCATCTTGGCAATGAACTTGCTCAACTGTCGTTGTTGCTCGTCCATGTCGTTATCGGCAGTTTGATTGTCGACCCGGCCGTCAAGGTACCTGTGTCTTATTGTCTGTAGTGGGCCCGTGCATAAAGTGGAAGCCTTTCCTAACCAATCACGCCGTTGTTTTAGCCTAAAGTCCCCGCAAAAAAGCTGTGCCTTTTGTCTTATCGCGTTGGACTTGGCACATGGAAAGTGGAAGGGTGCCGACATTTTGTGACTGGATTTGCGGCGCACAAGTTCAAATTGCTCAACGTCCTTCCAACGTCATGTCGTCAACTTAAGCAATTCTGGCTAATCTTCATCTACCATTTCTCCTCTTAAATAGCCTTGCAATATATACTACTCGTTGTCACCCTTTTTGGTCTTGCTGCCCCGTTGCCATCATGGCTCCAATGAGCGTGTCACGTCCGATCTTCGGCGCGCGTTTGCCGTCAACACCAACGCGCAACACCGACGCCAACGCCCACGAGCCGAGCCCTTTGACTGCCTGACCACTTGAATGACAATAAGTAATGAGACGAGACCGTCAGCGAGACATTACGGTTTCAGCGAAAAGAGATGAACGTGTTGGAGAGACGGGGGACGAGGTGGACCCCAAGGCCAAACTTCCCTCCTCGAGGTGATATTACCTGAAGGGCTGAACTACCACACCTGTCTGAGTCTCTACTACCCCGAGTCACACCCACATTCACACTCGTCCACTTCCAGAGCTTCCTCCGACCAATAGCTTGTTCACTAGCTTCTACTCCCTTCGAGTACAACTAGGAAATTCAAACACACCCTATCCAGATGATCAGCTTTGCCCCTCCGAGACAGCGTGGTAAGTCGCCCTCCATGGGACGGCCTGGTTGGCCCCCATTTCCTTCTAGACGTTCATATTGCTGACGTACCGCGTGCTACTACGTGATCTATGCTCAGACTTGCTTTTCCCGGACCAACAACACCTTATTGAAAGACCCTCGCATTCATCGGATGGGGTCCATTTGCCGCCAGCTTACTGCATTTCATGTCAGTTGTCAACGCAGTCTACACTTTGGTGCTACCCACCCGGCATCTCGGGGCCCAGTGTTCTCAGCTTCCAGTTTGTCCCGGGTCCTGGAACGAAGAACGTAGCATCTTCATCCTTCCATAAGACAATGTGCTGCGACTGTGCTGCAACACCAACTACCGCCGTCGTCTACACATTGTATGGTGTCCGCCAGGTGCCACCCGGTTGTGTCATCTCTCCCTCGTGGGACGCACTGGAAACGCTGACGCAACCGAGAGCATCACTCCATGGCAAGCGGGTGTACTCCGGCTCTACCCACCATGTGCGACTTCCACGAGTGGCCTCAAAGGACCGCACTCCTTGTGATGAACGCGAGGCTCACATGTCGCTCAATCCTGCAGCCAACACCTGGGTGGCACCAGTTCCCGGAACAGGACCCGGGAGTCGTTCAAAGTACTCCCATTAGCCTTGCCGTCGTCACGCGTCATCGCGGTGCTTCATGGAGAGACTTACACCAACATGATACAATGGCCTCCTGGTACGACGCGCTCTTCAGACACCCTTTGCCTCGGGATATCTTGATTGTGCTCGCCGGCAAGTTGTCTTCTTACCCCTGGATTAGCCTCCACCTAACTTTTTTCCAGATGGACGCGTTCCGCTTCTCCTGGACAAAGCACGTGACAACAACCGCTGAGACTCGGTTGCTCAGCATACTGATAGCGGCGGGACCGCCCCGGCTGCCCTGGCCAAAGGATGGCCTCCCAATCTCCTTCAACGGGACGGGAAGGCCCGGAATGGCTGCCTCGGTTTCTAGAGCTACACGACGATCAGGTCGACTCAGCTTCGTGTCACCCTCTGTGCTCTCGGGGTTTTAGGTGGACAGGAAACCCCGCCTTAACAGCTACGAGGCTTGCGGCAACATAGAACACTAATACGGGAGCCGTTGTGACGTTTGTTGCCGGCGGCTGAGAGGCTTCGGGGCTCAACTTGATACCGGCGCACCTTCGGAGGGTTCACCTGCCCTTTGTCCCATTTCGACCACCTTCCACAACTGCCCCGCCTTCAGGCCACCATCACCAGCGGATTCTTTCTGTGACTGTGCCAATCTTTCATTGGCTCTAGGCGCGTGAGGTGCTTCGTGGTGCGCCTGACTTGCTTCTATACATGGTGGCGTCTCTTTTTAGCCGGAGCAGTGTCACCAAGATGATTCGAGTCACCACTATCTGATGGCTGCAATTGGGTACATTGGCCAATGCAAGATTGACAAGCGGGGCACCCTTCCAGACTTTGGACGACCGACTGTCGTCTCTCCCCTAGAGCAAGGCACCTGTACCACGTTGGCCGGTCTCGATCTGGCCAGCATTTCCTTGTGGCGATGCGGTTATGTGCCGTGCCAACGAGCGACAGGGATTGGCGCAATACCGGGCCAACTGATCTAACTTCGAGGCAACACCACTCTAAAGTAGAGATACTCTTTGAAGGACCCCTGGACCCCTAGAGGACCTCCACCGGAGGCAGAGATGGCCGGCTACGTGTCATCTGCTTCGTCTTTGATAAACGATGGACCTCAAGTCGACATTTCTTCGACTTGATGATCCTTGTCGAGTGCTTTTTATGGAACACCTAGGAATTAGCCAACGAGCCGCATCATGAGATGGCGAGACTTCAATGGGTATATACCTCTTCTACGTCCAGCACTTCGGGGAACACATGTTCCCTTGTGAGACCAAACAAGATTCAAGTTGATGGCCTCGATGGCCGTTGCACCGGACGATCCTGCGATGGAACGCGAATAAGTGTGGGGATGGCATTGACTATGGTTCGTACTGTCATGAACGCACTCTGATGCTGGCAGAGCTCTTCGTTGTGCAGACATGACGAAGGACATTATTGAGTTCCATCAGGAAGAGGAAAAAGAAGAAGAATGTTCAGAAGTGGCAGTCGGCCCCGATACACCACCCGAGGGAAAAGAAGGGTAGCATCCAGGCGCTTCCCCGTCCTTTAGTTGACGTGGTTGCGGTTGCAATATTGGATTGTGCGGCAATGCGGCAACCTTTGGAATTCCGTTATGGCTGGAAGGAAAGTCGCATACTCCGAGTGAATGGTGGTTGGTCATTGGGGTCGCCGGTCTCCTTGACCCAGGCGGAGCCTCAATTGTTGGAAGTCACTTCACGTCAACACTTCCCGCAAACGGCGGCACGTTGTCAATTCCTGGAAGAGTGGATATCGCCACCGGGCAACAACCGCCAACAACTAACCGACGCGACTTGCCATCGCCCACCGCCGGTCTGCAACGGGTAGGGAACCTGGCAACGAACGGGCGGCGCTTGTGCTTTGGCCACGAGGTGCTAGCTGACGAACCTTTTTTCTCGGGTCGCCAGTCGAAGTGAGCGGCTCCGGGATCCAGTTTCGGCCTGCCGGTCGGCACCCACCACGAAAAGCGACCTTCGCTTACTCGGTGGTCACCGCCTTGCTTCTGCCCAAGTCACCCTTCACTCGACGTCCGGCCAAAACAATTTTTACTAGTACCCCTCCGGCCGTGTCTGGACTTCTTTCTCTCCCAACCCGACTTCCACCCTCTTCTTCCTCACACTAATACCACACAAAAACAACCCACCCTTCCTTTCGAGAAAACTTCTCCTTTGCCACTTAGCAGAGCATTTTGGCATTGGCTTTCTCCCTCTTCTTGCTCACTAGCATTTCCTTTCGATACCACGTACATACCTGCGACTTCTCCTGCGAGAACGACGACTCACGACTCACGACTCACGACTTGAGGAACGACTTTCTTTGTTCTGTTCTGCTGCTTTTCGGCGTTCGGTCCAGTACTAGATATCTAATTTGTTTTTCCCTACTGTCCCTCCTTAGGACTACAACAACCTCTCAGCAATCATAATGTCTTACAAGATTCCGCTGTCTGAGCCCATCGCCATCGTGGGCAGCAGCTGCCGCTTTACGGGCGAAGCCACATCCCCCGCCAAGCTGTGGGAGCTCCTGAAGGATCCCAAGGATCTTACGCGCGAAGTCCCCAAGAATCGGTTCAACGTCGAGGGCTTCTATCACCCCGATGGCGAGTATCACGGCACTACCAATTCGGCCAAGGCCTACTTCCTCGAGCAGGACCATCGTCTCTTCGATGCCAGCTTCTTCAACATCACCCCGAAGGAGGCTGAGGCCATTGATCCCCAACAGCGCATGCTGCTAGAGGTAGTGTACGAGGCTCTCGAGTCCGCTGGCTACACCCTCCAAGATTACTCCGGCAAGAAGGTCGCCGTCTTCGCTGGTGTCATGACGGCCGATTACGACACCCTTTCTCAGCGCGATGATCTGTCCGTCAGCCAGTACTACGCCACTGGCAATGCTCGCTCCATCATCTCGAACCGCGTGTCGTACTTTTTCAACTTCCACGGTCCTTCTATGACCATCGACACTGCCTGCTCTTCCAGTCTAGTCGCCCTTCACCAGGCCGTCCTCTCTCTTCGCTCGGGTGAGGCTGAGATGGCATGTGTTTCAGGTGTCAACTTGATTCTCACCCCTGAGCAGTTCGTCGTCGAGTCGAGCTTGCACATGCTTAGCCCCACTGGCCGCTGCCACATGTGGGACGATCGCGCTGACGGTTATGCACGTGGCGAGGGTGTCGCCGCGATCTTCATCAAGCCTCTTAGCAAGGCTTTGGCCGACGGCGACCGTATCGAGGCCATCATTCGAGAGACCGGTGTCAACTCTGACGGCCGCAGCAAGGGCATCACCATGCCCAACTGGGAGGCACAGTCCACCCTGATCCAAGACACCTATCGTCGCTCGGGCTTGAACGCCAAAGACCCCATTGATCGTTGCCAGTTCTTCGAGGCTCATGGTACCGGCACTGCTGCTGGTGGTAAGTTTTCTTCCCTTCATCTCTCAGCTCGATCAAATCAGCTAACAGTTTTTTCGCAGATCCCAATGAGGCTAGAGCGATTGAGGATGCATTTTTCGGCCGTAATGTCAGCACTGCGGGCCAAGACACGGCCGAAGTGTCAAAGCTGCTTGTGGGCTCTGTCAAGACCGTCATCGGTCACACCGAAGGTGCCGCCGGATTGGCCGGTCTCCTCAAGGTGGTTCATGCCATGATCAACGGCACTGTGCCTCCTAACTTGCACTTCAACAGACTTCAGCCCGCTGTTGCCAAGTATTACTCGCACCTTCATGTGCCCACCAAGGCCCTTGCCTGGCCTTCTGTCCCGGCTGGCCAGCCCAGACGTGCCACTGTCAATTCCTTCGGATTCGGAGGAACCAACTCGACTGCAATTTGCGTACGTTTCACGAACCGTTGGTTGTCTTGCTGCCTGATCTGATACTAATGGTTGTGTAGGAGATGTACGTTCCGGAGATTCATGACCCGGTCGCCAAGGTCTTTGCCCCGACCCTCGTTGTGCCCAAGCTCATTGATTCGGGCTCTCTCTCGGCTGATGGCCAGATTCGTCTGCCGCTGGTCCTTTCTGCCAGCTCGCCCAGGTCTCTGGGCGCTGTTGCCAAGTGCTATCGCGATTTCCTCGCGCAGCAGGTGTCGTTGCCTCTTGAGGAGGTTGCTTGGTATGCTTACAAGAACCGTACCGCTTTCCCTTACCGCACTGCCGTTACCGGATCTTCATTGTCCGACATCATGAAGGGTCTTGACGCCTTGATTGCAAAGGCTGATGCTGGCAAAGCGGCTACCATCAGTGTCCGCGCTCGCCCCGAGACCGATATTCCCAAGATCCTGGGTATCTTCACCGGCCAAGGTGCTCAGTGGGCCACCATGTCTCGTGGTTTACTGCAGAGCAGCAAGGTTTATGCTCGGTCCATTCGGAAGCTCGATCAGGTCCTTCAGGCCTGCCCTCATCCGCCCTCGTGGTTCCTTGAACAGGAGATCATGGCCGACGCAAGTCTCTCTAGAGTTGGGAAGGCGGCCATCTCCCAGCCTCTCTGCACCGCGGTCCAGATCGCCCTCGTTGATCTCCTCGCTCACTTGCGCATTACTTTCCACACCGTTGTCGGCCATTCATCCGGCGAGATTGCTGCGGCTTACGCGGCTGGCAAACTGTCAGCTCGCGATTCGATTCTCATCTCCTATTACCGCGGCAAATATGCTCACCTCGCCAGCGGTGCCCAGGGCAGTCCGGGCGGCATGATGGCTGCAGGTTTGACGAAGGCAGAAGCTGAAGAGCTTTGCGCCATGCCTGAGTTTGGCAATCGCGTTTGCGTTGCTGCCAGCAACGGACCCAGCAGTGTCACCTTGTCAGGCGACCTTGACATCGTGCAAAATGTCCATGATCACCTTGTCAACGAGAAGAAGTTTGCGAGAATGCTTCAGGTCGACACAGCCTATCACTCGCCTCACATGGTGCGTCCTGCTACTGAGTACATTGAGGCTCTCAAGGCTTGCAACATAGCTCCATTGCAGGACGGCAACGGCACCACCTGGGTGTCCAGCGTCTACGGACATGGCGAGCCCACTTCTGAAGAGCTCGCGTCCTCCTACTGGCGCGACAACATGGTAAACGCAGTTCTTTTCTTTGAGGCTGTCAGCACTGCTCTGGAGGGACAAGGTCCCTTTGACTGCGCCATCGAGGTTGGACCTCACGCTGCCCTGCGCGGCCCCGTCACTCAGACCATGAAGGCCAAGTCGGGAGAGACCATCATCTACTCTGGTCTTCTCGACAGGAAGCTTGACGATCGCATTGCTTTTGCAGACTTCTTGGGCTGGATGTGGTCTAACTTTGGCTCATCGTCGTCATTGATTGAGAAGTTTGTCCAGGGCTCAGTGAAGCCCGAATTGGTTCACCTTCGCTTCCAGCAAGGTCCGAACTATCCTTGGGACCACTCGCACACCTACTACCGCGAGTCTCGCGTTTCTCGCCAGTATCACTTCAGGACTCACAAACCCCATGAGCTTCTTGGTATTCGTACCAGGGACGACAACGAGCATGAGCTCAGATGGCGCAACATTATGAAGTACGCCAAGCTTCCATGGGCCCAGGGCCACAAGTTCCAAGGACAGGCGCTTCTTCCGGCTTCAGCCTACTGCATCATGGTTTTGGATGCTGCACGCGTCCTCTTGGGTGACCGCGCCGCTTCTGTTGTCGAGCTGCGCGACTTGAAGTTCATGGCTGGCATCACGCTGGAGCCTGAGTCTCCCGGTGTTGAGACCCTCTTCTCTTTGGTGGTGTCCAATTCTCCCAAGGATGCCTCCACTATCGAGGCCTCGTTCACGCTGACCTCGGCGCCTGCTGACGGCACCATTGACATGAAGCTGAACTTCAGCGGACAGCTTCATATTGTCCTCGGAGAGAAGTCCCCCAATGCACTTGCCCATCGTCCTGCGCAGCGCGCTGAGACTCTCACCGCCCAACCCGAGGCGTTCTACAAAATGATGGCGGGTACTGGTTTGGATTATAACGGACCTTTCAAGGGATTGACGGCGATTGAGCGTCGCTATAAGTTTTCCTCTGGCAATGTGACGAGGTTCCATGCAGATGACCAGACTGGCTTGGACATCAGCCCTGCCACGCTGGACAGCTGCTTGCAGACTGCGTTCCTCACTGTTTCTTCCCCCGGTGATGGGTAAGTTTCCTCTTCTGTTTGTTAATCACTCACCGTCTTACTAACCGCTTTCATAGGTCCCTGTGGACTTCGTTCCTTCCCAAGGTGATGAGTCGTGTCAAGTTCAACCTTGCTACCTGCCGCAGCGGTGCTCGCGATGATAACCTCGCTGTTGATGCCTATCTCACCAAAGGCACTCCTTTCTCCAAGACCGCTGCCGCCTCATTCACGGCTGAGATCAACATCTACAACCCCAACGGCGACTTGGAGATCCAGATTGAGGGACTCACTGTCGGCTCCTTCACATCGACCCGCCCCGAGAATGATAGGGAGCTCTATCTCACCACCATCTACGAATTAGACCCTGAGGATGAGATCGTTGCTTCTCCACCGGAAGCCCTCAATGGCGTGAGCCCCATGCTCTTCGAGAGCTGTGCCAGAGTTGCCTCATCTTACGTTGAGCGTGCTGCACTTAAACGCCTCAGGGAGACGGCCAGGGATCTGCTTGAGCCAGCGGGTTATCAGACCGAGACTCGCTTGGTTTCCAACTCCTGGCCCAACGAGACCGAGGAGAGTCTGGAGAAGTTCATCCGTTCTTCTCCCTACTTCATGACTCTCGACTTCATTCGCCACCTGGGAGAGAATCTCCCTGACGTCCTTCCCGGCATGCTTCCTACCTTGGTTCAGGAGGCACAGCAACTCTCGTATTTCCAGAAGCAGGTCGGCCGTGTTGTTCACCAGATCGTTCACAAGTACCCTCGCATGAACATCCTTGGCTTGACTGATCCCGAATTGGGCTTGACCGAGCACATCATGGAGGCACTCGAGGGATCGTTCCTTAGCTACCGCATCGGTGGCAAGCCCGAGACAAATCTCAAGGAGCGCACTCCTCTTGCCGAAGGGATTCGCAAGAAGATTATGGTTGACGAGGTCGACCTCGAGGGCGAGGCTGAATCTGCCGGCGGACCGTATGACCTCGTGGTTCTCAACACGTCCATCCTCGAGAACAAAAAGACTCATTCCGCGCTACAGCTTATCCGGGACTCGATGCGTCCTGGCGGCTTCCTTATTGTCATTCATGCTTCTCGTACTCCACTCAAGGACAGGATGCTTCGTTGCGCTGGCTGTACTTCGAGCGATGATGGAATCGCCACGCCTCCTGACTGGCCTGATCTCATCGAGGAGTGTGGCTTCCAGAACACTTCCAAGAACTCTGACATGTGGTTCAATCCTGGTTTCACCCTCAGTGTGAGACAGGCAAAGTCACAGAGGAAGAAGCAACTGCTCTGGCCTCTTCATCACGCCACCGCGACTCCTCTTGTCAAGCATCTCCTGATTGTTGGCGGCAAGAAGGTCTGGACATCTTGCATTTCCTCTGGCGTTTTCCAGGAACTTGCCTCTTTCTGCGAAAAGATCACAGCTGTCGACTCCTTTGAGGATATCCACAACGACGAGTTGCTCTCGTCTTGCACCGCAGCCATCTTCCTTGGCGATATCGATGAGCCCATTCTTGCCGACATGACGGCCGAGCGGATGAACACTATTCGGTCATTGTTGCGTCCTCAAATGCTGATCATGTGGGTCACTCATAATGCGAGGTTTACCAATCCCGACCATGCCGCATCGCTTGGCTTTACCAGAACGGTTACTGGTGAAGTCCCCGGATTGCACATCCAAGTGCTCGATCTCGATACCATCGACACATACCCGGCGGTTCGCGCCGTGTCCAAGACGTTCGCTCGGTTCATCGTTCACTTCCTCGGCGACAAGAACGAGGATGATGACCCCCTATGGATTCGGGAGCATGAGGTGCATCTTGAGGGTGGCCGCTTGATTGTCCCTCGTGTTCTCCCATGGAAGGAGGGCAATCAGCGTGTCAATGCGCCACGCCGCGTGGTGACTGACACAGTCAACACTCTAGAGGACATTGTCGAGGTCCTCCCTTCAGCCTCTGGCCATTACGAGACCTGGGTCGAAAAGAGCGGCTCTTATCCTTCGCATGCTGAATCGGCCATGCATGTGGACTACAGCACTGTCAACGTGTTCAACATTGGAGGCGTTTACTCCGGTCATGTCTGCACGGGCCGCAACAACAAGACTGGCAAGGCTCAAGTTGCCCTCTCCAAGTCGAACAAGTCTTACATTTCGACTGCCTCCACGATCTTCAGCACGCTCCCTGAGGCCACTCTCGGAGTCTGTGAGCCACTCTATCTTGGTCTCCTCAGCAGGTATCTCTACGCTCTCACTATTGCCGACATGGCTGATGGCAGGGCTGTCATGATCATCGAGCCTGACAGTCTGCTCTTCGAATGCGCCAAGGATGTCTTTAACAGCCACGGCCTCTGGTTCCTGGGTGCTTCCACCGATGAACGTCGTACCCAAACTGTTCCCGGTATGGCCTTTGTTCATACCCAGTCGACTTCAAGGCAGATCGAGGCCCTCTATCCCCTCGATGGAGCTTACATTGTCAACATGCTGCCCAAGACACACGACATCTCTCGCATGCTCATTGATTCGGTGCCTCAGAATTGCGAGTACCTCACCCAGGATGATCTAATCTCCGCTACTCATTTTACGGCCCGCCCCAACGCGGCATTCGTTCAGAAGCTCTGGGAGGAGGCTGTAGCCCTTTCGTACAACAGCATGAAGAAGATGTTGCTCGACGCCAACGAGCCTCGTTTCGATATGCAGGATCCCATTACTTTGCCGAAGTTGCTCGACTCTGCTGTGTCTGGAGAGGCTTTCCAGATGCTCGACTGGAAGGCTGAGCGATCTATCGCCCACATGATCAAGCCTATCGTGGGTGAGAAGATGCTTCGCCCTAACAGGACCTATGTCCTTGTCGGTATCACTCGCGATATGGGTCAGAGCCTCTGCTCTCTCTTCATCGAGCAGGGTGCTCGTCACCTTGTCTTGTGCAGCCGTAACCCTCCGAAGGAGCAGCCTCAGTGGCAGAAAGAGCTCAATGCTCGCGGCATTAAGGTCAAGTTTGAGGCTATGGATGTTACCAACCTCAACGCAGTCATCGCCTTCAAGACGAAGCTTGCCGAAGACTCTTGGCCGCCTGTCGGAGGCGTGGTCAACGGTGCCATGGTTCTTGACGACCGTGTCTTCTCTGAGATGTCTGTCGAGACTTGGAATCGTGTCATGAATCCCAAGGTTGTCGGTTCCAAGAATCTCGACACGGTCTTCAACTCTCCGGACATGGATTTCTTCATCATGACCTCGTCTTTCGCTGCCATTGGCGGTCACGCCGGTCAGTCGAACTATGCGGCGGCCAACATGTACATGAACGGCATCGCCGCTTCTCGTCGTTGCCGCGGGTTGCCGGCCACGGCTCTCAACATCGGTGTCGTCTACGGCCTCGGCTTCTTGCACCGCGAGAAGGATGATCTGTACGCCGGCCTCGAGCGTGAGGGATACCCGCCCATCTCGGAGCGCGATCTTCACCACATGTTCCTCGAGGCCATTGCTGCTGGTAAGCCCGAGGGTCATCAAGTCTACGACATCACTACGGGCATGAACCGGTTCCGCATGGACGCACCCAACCAGCACTGGCAGCTCGATCCTCGTTTCTCTCACAACACCCTCCCCGATGAGGATGAAACCGCCGCTGGTTCTGCCGGTCAGCAGATCAAGTCTCTTGCCGAGGATCTTGACGCTGCCACCACCAAAGAGGACGTAATGAAGGTCTACATTCTCGCCTTCATCGGTCGCTTGGAGGCTCTTCTTCAGATTGCCGAGGGCGAGATCACGCCTGCCAACAGCTTTACTGAGCTCGGCGTCGACTCTCTCGTCGCGGTCGAGATCCGTTCCTGGATCTGGAAGACGGTCGCCCAGGACGTTGCGGTGATGAAGATCCTTAGCGCTACCAGCATTTCCCAGTTGTGCGAGGGCATTGCTAGTGACCTTTTGGTCGCCCGCAGTGCTGCAGCCAAGAAGTCTACTGCTCCTACTGAGAAAAAGAAGGAGACTCCCGCTGGCTCTCAGACTTTGCAGGCCGGTGGCAGCTCGGTCAAGTCGGCTCCGAGCACCACTCCCTCTCTCGAGGCTTCGGATAGCACTTTGTCTGAGGCCACTGTGGTTTCGATTGTCAGCACTTCCACTGTGGTCTCCAGTGCCAGCACTGCTACCAGCGTTGGTGATGATACCGATGAGGATAAGGCCTTGTCGAGTAGTTGGGAGGATGTGGGAAAGAAGGAGTCAGCCATCTTTCTCTAAGTGATGGCGAGGATTTTCGGTGCGATTTGGTTCGATGGTTCGATGGTTCGGTTCGTTTTCTTTTTCATTTCTTCTAATTCTTCTTCACATCTCTTCCACCAGAGGGGAATATTCTTTCTAGATCTCTTTCACTTGCTCTCACGAGCAGCTAGATAGTCATGGTTACTATACCCTCGGCAGCCTTACTACATGGGTCGGCGTTTTGCTTGATAGGGGTTCAAATAGTTTCGCAGTCATATGTCGCCGGATATCGGTCGGACATGACTTGCTCATTTGTAAACACTCGGTTCCGAATACAAGGACGAGTGGGAAATAGTTTGTGGATATAGTTGTCGGATTACCTCTAGTTGAAACAAAAACTTCACAAGAAAGCTTGTGCGATCCCCACTGCTATGAAACTTTATGTTTCATGCCTGCTGAGCAACACTACCCGGGGTAACGTCTAGCAAGCGGCCGCTTTAACACCCAAGTCCACCATAACATGTTTATCATGTTCCTATACCTAGTATTGCCCCCGACTTTCTTGCTAGGCCGCGACACTACAGCAAATGTTTCCTCATCCTTCAAATTTGCACAATGATGCCAGCGGGATAATCGCTTGCCCTATCTGACGATGTCATAGGGTTTGCTGAGTGTCTGTTGGAAGTCCATCCATAAAAACTCATAATGGCTGAGTGACGATGATTAGTTGTAAAGCTTCCTGACAGTCGGACCTTCGGATCTCTAACAAGACAGACAGCAATGTTCCGATCTCATGCTGTTTCCTCATCATAATCTTTCGGGAACCTTATTGATTTTGCAAACTTGGCTTCAACCAACGGCAATAGCATTGACGCAGCTCGAGTGCCTAAGGGGTTGGGTACCTGTAAGGGTTTAGATGTCTTCACGAAAGAGCAAGGGCACTGAGCAGTCTGCCATGTTGAATGTATTTTGTCTTGGTAGATCTCGAAGACGGGTTTCCGGGTTCTCAGTAAAATACGGTACGAGAAGACATAATCGCGGTGGAATCAGGGCATAACCATGGTGCTACCGGGCCATGATTGAGTCATTGAGGTGACATCCAAGACTAGATAGGGCTTGGTAAATGAAGTAGAGATTCGCAAGCAACTTGAAGTGATCAGATCAGAATATCTCATGCCGTAGCACTGGGAAGAAGTGTGCTGCTAGGCTGGAAAGCGAGACGGCTTGACAGGATTTTGATCTTGGAGGATAAGAAGTGAGCCTGTAGATGTAGGAGATGTTGGGAAAGCCCATTTTTGACTTTCTTTGTACGTGTAGTCTCGCGATCGGATCTGTTATATACCAATTCCGGCCTTGTTGTCCAAACGAGCTTAACATGTGCTCGGTGAACAAGCTGTTGGTCTCACGACAGCTAATGTATGGCGTGCAGTGCAAACCCAGCGAGTGTGTACTACTCTCCTCCAGCACAAGCCTTTTCCTCCATTGATTTTGCGCGCCGGCGGGAATTCGGTTCGTACAACAGGAGCAGTTCGACGAACCTTGAGAAACCACTTCGTCTTGCATGAGGAACGGAACCATAAACCGCATCCAACATGCCATTTAATATGCGCGCAAAGCGTCGATCGCCATTCCCATTACCTTCCGTTGAGGGAGTTCCTGCATTTTGAGGTGGTAATCTGACGGTCTTGGAACACCTTCCCACGTCTTGGCTGTGGTGAGAAGACCCCCCTAAGCTTTTCCGGGCGCGGACCGGCGGACATGAACGCGGCATCATCAACAGGGCTCCCCGTCCGTCTGGGTTTCTTAACTCAGGCTGATATCAAACAGGCATAATAGGTATGTAATGAGGCAAAGCGACGCAACACCAGAAAAGGGACGAGAAAAACATGACCCTGCCAAGAAGGAGCCCGTTAACGTCGTGCACCGCACGCAGTGGGCCTTGCCCCTCGCTAAGAAGCAAGCCAAGGGGCTCAGGGGATACCAAGGCTCTGATGGGTAAGCATTTGCCATTTCCCCTCATGACACCACTTCCAATTTGGAACATGCGGAATCAGACTTCCATCCCGCCTTTCCCTTCTCCATCTGGGGTAAGACAAGGGAAAAGTCGAGATCTGGGGCGTTAAGACGGGGCACAGAACTTTGGGAAAATGTGTGCCTGTAAGCAGGTAAAAGCGGGATCAAAATGGCCGAATGGTTTCCCGATTCCCGGCTTGGGTCGCTTGGGTATGACACATGCAGGACCGAAATGTCGACTCGGACGTGGTTAGCCATGGTTTGAGTATGATGAAGAGCAGTAATCGGACGATATAGAGAGGGGTATATAAGGGGAGGCTGGAAGCCGAACTGGGAAAGTGTGATGCGGACGCGATTTTTAAGCGGTCAATGAGGGTTTTGCGCATCGTCCGAAAAACACAATGAAATCCATCATCACCTTTCTCGCCCTTCTGATGGAGGCGGCATCAGTTCTCGGCGCTCCGGGCAAGGGCATCAAGCCCGGCCCCGACGGAAAGTACACCATTGCGGCTCCGGGAATCAAGGCGCAATTCATCCCCTACGGCGCGACGCTCACCAACCTCTTTGTCAAGGATAAGAACGGCAAGGACATCGACGTGGTTCTGGGTTATGATGATGTGGACTATTATCGTTAGTATCCGACCCAAAGCAGCTGGTCGAGTCCGATGCAGAATCCACTAACGTAGACGGCAGCCAAGGACCCGGGCCACCCCGTGTACAACGCCATTCCAGGCCGTTATGCCAACCGTATCGGCAAGGGCAAGTACACCATCGACGGCGAGGAGTACCACACGGAGTTGAACGACGGCGACAACACTTTGCACAGCGGCACCAACAACTGGTCGTTCCGGTTTTGGAACGTCACCGAACACACGCCCACTTCCATCACCTTTGCCATCTCCGATGCGTCCAACTCGTCGCTGGGTATGCTGGGCCGCGTTGACTCCACCGTGACCTACTTTGTGAGCAAGAACACCTGGCACATCAAGATGAACGCTGTTTCGCCCGAGAGGAAGACTCGTAAGTGACTGATAGAACTCAACCTCCCTCACCTGTAGTACCAGGCTGCCATGCTAATGCCACCCAGCTGTCCTTCTCACTCAACACACTTACTTCAACCTTGACGCCTACAAGAACCCGGCCACTGACAAGATCTGGGATCACACTCTGTATATGCCCTACTCGGCGCGCTACCTTGAGGCCGATCAAGGTGCCCTCCCCACGGGCAAGATTCTGACTGCGGCCCCGGGCTCCATCAACGACTTTGCCAGCGCTGCCGACCTCGCTTTGGGCCACGCTCGCGATCAGCCGGGTTTTGCAGGCAACTGCGGTGCTAACGGCGCATGCGAGGGTTATAACGGGTATTGGTTGATTGAGGATAAGCCGTCGAGGGATGCCGTGGTCGTTTCTCTGGCGAGCCCGTTCTCTGGCGTCAAGGCCGATCTGCGGACTGACCAACCAGGTGTCGTCCTGTATTCTTGCAACTGGATGGACGGGAGCGCGCAGCTGAAGAGCACACAAAAGCTTGTTGTGGATGGGACGACGGTGCCCAGAACTGTCGGTAGAAGCTCGTGTGTTGCCATTGAGGCTCAGGATTACCCCGATGGTATCAACCAGTAAGTTTGCCTTCACGAAATGACGAGCAGACTTCTCGATAGCTAACCCAAAGGCAAAGCCCGGAATGGGGACGGGTCGACAAGCAGATTCTCGGCCCTGGCCAAAAGTACAACTGGGAAAGCTCGTGGACATTCGGGCTGGTATGAGGTCAGACGGGCCGGCCGACGTTGTGATGGCGAAGAGGCGATTAAGCAGACGTCGAGGTGTGGTGAGAAACCCAATCAGACTTTGGAATCACCACCCTACCCATCATGCTCCCTTATCAATCTCGGCGATATCGTGTTGAATTGTTATTCCGGAACAATACACCAGTCTAGTGTGGCGACCCCAAAGTCGCATGCCATGCTTCCCACTGCCATGCGTCCCACGAACCATGATAGAATCGGTTCACCTGCAGCCCTGTCTACCACAGCATGTAACCTAGAAGCCAGGTAATCGCATGGGACACACGTCGGGGCCGTGAGAAAGCGTTCTGGGGAGGAACAGGTGGTGATGGCGAGAAAATTATAACCCGATCGTTATCATCGCTTTTGCTGCCGAGTTCCGCTTGAAGTCGGCTTGTTGGTTGTGCTTTCCATTCCTCCGGTATCATATTGCAACTCTGTAAGAGGCAAGTTGGAACTTGATGCAGACCTGGTGATGCTGTCACACAGCTGTGTCTGTCACAGTGAGAGTGGTTGTGATGTTCCCCGCACAGCTCCGAGCCGGACCACGCGACCCGGATAAACCGAACCGCCTGTGTGGGGCTATTGAACTCGCTATCAGAAACCGCCCAGACTGCCCCAAACCTCGAAGCTTAATATTAAGTTCGCGTAGCCAGAGTCACGATTAACTATCTCCGAAAGTTAGTACTTTGAACTACGATAACGAAGGCTCAACCCTATCTTTTCCGAGCGCCGAACTCTCATTCATATGCGGGGGCCTCTCACCGGCCCCCTATACCCCCGGAACTAACCCTAACTACTAATCTGGGTTGCCAGAGGTGACTTATACCTTGGCCCCACACAGTCGGTTTGGAATCGAACACCCGACAGTCGGTTTATCCGCCCGCCTATCGGCCCTCTTTACGAAAGGACCGATGAAACATGGCACTAGCACATGGCAGGCTAGCATACCTAGTTACATGTATAAACAGTGACCTATGACGGACCAGCATTGTTCGACCCTCATTACCAAGATTGGAAGGTGATATAGACGACTAGCGAAAGCGACTGGGAAGCGCAAGCGGACCACAGCATTTTAGGTCGTATAACGTTATCGCTACTCTGCGTTTCTACTATCGGGAACGGATTCGGGACGAATTCGAGACGAACGAGCGAGGAGTTGAAAATGCCGCGGTTATTGAGACGTAACAAGTTGTATTGAATGATGATATTGTCTGCCAAGCTGTCACAGATGGTGGGAGGGTGGTATACAGGCTTGTCGCCGCTGCCACATTCCTCGGCGTGTAGACGATGGCATCCAAACGGCAGCAGGATGGCAGCAAACGGGTGGCCAAGCAAGAGATCGGGCGATTGATTGCGCTGGGCGCAGATTTGACAGGTCTTGTCGATTTCTTGTCGATTTCTTGTCAGTGCTTGTCGTTGCTTGGCTATTCCCGAGCGTGGGATGTCTGCTTCTGGCGATAGGGCACATGGTTAGTCGGGTGTTTTCTTGTCGTTCTCACATCAACCTCTAAAACTCACAAGTGCCTTTCACATGGAAGCGACCCTTGTACAACCGCTAGAATATCAACCTTGTAGCCGGCTGGCCTTTTGGAGCCCCCATTCCTGATGCCTAGACCTCAGTAGGGACAGTCCGGCCCTATGTAGGAACATCAGGAGGGGGGGACTGAAGCAAACAGGGACGAGGTGTCTTGGCTAACCGGCGAGTCTAATTGAACTGCCGAATCCAGCAGTTTACCCCAAACGGACCCATGTCATACTACACTTTGAGGGAAAACAAACGAGGGCAGGAGGGGAGGCTCGAGACAAGCTACTGTGTACCCAGCCTGGCCCAGGGCTCCGAGGCTCTGAACCAGTCAGGCGTCTGCCATTTGTCGAGAGCTTATCTTGAAGCTTGGCGCCGATCGGAGACATTCCGTCGTGGGCCGTGAGAGGTTGACGGGTTGAGAAGAGTTGACAGGGTAGACAGGGCTGCCACTGTGTCGTTGGTTTTCTGCACAGATAGGGACCATTGGGAACTCCTTTGGAAGACACTCAACTCTACCATGCTGTTTCATTCCGCTCCTTGGCCGACGGAGGTTGTGATCGTGCCCTTTCTGTTGGGGGGGATGGACACCAATAGTACCATGATTCTGGTCCCAATCGGGCAGAACAAAGATGGGCTGCATGGCGTGGAGTACGAGGGGATTCCGAGGGTAGAAGGTCGCTGACGGTGTTGGCGCTCTTGGCTACGGATATCGGCGCCCGAGCTAGAACCCCTTTGCGCCGCTGAAGCGCAGTATGTGACGGACGAGTCCGCAAAGAGAAGTTGTGGTTTGCATCATGATCATTGGTGCGGGAGAATATCGCCATTGCCATTGCCAAATGGAAAGCCAGCAGGTCGAAGTATGGAAGGCGATTCGATATTCCGTCACCCAGTCAGCTGGTTCACCGGGTTCTTCTTGGGTGCTTCCATGTTACTGCGATAACCGATCGGCCGCCGTGATGGTGTGGCTGCAATTTGATATGATGATGGTGTCGGGTCAAAGAAGATGAGTTTTCAGTGAGTGGAAGGAGGGGCAATGCCCGAACATACAGTGAGGCAAAGACAGGAAGGAACAATGATGAAGATGGGGGATGGACGATGCCATTACGACGCCGGCTCTTTCCTCCCGTCAACTGGTACACCACTGCACCTGACCAGTGAAATTGGTCGCCAATGCAATCCCACCCAGCTTTGATACAGCCACACAACAACCGGGAGGTCGCCTTCCTGTCTGTCCTTGCCTTCCGTCGCCAGTTCTTCTGGAAAGAGAAGGTCGTCACCAAGCAGTGGGTGGGTGGTACGTGAAAATTAAGTTATCTTGGCATGCAATACCGTGTGGACCTGGCCATCTCCCACACAGTAATTGCACACTTCACCCAGGCGCCTCACCCTGGCTTATCATGGACGGCCAGAAAGCTGAAAGAAGAAAGCACGTTCGTGATCTCGTCTGCAACTGGTGAACAAGGGGCGGCTGAGGCGCTTGTGGATTGTGGCCGCGGTCGTGACGAGCGCAAAGCAGATCGGGCATCTCCCTACTAACATGTGGACTGCGGAGCTAGTGCTGCCCCCAACAGCCCACACTAACACTAACACCTAGACCTGTGATCCTTGTGCTTCACGGCTGAGATCCGAGTAATAACGAGACATTGCATGTGTTCCCAGCCGAAACTGATCCAATTAATGAATTCTATCAAAGTATACACAGTAGTTGAGAAAAAACACGCCAATTTCTCCTTGCTGTCAGTTGCCGCAGTTTGTCTCTTCTTCCCGTCCCAGGTTGAGGCCTCGGTAAAGTACACACTGTACTGCGAATCAGTTAAGGACTTCCCATAAGAAGCAAATCATCCACTAGTAACCCACCCTTGGTCTAGCCCATAACGCCACTGGGGATGTGGTGTAAGTCGACGTAACGGGCGCCTTCCCAAATTGGCAGCTCATCAACGCAGCTCTGTAGCCAGTTATCGACAAAAGCGACTGAGGTCTCGACCCCGGACCCGACTTCGCTCATCTTTCCTTGGATGGACGACTGGGCGAGACACTGCAGTGCCAGTCGATACAACCTTCTTCCGTTGATACCATGGCCCTTGTGAGCGAGATAATGGTTGATGGACACGGAAGGGTGGCGGGATGCCCTCCAAAGAGGAGGTCGACCGGGAGGGTTCAACGCGGAAGGAGGAGTGGACATGGACTTCCCCGTTAAGACCTGAGTTGCACGGCATGCCGCCTTCGACTTGGGAAAAGACATCTGAGCGTTGTCATATTAAACCACCAAGTCCTCCTTCCCCGGATCCATCTCCTGGGTCTCTTCTTCCCTCCAGGTCTATCCTCTTCATTCCCATTGACTCAACCTCTTCGATGCAGTGTTGAGTCTCCTCCACTCCTAATATTGGTACCAGTCAGAGATTTTTCCTACAACACCGCATCTCACTATCAAACCTACCTCACCTACATACTGCAGCCTTCTTACCCCCAATCCCCCACGGGAACCCTACAGCATATCCCAGGGGGTGACATCACACAGCTGCGACCATCATGGCGCAAAACGTCACCGAGATCCACGATATGGGCGTGGACAAGAAGTCTAGCCCATACGATGAAGCCCACATCAATGAAAAGGCCCCCCACGACTTTGCTGCCGAGGAGGCCCCCATTGACCGTGCCGTCGAAGCGTGAGTCTGACCCAGCTAACCAAGCGACGGCCCGTTCCGTTATGAAAGTCATGACTAACAACAACAACAACAACAGTGACTTCAATGTCACCGAGCAGGATCTCCAGGAGGCTAAGGCCCTCGCCGACAACATGTCACTCGAGGAAGTCCAGTCCCTCATGGAGCAGGTCCTCAAAATCCACGGCAACGATCCCAACTTCCCCCACACCATCATCACCAAGATCGAGGAGTTCCTGGGCAACGCCAGCATCCTCGAGAATCCCGAAAAGTATGACGAGATCATCTACGAGATGAAGATCGAGGCTGCCCTCATCACCAACAACTCGCCCTACGCCGAGGTCCGTGCCGTCGTCGACAACCATGATGATCCCACCATGCCCTGCTCCACCATCCGTGCCTGGGTCATCGGTATCATCTTCTCCGGTGCTCTCGGTGCCATCAACCAGCTCTTCTCCATCCGTATGCCTGCCATTACCGTTGGCCTCAACGTCGCCCAGCTGTTGGCCTACCCTCTTGGCAAGATCTGCGAAATGGCTCTCCCAGATGTCGGCTTCACCCTCTTTGGCTCTCGCCACAGCCTCAACCCTGGCCCCTTCAGCCGCAAGGAGCACATGCTTATCACCATCATGGCCAACGTTGCTGGTAGCACTCCTTACACCAATAACATCATCTGGTCTCAGTACCTTCCCCAGTACTTCAACCAGTCCTACGCCGGCCAGTTCAGCTACCAGATCCTGATCGCCCTCTCCACCAACTTGATCGGCTACGGCATGGCCGGCTTGACTCGTCGATTCCTCGTCTACCCCAGCTACTGCGTCTGGCCCGCCTCTCTCGTCACCATTGCCCTCAACACCGCCTTCCACACCGAGACGAACGTGCCAGTGCTTGGCCCCCTCAAGAAGGTCTTCTCCACGTCGCGTTACACCTTCTTCCTGTGGGCCACCTTGGCCATGTTCGTCTACTTCTGGCTTCCCAACTACCTCTTCCTTGCTCTCAGCGCCTTCAGCTGGCTGTCCTGGATCTCCCCCAACAACATGATCCTCAGCAACATCACCGGCTTCAACAACGGTCTCGGTCTCAACCCGTGGCCCACCTTCGACTGGAACGTCCTGCTTTTCGACGCCACCGACCCGCTCATGGTTCCCTTCTTCAGCACCTTTAACAAGTTTCTGGGAATGTTCTGCTCCTTCTTCGTCGTCATCGGTATCTGGTGGTCCAACGCCTATCACACGGGCTACCTGCCCATCAACTCGAACCGCGTCTTCGATAACACGGGCGGCTACTACAACATCTCCCGTGCAATCAACGAGAAGGGTCTGTTCGATGCTGAAAAGTACGAGGCTTACTCGCCTGCTTACCTGGCTGCCGGCAACTTGGTTGTCTACCTCTTCTTCTTTGCCATCTACCCTGCCACTCTCACCTACATCCTGCTCAACCACCGCTACGAAGTTACCATGGGTTTCAAGAACCTCTGGAACTCGCTCCGCAGGAACAAGAACACCGAGGCCGGCCAGTACAAGGATGTGCACAACCGTCTCATGGCCGTCTACCCCGAAGTTCCCGAGTGGTGGTACCTGATCATTCTGTTGGGCGCCATCGGCTGCGGCATCGGTGGCATCGCCGGCTGGGAGACCTACACCACTCCCGCCGTCGTCTTCTACGGTCTCATTCTCTGCATCGTCTTCGTTATTCCCGTCGGCATCGTCAAGGCCATGACGGGCATGGAAGTCACTCTTAACGTCTTGGCCGAGTTCATCGGTGGTTCTTGGGTCGAAGGCAATGCGCTCGCCATGAACTTCTTCAAGTCCTTCGGCTACGTCACGTGCGCCCACGCGGTCTGGTTCGCCAACGACCTCAAGCTCGCCCATTACGTCAAGATCCCACCCAAGCACACGTTCGCCGCCCAGGTCATTGCCACGCTCGTTTCGACCTTCATCTGCACCGGTATCCTCAACTTCCAGATGAACGACATCCCCAACGTATGCACCAAGTTTGCTCCCAACAAGATGACGTGCCCGGGCATCAACACCTTCTTCACCGCCTCGGTCCTCTGGGGTACCATCGGCCCCAAGAAGATCTTTGGTCACAACGGCCAGTACACGGTCCTCATGCTTGGCTGGCCCCTCGGTCTCCTCCTCCCCGTCATTACCTGGTATATCCAGAAGAAGTTCCCCGAGAAGAAGTGGCTGCGCCAGATCCACCCCATTGTCCTGCTGTACGGAGCCATGTACTGGGCCCCCTACAACCTGTCGTACGTTATCCCCTCGGTCTGGATTGGCTGGCTGTCCTGGATCTGGTGCAAGACCCGCTTCCTCGGCTTCTGGTCCAAGTACAACTTCGTGCTGTCGGCCGCTTTCACCACGGGTATCTCGGTCGCTGCCGTCATTATCTTTTTCAGCTTGGACTGGGCAGGTGTCGAGGTTAGCTGGTGGGGCAACAACGTGGCGTCTCAGGGGTGCGAGGATACGCCTTGCTTGTTGAAGGAGTTGAAGGAGGGAGAGATTTTCGGGCCCGGGCCTGGCCAGTTCCATTAAGCGCGGGAGAGTATGGAAGAGATGGGGAAGTGATGGATAGTTTGTTGTTGAAGTTGGTGTTGATACCCAGGTTTTGATGATGTATGGATGAGCGGGAGGATGGCTCGAAATGAAGAGGATGATGATTTTATAATGTCGTATGGCGGTATGATTAGTGTAGCTTTGTTTGTCTTCGTATATGATGATAATGAATTGGAAGACGCCACCGTACAGCATCTTTTCTGCACGTCCAAATAACAGCAACACTCCTAATGAAGAGACCAACGGCTCTGTGAATCATTGATTGAGACCAGACATCAAGTCAAAAAGGCAATTCAGAGGATATACCGCCATGTCGAGCCATTCACTCTCAGTCACGGCCATCCTGTCTGAGCCATGACAGAACTGCAAGTCCCATCTTTCTGGCATTCCGCAACCTCATGGTCCGAAGGTGTGTGTGTCTCCATCGTCGGTGATGTGGACCTAAGGACGCCTAGGGATTAAGGATGTGACTGACGGCGGTGCTTTAGCTCAAACACCTACCACATGGAGTCACTGACCAGACGCCAAACCTGGGTATATCGAACTTTATTTCTTCCATTATATCTCTTCCTCATCATATTCTTCCCTCATCTGCTTGCTTGCTTGCTCGTCTGCTTTTGCTTGCCGCCTCCCCTTTTCCAACCCAGCCAGCCCCTTCTCTTCAGCGCCCCTGTCCGAGTGACAGGTTCCCTTTTTGCTCAAACCGCGAGGCCTATGATTAGTCGTCACCATCCACCACCATCCAACACCATCCAACATCGCCAACCTCCCACTTAGCCGTCCGTCCGTCCGTCTATCAAAAGTCGAAATAGTTACACATTAATGTAATAGAAAAACGGAAACAAGAAAAAAGTATTTCTGGGAGAATAGAATAGATTGCGGTTTTCCGAGGTAGAACAGTGGACAACCGAGGGGCCGATGGATCCGAGGTTTAACCCCCTTCCCTCGTGACCGACTAGCCGCAGAGAGAGGATGTAAATGCGGCCTGCAATGCGTTCTGTCACCATTGATTAAAGCATGGATACTGATCTGCATGCAGCATACAATCGATATCCTGCTCTGCTCTGCTCACATTGCGGCATCACCTTGCGACATCTGGGACAATGTGACCATGCGCAAAGCGAAGCCTGTTTGAGAAACATCAAGCATGGCCCCGAGGCTGCTTGCGAGACGCGTTTCCGAGATGTTCGACATTTTTGCTCTCATATCTGCGATCCCAATGCTCAAGTCGTTTGAATTTCGTTGTCTGATTAAGTTGTTTACGGCGATTTCTAAACAAGCCGCCATGACATCATTTGTATATTTTGATGATGTGGTTCCTCCACCTCGTCATTAATGGTAGTGCTTCATGGGGTGCATCATCATGTTCGGGACATATCTCTTGCCGTCCTTTTCGACCAGGAGCCAGGGGCGGGCGACGTCTTTGGGCAGCTCCTTGCCCATCCAGGCATCGACGATCTGCCTAGGCCACTCGCTCTCCCACCAAAAGGTCAATCCCATGCCCCGGGGGTGCTCCCAGAGATCGGGACCGACGCCGTCGGTGCTGTTGGCCGGTCCCCCCTTCCACCAGGCATTTTGCGTCTCGTCGTCGTGCTCCTTCTTCCAGAACACGGGGTGTTGAGGGAAGCTCAGCTTGAGACCATGCCAGAGCGCAAAGCTGGACGGCGTGGCTTCGCTGGGCGCCCTCAGTCCCTTCACGAGTTGGGCCTCGTGGACGGCGAGCAAAAGTGTCCGACTTGTCCTGGTAATGGCGGGTGGGCAGAAAAAGCGAGGCGTGCTGGTTCCATCCTCGAATCCTCCTATCCATCCCTTGAAAACCCAGGCGTCGGCCTTTTGCGCATTGTTGCATACCGACGTAACGATCACGTCCGCGTCCTCGCCGACACCCCATTTGAAGTCCTCGTTTTCCGCTAGCTCGGTCGGTGGCTCGGGGCCGATGGGATCGATGTCGGGAATTCTCAGAGGGCCCCAGATGTACGCTCCGCCCTTGTTGGCCCTGTTGACCGCGTTGAAAAAGGTCTTGTAGTCTCCGATCTTGTTCTCCATTTGCTGAAACATGGCGCGCTCAAAGGCCTGCTTGCGCGGCTCCTTGCGCGCGAAGTCGGACATTCTGTCGAGGAACTTGCCAGCGTCGCCGGTGAAGCGCATGTCGAGCTCTACTTGCCAGATGTGGTCAAACTCTGGGTAGTGAAGTGAAAAGAGCTGGACTGGTTGGTACACCTGCCACATGGTTCTGCATTACGGTTAGTCTCCTCCTTTGCGATTCCGGGGGGCAGACCATCTTACCTGTGCTCCGCGATATCCGGATACCAGCTCTCCAGCAGGCGATCGTCCCACAACACTGCGATTTCTCGGAACTCGGCGGGAAGCCCAAGCTCGCTCAGAGCCTTCTCGTAATTTTCGTCCGACGCGAAGATGTACGGTTGATAGTCCTTCATATCGACGAGAAGAACAACCTGATACTCTCCTCCCGTCCTCAAGGACGTCTCAACGATCAGCGAGCGAAGGTTCTGCAGGTCCTCGGCCTTCCAATCGTATCCTCTCCACGCGCGCACGACAATTGCTGTTCGTCTCGTGTTCTTGAACTCGTGCCACTGGCGAGTCTCGGGAATGCGCGTTACGTTTCTGTATCCGAGCCGAACCATCTGAAGAGTGTTGTCGAAGGGGGTAGCCGAGGTGGGAAAGCGATGGCGATTCCTCTCGAAGCATTCGTTCTGGAGCTTGCCCCAATTAATCTTGTTCCAATCGACCTTCGACCTGTTGTACGACTTGTCCTCCTCGCCGTATCCGTAGGGTCCGTACCGTCCGTCAATCGTCATCCATGTCTGGTCGAGGCCGATGGTCGCATATGAGCCCCAGAAGGGCTGGGGGTAGGCTGAAGGCGGGGGGTTACACGTTAGCAAGGAACGCAAGCCTAAACAAGCAGTGGGAGGCCCAACATACCGACATCGAGCTTCTCCTCCTTCAACTCGTCATCGGGACTCCGCGACAGGAATTGGCCACGAGGCCCATAGCACGGGACACGATCCTGTAGCGGAGGTAGTGGTTTGAAGTTGGTGGGTTGGCGCACAGGGCCTTTCTTAGGGGGTTCGGTGAAGGGGGAGAACGAGGAGGCCCAGCGTGGTGACCATGGCCCCAGAGTTAGGAAGAGGAAGAGGTAGACGACAGCGACGGGGATGAGGACTTGTCGGGTGAAAATTATTCGGCGGAACTTGACGAGTCCACTCATGATGGGCGGCAGTGGTCGGGGAACTGGCGAAGGGTCGCGAAGTGTCCCTGGGTGGGAGAAAGAGGATAAGGAGGACCCGCGAGGACCTCCTACCCTAAGGAGATGGAACGAGCGATCAAGATCTGCCTGGCTATCGCATACGATTAAAGCAGTGAAAGAGCGACTCGGTACAAGTGTGCTAAGACTCTTAGCTGCCCCGCGTCAAAGTTGTCGCAAGGAAGGTGGTCCCTGGTCTACAGGCCGGTGTGGCGGTGGTTGAAGTCTTTCGTCAAAAGATTTGAACAAGAAACGAAGGAACGAAGGACCAATTAGCGGGGAAGAGGTATCACGAAACACGCGGTCGCATGACGCTGAAAAGAGGCAGTTGAAAGAGGTCCCGTCTCCAGAAGAGAAAGATTGGATTGCACGACAGGAGATGGAAACATCAGATCAATCAATGGTGCAGCTGGTTTCACCACATCATTTTGTCGTCGTGCGAGTCCCGGTCGGGCAGTGGAGGCACCGCCGCCAACCAGGGACGGACAGGGACGAACAGGGAGGGCGGCACTGGCGGAGACAGCGACAACGCTCAGCGGCCCCGGCAAACGGCAGGCACCAATGAAGGCAGCAAGCCAGACCCCTGAAGGCCGCCTTAGTGGGAAAACTGGACCCCTCCGAGCCCTCGTCGCCCCCTGACCGAATTGGAGTCGTGGGCTGAGACTTAGGTTTTGACACTGCCATTTCTGCGTCCGTTCGTTGCTCTATACGCCCTTTGATTGGCTGTTTGGCCAGTTACCTACACGTTAGTGTTGACTGTTGTGTTCTGTCCTTGCTCCATGGAAATTTTCACGATAGTCGCTCATACCGAGCGAGGGCCATTCGGTAGGATGAGTATGTAAGAACCGGAGTATACTGTTTGGGCTGCCATCAATGAAATGGCGTGGAAGAAATGGGAAAGGGGGCTTGGTATACGTTACCAATGCGTGTTGGTTGTTTGTCTCCTTTTTCCAAAACAGCGGCCGGGAGAGGAAACCTTGATGGTCAGACGGCAAAGGAACAAGTGGCGGAACACAATGCTAACGGGAAATGTGCATTCATCATGAGTTCCAAAAGGAACCTCAAAGGTCCAATCTCACAGCTCAAAACGGACGAACAGAAAAAGAAGAAAAGAAGTCGAAGAACACTTCCAGTTCCAAAGCCAAGACTCCCGATGAACCCCCCCACAAGGATGCCAAGAAGGCCCGTCCAGAACCATGCATCACCAACTACAAAAAAATGGTGGGTCACAGTGACATGCAGACGTCAGATTGCGCTCCGAGATAAGAAAAGGGGTATGCATGTGAGTAGTTTCCAGAGCTTGCCATTCTCGTCATTTTATAAAAGCGTCCAAGAACCCATCGTCTTCTTCATTGTGGTGAAGAGGAAAAGGGAATCGGTGAAGCGGAAGAGAACATCGGCGGACGAAATAAAAGTTGACGTCCCCCAACCCTTACCCCTGAACCCCAACGGCTGCGGGTCGCTACCTAGTCCACGCGTACCCACAACGCCTCATCCAGCATTGGATTTGGACCGCCCGCCCAGAAAACGCCATTGCGCCTTGGGCCTTGGAAAATGGCTGACATGGGCGTTGAAGAGCTCCATCATGAAAGACGTTGGGACCGAGAACAGAGGAGCTTCATAAGTGTCAAAGGTACTTTCGCTGCATGTCATTCCCGATGGCGTCTGCGCAACAAAGGCGCCACGCATTTTGGTGCTAGGTGACATGTGACGAGGGTCTTCGTGATACGTGCGAACAATGTTGTGTTTCAGATCCTATGATTGCTGTTTGTACCAAGTGGACGGTCAGTGACAGGCAATGATGCTGTCCAGGGGGTTGAAGGAGTCCGCCTCTTGCTATCCAAGAACTAGGATGGGGAAAAGGCTCTGCCAGCTGTTCACCCTGAACTGAACTGCAGATCTGCGAATATCGCGATTCCGCTGAAACGCAGCAACGATTGTCCATCTCGCCATCCCTGAGCAACGGGGTGGCGCGATAGAAAGATGCCGAGCAGCGCCAGTCTTGGTTTCGATCAAGACTATCATCAATGAGGCCTGTGAAGGACAAGGCCGTAAGACAGTCTATGATATTCCGTGGACATTCAAATGCAGCCTGGTGGACAGTGATAAATCGCTTAGACAGCATCGCAGGGACCCCGTCGGTAAGCGCGATGGCATCAATTTCTCTGACCGGTTCTGCTCAGCATTAGCTAGGTACATTCAATGCCCGATTCAAATGGTTCCGCTTGCCTTTGTGTTTCCACGCTCGTGTGCTAATTCCCCAGAAGCAGCTCGCGGCTCGGCGTGAACCCCAGCCAACCATCGCATATTCGTCGCTGAGTCAACAACCGTCCCCCCATCCGATTATGCCTCGAAATGTCCGTGGGAAATGGAAATCTGAGCAGGGCTGAGTCGCGAGAACCAACCCCAGGCTCCCCAGCAGCCTCCAGGAAAACTCCTTTGTCGCTCCGCCTCGGACATGCTGTTATTTCGTCGAGTAACCCCGGTACCGCGCAAGTCTGCGTTCACCATATCATATAAATCGTTCCTTTTGTAGTTCAGTTCATGTCGTCTTTCTAGTAGCGATGTCTGGTCGAGTAATCCTTCGGGCTAACCACCAAACCGCGTCCCTTCTTCGCGCCGCGGTAGACCGTCTCGATGATGTCGATCAGTTCTTGTTTGTCTTCGAGCACCCATTTGATCTTGTTGTTGTCACCGGTGCCGAGATCGATCATCATGTGTTTATTTCGGAAGAAGCTGTGCAATTGGAACTTGTCAGTAACTGTCCTGTCTTTGTCTCTTGCCAGTCGAGATGAATGAGGAGCATAGGGTACTTACAACATGAGCGTACACTCGTCGTACAACTCGTACATCTGGTTGAAATCGGGAACCTTGTCAATGTCGCAGAGGTAACTGTTGGTATTGCGATACGTCAGCAGCTGTTGATGGAAGAGAGGGGTCAAGGCCGGAGGAAGACCTACATTACTGCAAAGTTCTTGACCTTGTCGGCGATGCGATAGAGGACTTCATCTTGGCGCATGCAGTCGGGGCTGTGATCGCGGCCGAAACGGATAACTACCACACGCTCGTCTTCGCTTAGGATGGCCTGGTCGACGTGCCAGCCGGTCTCGAGATGGGGAAGGACGATGGAACCCATGGTGATTGTGGAAGTTGTTGAGCGATTCGGTGGATCGGTGGACGATTGCTGTTGATATGTCGATGACGGAGACAGTCAAAGGACGAAATGCCGTAGAGGGTGCAAATGGCGAGCAAGAAATCGAATGTTGACGATGGATGATGATGATGTCGATTTGAGGCGCGACCGCGGTCGAAGCTCGTCGAAATTCCCCACTGCTAGGTACCTACCTGTACAACCTCTACGGCTGGCTTACGTAACTATCACCTTATCGATAAGATAAGTAACGCTTGGCATCCATGTGGTGCAGCTGCGACTCTCGCTTCACTCGTCACCAACCTCGTCGTCGTCGCTTGTCCTCATCCTGTCTTGGACATTCCGCTCGTCTCAACTGTGAAGTCACAAAAAAAGAAAAGACTGTACAAATCTAACAATACGACCCTCTTTGCCGGTCGATGTCGGCTCAGGCATGGACCTTGTCTGCAACCTCTCACGCAATTGACTATGGCACCAGTGTTTCCATTTGTCTTCTTCGACGATATCCTTTGAGTTGCCAACTAACGCTGACCGTTGAACCACTGCACTTATTTCTTAGTCTTGCTCTCTCAAAAGACCGTAAGGTTGACGCCAATCGATCACTCCCTCCATCGAATCCCCCAATTACCCTTTGCAAAGTGTGGCTCGACGACCTTGCCTCCCGGCATCACGCACTCGCACATTTTCTTCTTGCCATCAGGAGAAGACGAGACATCAAACCCAAACACCACTCCTCTTCTCGCCACCGACTTAATCATATCCTTTTGTTGCGCCTTTCTATCCCCCTCCAGTTTCTTCTGTCGGATCTCTTCCTTCATCTCCTCCGTCTCTGCCTTCCGCTCAGCCCGGCCTTTTTCTCCGCCAACACTGCCATTGACTTCGGAGACCTCTTGGGGAGGGCGAATGCGCGTGCCGCTGCGAACAGCTAGACGAGCAATCTCATGGCCCCCAGTGGTGTACGGATGGGATTTGCCCTTTGGTAGCGGGGCGATCTCATCCTTGACAGCTTTGTCGTTCAGCTGCAGAGTGTCAACGTTGATGCCACCGATTGCTGAGTCTCTACTTGGTGGTCGTCTGGCTTCTATTGAAGTTGGCTGAGACTCTTCATCTGCAGTATCCTCGCCGTTGGGTCCCAGGCTTGTCAACGCCCTCGACTTCCGGTTCTTCTTCCTCCCATACACCTTCTCCGGGTCGTTGTCGCTCCCAAAGACAATCGCCTCCACCTCCTCCAGCGTCACCACTCTTCCCTCTCCCTTCTTTGGCTTCGCTCCACCATTCTTTCCCTTCTTCTTTCCGTCCGCTTGGCCATCCGCTTGGCCATCCGCAACTTGCTCCGTCCCCTCCACCATCTGCCCCTTCAACAACTTGATATACGTCTCCTCGATTTGCTTTTCCTGCTCCTTTACATCCCGCTTCTTGTGATTGGACTCACTGCGACATCTCGGAGTGCAGAACTTGGCGACTTCCGTTTGTTGGCGTTGACCCGTCTTCTCGAAAGCCTTGTCGTCTTCCTTGTCCTGGTCTTTACCGCCACGCTTTGATCCCTTGCTTTTGCCTGCTGCCTGCTTCTGGCTTGCAGCAGTGGACACGGGAGCTCCAGTGATGCCAAAGGTGCGCTTGGGGTCGATGAGCTTGCCGCAGCCTTTGCAGTACGGCCCTTCGGGATCGTTTTGGAACTGTGAGAGGAGGTAGTATGGGGGCGGGATGGTGTCCGATTTGGTCGGGCGGGAAAATGAGGATGCCCAGGCCATGTTCAGATTCTATCCTGACGATACTGGCTTGCGGTAGCGGGGAGATAGATTTGGACGGTGAGTTAAAGTTCAAGGCCGTTGACCGAAAGATGTATTCGATACTTGAAGCTTTTTCAGGATGGGAGTGGTGGTACTTTGACGATTGAAAGCAGAGTTTGTTGATGGAGGAAAAGAAGATTGACGAGCGAAGTACTGGTACTTGTTGGTGGTTGTGTTGTTGCGGCGAAAGGGGGGATCTGCAGCACCACAAAGGCAAATACGTCATCGACATCACCAGGGTCCAAGAGTCCGACCACAGCAACCACAAGGGTCCTATTCGCACTTTTCTCAACACCATTGACCTCTATTTCGCTTTATCTATACCAAACAATGTCTATGAAAACGATACTCTGAATCGATACTAACAGAAGCAAACAAACACGCTGGTCGAACACTCCTTTTCGCTAAGCATTCACCATGGCCATATAATCCACCGTCGGCTCCAACCCTTGGACCTTCACCTTGATCTCACCACCCACCGACTCCCTCATTCCAGCGGCAGCACTTTCCTTCCAAACATTGGTCAACTTGACCGCCATCTCCATCGTGACCTTCAGCTGTGGCACCTGATCCGGCCTCAAGATCGCCGTCATCGTCTGCGCCCACTTCCACGGCTCCTCTTCCCCTCCCGGCTGGCCATTAAAGTACTCCCACCCCGCGATCCCACCAATTTGTCCGTACGCATCCCTAAGGCTCTTGACAGAGTTGGCCAGAGTCCCCGCGGTCACGAACCCCCCGCCGTTCTTGGGGCTCGTCAGCTGCCCGATCACCACCTTAGTAGGCGTCAGCGCCCCGCCCATGTGCTGGTTGTCAGAAACGATCTGGTGGAACTGGTTGGGGCTTCCCGCGTCGCCGAACCCGGAGTAGAACTGGCAGTTGTAGAAGGCTACTTCCTTGCCGGCGCCGCTCTGCGCCTGCATGAGCTTGCGGTAGTCGAACCCGCTGAGATTCCAGCCGTTCTTTGCGCCCGGGATGGTTAGCGCGCTGGCGACGGGGGCGAGGGTGATGAGGAATTCCTGTCCGAAGTCTTTCCGCAGGCGGAGGATCAGCCGCTCGACGCCGCCTTGACTCATGGGCTGCTCGACGTCGATGTCGAGGCCCTGCAGGCCGTAGCGCTTGATGGTCTCGTAGAGCTGGCCGTAGTACCGGTTGAAGACGGTCTCGTCGGCTGAGTCGAGAGTCTCTTTCGAGAAGGAGGCGACGGTGGCCCCGCCGATCATGCCCATGATTTTGACGCCGGCGTAGCGGAGGACTTGGGCCTCTTGCCAGAGGGTGCCGTAGCGCGGGTGGGTTGGGCGGTGATCATTGAGCGTGATATCGCCGTCTTTGTTGATGTGCAGGGAGCAAACAATGAGGTGCGTGAGAGCGATGTTCTTTTCCTTGACGAGCGGGAGCATCGAGATGGGTTTGCCCGATTTGTCGTGTGTGGTCTGGTAATAGATGATGAGGCGAGGGATTTCGGAGCGGATAATGCCGGTGTCTGTCGTGTTTCCCTGGTCTTTGGCAACCACATCCCGAGAGGATATGACATGGTCGTTGGTATGGGTGTGGACTTGTAGAGGGTTGGCGGCTGTGACGATGGTGGGTGTCATGATGGCCACCAAGGCAGCGGCCGCACGGAAGATTGTGAACCTCATGGTACTGCGGTAGGTCGGTTAATTCTACTGATGCTTCCAATATGGTTGATGATGGAGAGGGATTGCACGAGCAAGTTGGGGATTTCCACGCATTATAAACGACATAATTCCTTCCCAAACACGGCGTGAAACAAAACACACGATGGTCTTGTGGTTACGATCCATCGCCAAGCTATGGCGGCGTTAGTATTCTACTACCTAACTGATTTTCCAGACAATTGATCTCCGGATTCCGGAATGGACTTTTTCTGACATGGCGAACTGTTAGCATGATACCATTCCCTTGATCACCGAGAAAGCCACGCCAAACTGCAAACATAGACCAAAACATGGGCATTGTCTCAAGTCCCGAACAACAACGTTCGGGGCGGTACAAATCAAGCGCACAGCCCCCCAAGGTTTGTTCCCTTACAGGAATAGCACGTTGGCTGTCTCGGCCCAAATTCAATGTCGACTTCAATGTCGGCTTCAATGCAAGAACCAGCACCTTGGAACTGGGAGACAGATGCATTTGCGCTGGTGCTTCAGGATCAAACAGGAAGCACGTGCAAGAAGTCTTGATATCCTCGCGCTGGACTTCACTTGCCTGTCGAAGTCGATAGAAACGAGGACTGGCTTACGAATCGTACGAATACATTCGCTCTTTCCCTTCCGAGCAAGTATTGTCCTGCCGAGGAAATTCGCTTTGGTCTGCGCCTTCGACTCTTTGGCTCTTTCTGCTAGACGCACAAGTTCAGGAAGGAAGGAAGGGGATGCTTGCATAGGTACTACAGGAAGTGTGTCACGAGGCTTTCCTTACGCTGGAGGAAGTACCTGGCACTTCCTGTTTGAGACGGACGTTGGGTTAGCCAGCATCAAACGTATTCGAATGCTCTTGCCTTCGTGCCTTTGAATCACAACTGCAGTCGCAGACCTCTCAACATGATTACGAGAGTGTTGAGCATGCAATGGGGAATGCGCTGCCTCAAAACCTTCTCGTCAGGTTTCGAAGCAACCGCGCCTCTGCCCAAACCAGAGAGAGAAGGCACGATGTTGTGCATTGTGGTTGCCATGGGATGTGCCAAGTGACAGACCTTCCAGCTTTGAGTTGGACACACAGCGTGGAGGTGCAGGCTGTCCAGTCTTTCGGATTCGGATTTTCCAACCCCAGGCATCCAAGATGCGTTATGCCATGTGGTTACGCTTGAAGTTGGCATATCCCTCCCAGTTGAAGCCAACTGGTTCTCTGCACGACATGGATTTACAATCAACCGGCTATCCGAACTCTGCCCGAGCCGACTTGAGAGCCCGGCTGCGAACACAGCCAAGAAAGCTGGTAGCAATTAACCCCCTTGGACGAGCAGAAGCCGGGCATGATGATGAAGTGGAGCGAAGGTCCTGACGGCTGACGGTCAAAGTCCCTTCTCGACGTGGCGGATGAAAAATATAAAGAGACGCACCAATCGTCCGTTTTTGAGAGTATCACGACGTATTCAAAATAATTCATCACACATCGCAGTCAACAGTATCAACAGACTCGTCACCGATAGCTCTAGCAGACTCATCACCAACCCCTTCCATCCTGACGGGATGAAATGACTTACAGTACCCTACCATTTTGAACTTTGATATTCCGATGAGCTTGCTACTCAACCAGCCATTCAAGCCTGTTCATCTCGACTTTCGAGATTCATACACTTTTCCGTGCCTCGGACCATAGACTGTCCTTGCCCTCGTTTCCTCATCAATTCTTTGCCTACTTTATCCCACCAAGAAACCGGCATCATCATTCAACATGGACGCTCTCGCATCTCAACCGCCGGTGTGCTATTCGACCACCAGATTGCCAGATAGCCAACGAGAACAGATCAAAGTGGCTATCATCGGCGGCGGCATCTGTGGCACTGCCCTCGCAGTCGGCCTGCTAGGATCCAGGTACATCGACTGTCACATTTACGAAAAGGTGCCTATGTACCGGGACGTGGGGGCTGGTCTGTCCCTCCACAAGAACGCCATTGGCGCGATGAAGCTCATAGATCCGGAGCTCTTCAAAGCCTATCAGAAGAAGGCCGTGACATCGGCCAGGAGGATCAGGAGATGGCAACCGAAGTCATCCTGGCAGCTGGGAGGCACAAGGGCCTCAAGGTTGGCGAGCTCGGTCGTGCCAGGGGACGCAAGTCGGTCAGTCGCGCCGACCTTCTAGAAGGGTTCATTGAGCTGGTGCCCAAGGAAAACATCAGTTTCGGCAAGCAGGTTATGAAGATCTGGGAAACCCACCACGGGATCGGAAGATCTAGTACAGACTCGGTTGCTCCCTACACTGAAGATTCCGCCGAGTATGACCACCCCATCCACATCGAATTTGCGGACGGTAGCCGTGCCCACGCCGACATCCTCATCGGCTGTGACGGAATTCACTCGAGTGTGCGGGCGTATCTCCTGGGCGAAGATCACCCGGCCACTAAACCCAAGAACCACGATAGATGGCAGATCTATCGTACCCTCATTCCGACAAAGACGGCGGTTAAGAAACGGGGGGTTGACGAGAAGTTGACCCAAACTGTACCCATCCTTCTCGGTCCCAACGGCCACATCAACATCATCCCCATGAAGAAGGGCAAGATGCTCAGTGCCGGAGTAGCCGTTCGCGGCGCTGCTCGACCGGACACCGCTATCGGTCCCTCCTCCGCCCCTGCCGCCCGTTCGGCTGCCCCTCCAACCCCTCCTGCTATTGAGAGCGGTGTCGTGCCGTGGGTGTGGTATGCAGCTCTTCACGACACCGCTGTCGGTGATCTCATCACCAACCGCACCCGTTCCTCCAACCGCGCGAATCCATCCCAAGCACCCTCTGCCTATCAGACCGAACCTCCCAAATCGCTCCCAATACAGGGCGCACCAATGCTCAAACCCCACCTTTACAAAGACTACACCCGCGAGGCCCAAAAGATTGTCTGTATGGTCGCCGCCGACACATCCGCTTCCTGGGCCGTTGCCGACCACGACCACGCTCCCTACTATGCCCGCGGCTGCGTCGCCATGGCCGGCGACGCCGCTCACGCCGCGCTTCCCTTTGCGGGCAACGGGGCGGCGCAGGCGCTCGAGGACGCGGCCGTCCTGGCCCATCTGCTAAGGACGTACGTCCGCACCCCCGAGATGGCAGAGACGGCGCTGTGGGCGTACGAGAAGGTGCGGATGGAGCGGTCGCAGAAGGTGGTCGAGATTGCGCGCGAGTACGGGCGGGTGTATTCGTTCGATCCGGTCAAGCACAAAGGGAAGTGGGTCAAGCTGCATGAGAAGCCGGAGATGTTGATGCAATGGTTCCGGCAGCAGGCCGCGTATACGAATGAGTTTAATGTCGAGTGCCAGAACGTATGGGCGGAGACGATCTTTGTGACTGAGTTGGTACGGAGGGAGGAGGCGAGGATGCAAAGTCAGGAGGCGGAGGGAAGTCAAGGAACTCACACGCAGCCAAAGACAAAGGCGGATGAGGTCAAGAATGAGGAGGTAAGCAATGTGCAGACTATGGGCGAGGGCACGTCTCCGAGGTCGACTTGGGTTTCGGTGTATACGATCAGAGGAGGAGAGGAAGGGGAGAATGTGGAACGAAAGGAAGCGGGAGTTGTGGATGGGGAAGATGGGGAACATGTGGAAAGGGAGGAAGCGAATGATGATGATATGCACGATGTGGAAAGTGTGGCAAGCTTCGGACAGGACAGCGATTATGACTTTATTGACGATTATTTGGATGATGCGGATGACGAGCTGGAAGATGGAGAGGAGGATGGCTCGGATCTTTAGTGACGGGAGGGAAATGAAGAAGACGAAAAGGTTGATGAAATAACAAGGCGAAGCATTGGGAAGATTGTCATATTGGATGCTCGCCGGAAGACGGACCGAGGACAGGGAAACAGCCTCGCAGACTGGAATGAAAACAGGACGTGAGTAGTGGTGGATGACGACTGCGACGAAAAGGAAGAAGCCTGGAACAAGCAGGAGGATATCAAGCTCAGGATGTTCATGGGTATCAAATTGATCAACAAGGAGTATGGCTATGAAACAGAGCAAGCCGGAGGATACAAGATTGTCTTAATTGGATGCTTGCCAGGAAGAACGAATCGTCATTTTGTCGGTAGTCGGAACAGAAATAGAAATAAGAGGTTGCCTTTGCTCGTTAGAAGGATGGTGGTTCAGTGTGAAAGAACTCGGTGCGATGAAGGTCGTGCCTGCTGAATGTCTGTGGTAACAGATATCCTGCTAGCAGATACGATGGGATTTCAGCAGGAATTCTGCTAAGAAGTCATCTTAGTCGGTCCCCGCTCCGCCAAGACATGGAACAGCTTGGGCATTAAGCTCAACTCCCGTGACCCGATACGAAACATGATGAAGTTCCTGCTCGCTCCATCTCCGCTGGATTATCCTTTGGATGGCGATGACTCTCAAGAAGAAAGTAACGAAGCTCCAGACCTTTCACGACAATGGTCATGAGATACATTGAGAAACTATCACGACGAAGGACAACGACGGGACTGGTTGCAAGCCCAGGCGGCCCATCCTCTAGAGGACCCCCACTGTCGATCATCACATGCATCTTTTTGCGGAGTCAGCGACCTGGATGCCTCAAGGAGGTCAATAAACCGACGAAGAAACGAGAATACTGGATGCGCTAACGGATATACAAACGGAGAAAGCCGAGCGTCGCGGACCAAAGGATTGACTTCCCATTCAAGTCATTTCCATTCCCGCGAACAACAAGGAACAGCAACCTAAGTGAGGGGTAGAGGTACCGCTGGGGAGGCTATGTACTGGGGGCCAAGACCTTCCACTGCAAAATGAGGGGTCGATGTTTTGTGCTAGCCGGCCCCAAGCTGTGAACCCTTGTGGCTGCACTCCTCCTGCACCTCCATCCGCGCTTCGACTCCCGATTCGCGACAGCTCTCTTCCGAGGTAGGACTAGGACGTATTTGGGCGATTGACGCGAGCGGGGGAGATGGGGTCTGGGGAACAACAAGGTGGGGGAGCCGTATAAGTACCGGACAGGAAGGGAAGCTCATCGACGACGACAAAGGTCTGGACACTGTCATTTCCATCACCGTTGGTCAAGTAATCAAGACAAAACAGAATGGGAGACTCTACCACCGCCGTCGACGCCATCACCTTCGTCGATACTGCCTCCAGCCAGCGCATCGAGCCCGGCTCCGTCAACCACCCACCCGCCCCCTGGCCAGCGCACTTCAAGACCGAGCCCACGCCCGACGAGGTAGCCAAGATCGCCGCCAATGTCGTCGACACGGTAAACAACCACTTCGACAAAGTCCCCGACCTGTTCCTTGACTCCCAGGCAGGCTTCTGGCGAGACCACCTAGCCCTGACCTGGAATCTGCGCACCCTCAAAGGCAAAGACAAGATCCGCGACTTTTTGCAAACTGAGGCCCAAGTCAAACAAGTGCCCCTGCAAATCCAGATCGACGAGTCCCAAGCTTTCCGCAAGCCGCAGGTCGCTGGGTTTGCTCCTGTTGACGGACTCAAGGGTATCCAGTTTTATATCACTTTTACCTCCCAAAACGGCAAGGGGCGCGGTGTGGTGAGGTTGGTGCAGGAGGAGAAGACGGAAGAGTGGAAGATCTGGACCTTCTTTACCACTCTTGAAGAGTACCGCGATCAGCCGGAACCGAGGGGACCCAACAGGCCGAAGGGCGTCGAGCATGGCGGACAGCCGGGACGGATGAATTGGGCGCAGAAGAGGCAGGAGGAGATTAACTTTACGAACCAGGAGCCGGACGTGTTGATTCTCGGTATGTTCCCCTTTTTGTGCTTCTCGACAACAATAACTGACCACCACCACCACCACCACAGGCTGCGGCCAAGGCGGCCTCACTGCCGCCGCCCGCCTCAAGATGCTTTCCGTCTCCTCGCTCATCATCGACCGCAACCCGCGCATCGGCGACAACTGGCGCAACCGGTACCACCAACTAGTCCTGCACGACCCAGTCTGGTACGACCACCTGCCCTACCTCCCCTTCCCCGACACCTGGCCCATCTTCACGCCCAAGGACAAGCTGGCCGATTGGTTCGAGTCGTACGCCAAGGCGCTCGACCTCAACATCTGGCTGCGCTCCACCATCGTCTCGTCCGAGTACGACAGCGCGCGCAAGTCCTGGAAGGTGGTCATCCGCCGCTCCTTCGTCAAGACCTCGCACCCTTCGTCCAACCCACCAAGTGCAACAGGGGTAGAAGAGGAACTCGAACACATGGAACTCACCATCTACCCGAAACACATCATCCAATGCACCGGCGGGTCCGGCAAACCCAACATGCCCACCTCCATCCCCGGCATTACCGGCGGCGTCTTCAAGGGCGACCGGCTCTGCCACTCCTCGCAGTTCACGACCGCCACCCCGCTCTCCGTGCGCGGATCCAAGAAGGCCATCGTCGTGGGCGCGTGCAACTCCGCCCACGACATCTGCCAGGACTTTTACGAGCGCGGCTACGACGTGACCATGATCCAGCGCTCTTCGACCTTTGTGCTGTCCTCGTCTGCTGCGCTCAAGTACCTCATCGGTCCGATCTACAGCGAGGGCGGACCGGCGGTGGAAGATGCCGATCTGTTCGTTTGGTCGTACCCGAGCGAGGTGTTGAAGACGTTGCAAAAGGACTTGACCAAGCTGACGATTGAGCACGATGCCGAGTTATTGGCGGGGCTGGATAAAGCTGGGTTTAAGCTTGATAAGGGCGTCGATGGCGCGGGACTGTTTGCCAAGTATCTGCAGCGGCAGGGAGGGTATTATATCGATGTCGGCACTTCGAAGCTGATTGTTGAGGGAAAGATTGCCGTCAAGTCGGGGGTCGGTATTGCGGAGGTGGTGGAGAAGGGATTGAAGATGGAGGATGGGGAGGTGTTGGAGGCGGATGAGATTGTGTTTGCGACGGGGTATGATAACATGCGGTCAACGGCCAGGGAGGTGTTTGGGAAGGAGGAAGTAGGGGATAAGGTGGGCGATGTGTGGGGGTGGGATGAGGAAGGGGAGATGAGAGGGATTTGGACGAGGAGTGGACATGAGGCGTTTTGGTTCCATGGAGGGAATCTGGCGCTGGCAAGGTATTATTCGAGGGTGGTAGGGTTGCAGGTTAGGGCGAGTTTGGATGGGTTGTTGTAGGGGTAGTGTGGATGGGAGAGGGTAGGGCGAGGGCAAAAGGGGCCAAGGTGACTGGAATTTCTTGGGTAGCTATGCTGGGTTTTGACATCCTAGGTGCGATGAGGGACACTTTAATACTGACTCACGATGCCCCTGTTTGTTTGATAGGGACGTATTGATTGAAAAAAAGGCTACAGATAAAGCCTTCCCATGGAGGTGGTTCGCCCGCCCCTTTGTCAACGGTCCGGTCCTTGTGATGGATCCCCAGCGGCTCGCAGAGACGGACACGGGCTGATCGTGATTGATGATCAGTTACCTATAAACGAAGAAAGAAACCGCTTGTTCCTCCATTGCTTTCCATTCTTTTTCCTTCGGGTTCGTCCGTCTGTTCGTCTTGGTGGTTGTAGCAAGGATAGGTGCATAAACACCTTGCATTTTGTCTTCATTTCGTTGCTGTGTCTCAGAGTTCAAGCCACCGCAAACACTTGGCCCTCTATTCTCACCTCCTTGCTGACTTGCTGGTTGCCTCAGTAGAATGAATATGTTTGGGATCATCCTTAGGTACGTGATGAATTCAAGCTGATCCAGTTTCACGAGCAAAGGTACCCAGCCTTGCGGCCCTTAACTCAGAAATAAACAAGGACTCAAAAGAAGCATGCCCTCTTGCTTCTACAACAGTTCCATCCTCGTCAAACTCATCCTCTTGTCATCCCCTCACTCGACGATCATCCGACATCTCCCCAATCCCAGCGCTCAAGACCCCCAACGGAAAAGTTTCTGCCATACTGTACCAAACGCGGCCCATCCAGACACCATCTTACAGAATTCTGCATGGCGCCAGTCATCCTTAACCTTTCCTTTTCACTGAAGCTTTTTCCCTTCTTTTCCTTATAATGACCTCAAATTTCCTGCCACACCTTCCTCCAATAATTCTCGTCTTCCATGAGATTGGCTCATTGGTCTGGTCGACACTCGGGAACGTTGGGTGGGTGCTTGAGCTGAGCGGCTGGCTACTTCGTTGGTTGCCTTACTTCCCCCCTCCACCCCGTATGGGAGTTGTCCAGGCAAATAAATCACTCTTGCTTCCTAGTTGTTAGGTCAAACTTGTGGGTTGCGGGCCCGTCATTTGCGAGTGATGCAACTCCCCGTATGATACACAGTGGGTATCCGCGGTAGTCACGGCCATGTGGCGAGATTTCAAGGTTTGAAGAGGTTGAAAAGGCAAGAAGATGAGAAGAAGAAGGAGGAACTCCGCTTTTGCGCTTTACAACGTAGATCACAAACCTACCTAGATTGGCCTGCTAGCGCGTCTGCTGTGGGATCTTCTGCCGTCTAGGTACACGTAGGAAGCCGCAAGGACAGGGAACTGATTGGGTGGTGAGACTGTTTGCTTTTGTGGGTGTGTTTCTACCGGCAAACCTGGTTCCGATCCTGTTATAAAGAGCCTTGAGCCTTTACTCATTCGTTTAGAACCCAGTTTATCTGGGTCCTCTTTCTGGTGCCTGAGCGTGTTTTCCATCTCTGATGCACTGGCTTTTGCTTCGCCGGCAACTCATATCGTCTGTCGCCTCGCCATATCCGATCCGACATCGTACCTAGTATCGACAATCATTACGAAACCACGATCGCTTTCCTATCGACAATGACAGAAGGGCTGCTTTGCCTTAGGTTGGCCACTTTGTTGTTCTGGCTGGGCGTCGTCTTGACTGGCGTTCGAGCTGATTATATCAATCTTCAATTCCCAACGTTCAAGAATGAAGCGACGAAAGAAAGGGCTACATATTGCGAAGGGGACATGCTGCTCGTGGCCTGGTCAGCCACTGTTCGCCTTCAAGAGCTCCACCTCTATTGTACAAAATCGGACGGACTATCATGGGGTGATGATCATTCATACGGCAGTGGCGAGCGCCTGAGTGCAGATTGGACGCGGGGACTCGACATAGGCAATGCCCAGAACAGTAAGTGGCCCCAATCTATGCCCTTACCAGTCCGCCAATGGAAGGAAGCAACAACTAGGTGGCCTCCCAGAAGTCAAAAGGAAGTGGCATTGTTGTTGTCGTTGGAAAACCATGCTGCTCCTCGGCTACTCTAATGCTTTGATTATGTGCCCATAGTGAATTTGTCCTCAAGTCGCGATCAGGAAGGCGGCAGCGGAACACAGATTTACCAGCTCAGGCACCTCCCTTCTTACAACTGGAGAGAAACGGTTGAGTGCGCTTTTGCGGCATTTGGAATGGGCGGCCCGGAAACTTTTATTGGGTTTGGTTACCCATTCAAGTTTTACAACTATGTGCGCGAAAAAGCCATCCCTACACCGTTTGGGCCCGACGGACCCATCGACGCCGATGATATTTCGAACGAACCCTCTTCCACAATCTCGACACAAATGACTTCCGCGACAGGTATATCGGCAACTGGCTCGCCACAGAACAAACCTACAGCTACGTCCCCCCCCTTAGCTACCGAGAGTGCCGATGGTCCTGCCCCAATCGCGACATCCACCAGCTCAGGCACCGTCCTCCCCACGGGCCCAGCGACAGGGATCGAACCAGGAACAGCAGAGAGTCCAGGCGCGAAGAAGAACCGAGGAGGCCTAAGCAACGGCGCAACAGCCGGTATCGGTGCCGGTGCCGCCGTCGGGGTCATCACCATTGCCGCCCTGGCATTCTTGCTGTTCTGGAGGCGAAGGAAGAGCCGATTGACGGCGGCGGCGGCGGCGACTGCTTCTGCTTCTACTGCTGACAGCACGAGTCCAGGAGGAGGAGGAGGAGAAACTCAAGAAAAGGGAGCAATGACGACGTATTTCAAAGCAGAGTTGGAAGACAACCAGAAGCCGTATGGGAACGAGCTCGATGGTACCGGTAAAGAGGCAGAGATGAAAGAGAAGACGCAAGTGTCAGAGCTGGGGGTGGTGGAACGAAGGCATGAGGTAGATGGAGGGGGTTGGCAGAATAGGTTTGAACTGGCTTGATCGCTGGACATCTTTCAACTCTTTTGGAAGGGAACTACCTAGAACAAAGCGCTCAAGAAAACGCTTATACAAGAGATTGGTTTAAACTTTTCCTTCTCCATCGCTCAGTGGCACGGCTCGAAGCAGCCAAGACGATGGAACCCCGGCGCCACATGAATGTGGGCCGGTCGATCGATCGCCATGCAACGAAAGAGCAATAGTCACCACAGACACTCCTTTTTCATTGTATCTTTATAACACATGTTGGAAGTGTTGGACTACTTTTTAATCCACCTTCGTTCATTCTTCTGACTGAGGCACAGGATATTGTCCGGTAGCGTGAGCCGCGAATATCCGGTGTATTCCCGCCCGCCCCGGCATGGTCCGGCGCAGGCCGACACTCATCCGGAAGGAACCAACGAGCAGCGTTAGAGATACGTAACTCAACCTCAACTTGGGGTTTGAAGTTAGTTGAGTGGGTCAACTCGAGGTCCCGAGTTGCCAAGATATTGGGGTCACCCGTAACCCTAACCCCCACCCGGGCACCCCATTCGGAATCGCTCCCTGGGCAATTTTATTAGTTGGTTATATCACGATCGACATGGCCGAGATCCCACCTTGTGGCAGCTCGAAGGGCAGCAATCTTTTCAGTCTGTCTTCCATTGTTCCATCGTCGAAAAAGCCATCTCCGTCATTCTCCCGTCTACTATGGTAGACGCGCCGTCGTTACAAGTTCTGCATGGCACCCTGGCCTTTCGCATGCATTGGAACCTCGCGAACTCTAGCGTGTCTGTTCTGGGCTCTGCTGTGGTCGATCGCTTGGTTCGGCATGGAACTGATTGGGGTTGCTGGAACAGGGGACCTGACTGTATACCCCGTCCGAGCAATGGAACGTCTAGGAAGGAATCACAAATGACGGGAGATTGCAGTTTCTCAACGTTCCAAGATCAACAGTTCCTTCCATGTTGGCTCCCTTGACACCGACAATAGAACCCAGACTTTTAAATTCTTGAGATGATCTCGCTGTTGCGAATCGTACAGCATGGATTCAATGTCATAATTGCATTCTTCGAAGAACGCGTTGTCATGGCGCAGCGCCATGTATTCGTCCTTGTCCTACGCTGATGCTGAGGTAAGGACGACGGCACCTTCTACCGTGGTCAACTCAATGCATCCGTTCGAATCTGTGGCTTGGCTAGCGCAGACTCGACAAGACACCGGGGTTTCTGGCTCACTGCAAAACACGATCGATCACTCGTTGCTTTTCCTTCTTCAACACACCACCGAGGAGACCCTAGTGGGAAAAAGAAATGAGGACGGCAGATCGACGACAACTTCTTTAATCATGGCCGAGTATACTGCACCGACTCTTCATTTTCTCTTCCCCGAGTCTTCTCAGGGGTCCCGGTCCGCGATACGGTTCTGGAAGGCCCTCTCCTGCTCCGCATCCCCAACTTGACATGGTTCTCCAGTCGTTCGCGATTCGCGATAGTCATGCGCAGACACAGAGACGCAACCCATTCATCCTAATGCTATCGATGCACTCCAACCAGTGGCATTACCGAGTCCCGGTCTCTTATTCCTACCCCAAAACGTGCGGACCCTCCGGCTAAAGCGGTCGAGTGGCGTTCTAGAAGCTGGGCAGTTGGGTGGTCAGACCGGCGACTTTGCATCGCTACTCTGCCCTCGCTCGGGTATAGCTTCACAGAAGGGTGTGACCAAGGGGCAGGGGACAAGGGGTTTGAATAAGGCATGGTTCTCCAGGTCTCCATGTGGACGCCAAGCAATTGCGCTTTGACATACCAAACCGAACTCAGGAACGTCTCGCTCTGTAACGAAATTGCTTTGATGCTACGCCGGACACTGCTACCTTCAGCGTTGCACTACAGAATCTCGCACATTGTCTGCATTTTCCTCTATAACCGACAGTCTCCTCATACAATCCCTTCCAAAATTTGGTTTTCCTTTATCCCTTAGTTTCTTTCCTCTTTCTTTTGAACGGCTGGCGGTACAATATCCCGTCGATCCTGGGTTGCGTATTGTTGACAGCCGCCAGTTACCCTGCCGTGAATGGACACAACCAAGACTAGGTCAATCGTGAAATTTAGGAGTGGGTCACTTGCGGTGCTTTGAGAAGAACAACCATTCGGTTTTTGCCTTTCATCTTTCAGCCCCTTGCGGACGGTAACTCAGCATTCGCGCGGGAACAGAGAAAGCTTCATCCCACCGACCCGTCAGTTCGGACGGGCCACCCGAGAGTCTCCACTTCCCCAGGTTCCAATTCGAAGGCGGCCGACCTGGTGACTGTTCCATCACTTCGTTGTGGTTGATGTACCTGCCCGTTGACCAGTCAACCACGTCTCAGGTCCGATTTGGGCGGACCTTGCATGCGGGCCTCTTGTCGTTCGACAGGTCAACCTCCCCGGGTACCTGATCCCGATCGCAATCCCGACCCTGTCTCTGGCCATTGATGTACTTTATCGAACTGAACAATTCGACAACAGACGGGGCAATATCGCTTCACAACCACCGACAGGCACCGTCACCATGGCCATCACGGCGGAAGATACCGAGTCGATCGTCGTCATCGAGCGCGTCTGCTCCACCCTGTCGCTTTTGGGTGGCCTCTTCGTCATCATCAGCTTCTCTGTTTCGGATGCTTTCCGACAGCGTGCTATCAACCGCATGGTTTTCTTTGCTACTTTCGGGAACATCCTCACCAACGTGGCTACACTGATGACCACGGCATTTACGGACGATACCAACTCGTTTGGATGTCAACTGCAGGGGTTTCTGGTTCAGGTGTGAGTATTTGGTCCATGGGTTTCGAGATACCCCGCGGGAAGTGAGGGGAGAGGTCATCTGCTCTTCAATCATCCTTCCTTTTGTCTTCAACTGAAGAGAGAGAATTGCTAACTCCATCTGCTGCAACAACAGCTTCATGCAAGGCGATGCTTTCTGGGCTCTGGCAATGGCCATCAACGTGTATCTCACCTTCTACCACAAGTTCGACGGAAGAGCTCTCAGGAAGATGGAGATCCCGTATTTCCTCTTGTGCTACGGCGTCCCGTTCATTACCGGATTCACCTTCATCTTCGTCAGGCAACACGGCGAGAGACCATACGGCAACGCGATCCTCTGGTGCTGGCTGAGCAAGAAATGGGAAGTCTACCGTATTGCCACGTTTTATGCGCCCGTCTGGTACGTTGAGTCCCTTTTAACCATCCAAACCCCAGTACAAGGTAAAGCTCACATGCCCTTCCACAGGCTCTGTATCATTCTAGCAACCACCATCTACATCCGTGCCGGTCGTGACATCTACAAGAAGCGCCAGACCATGAGCAAGCTCGGCTCCAGCAGCTCCAAAGGCGGTACCCTCATCGACATGTTCGCTCCAGCATACAACTACAAGACCACCGAAGTCACCCAAACTACCGAGATCATTTCCCCTCCGTCGAGCCCCAACGGCTACGGCGCTAACAAAGACGTTCCATTCCCACATACCCCGTTCCGCCCAGCCGACGACGCCAAACTTCCCGCGCAGTGCTCCGTAACCGTGACCATTTCCGCCGACAACAACAACAACAACAACAACAACAACAACAACAACAACAACAACAACTCATCAAACAAGCGCAGCTCCCAACCCCAGACCGACATCACCACCGATCATCCCAACGGCGGCGGTATAACCGGCACAACAACCAACACCAACGAGCGAACCATCGTGCACATCTCAGCCGGCAACAACCCGGATCTCCCTCCCTCGGGAACGATAGCTAACATGCAAGCCCGAGCCCAGCGCCGCCTTGTTCACGAAGCCCACAATGCCGTCTGGTCCTACACGAAGTGCGCCATCCTCTTCTTTTCCGTCTTGCTCATCACCTGGATCCCGTCCTCGGGCAACCGCGTGTACAGCATTCTCAACCACGGAGAAATCTCCAAGCCGCTCTTCTTCGCCAGCGCCTTCGTCTTGCCGCTGCAGGGGTTCTGGAACGCCGTCATCTACGTGGTCACGTCGTGGGCGGCGTGCAAGGAGTTGGGCGCCGAGGTGGGCGAGGTGTTTGACGTGGTGAAATACAGGTGCATGTGCTGTGTGGGTAGGAGTAATAAGAAAGAAGGAAACGAGGATGAGGACGGAATCATTCTGGAAAGCAGCAGGATGTCAGGAAGGAGAGGGGATTCTAATCGCAGGAGGTCGGGAGGTGGAGGGGCATCGGGAAGTAGTAGTTGGGCGGCGACGATGGCGAGGGCGAAGGCGCAGGAGATGGAGATTGATACGACTAGTATGGAGGATCTGACAGGCAATGGGGCGAGGATCGAGAGGGTTTCGCCTGTTTGAGGAGGGGGAAAAGCCAGTCGCTTGTGTGTTTCATTGCTGTTGGGGTATGGATCGTTGGCCTTTGATGGACGATCAAAAATGACGGACAACGTGTACATCCTATGCATATAGCGGTGGGAGCTTGGGTTCATGTTGGGTTTGCGCTTTGCAGCTTTTTGTGCTCTAGACCTGGAGCTCTTTCCGGCTGGGCGGTTATCCTTTGAGGTTTCTTTGCTGTTAGCGCGGGCGGACATCGTCCACTTCTATGATATCCTGTATGAGATCGTTTGAATGAGAAGAAAGAAGTATCTTCAATAAACACCAAGCGGCGATGAAAGGTACCTCATTGCCTGTTTCCACGATGTGAGAGGATACTTTGAAGTGAACCGTCCGTTAAGGAGCACGAGCGCCATGCACCACCATCGTCCGGTTCCGCCTCAGGAATTGCAAGACCGCGCTGGCACGTCCAACAAGCAATAAGCATCGCAACCACTGCAAGGACCGATCAAGCTTCAAAGAAGTTGGCGAATGTTTTGGCCAGCCTGAGTCCTCAGCGTTTCGAGGCTACTAACATGGCGTCAGCTGTAGGGAGTAGCTAGACTAAGGAAGGACAAATCATTACGCATACCCTGCCAAAAACTACTGTCTCTCCCTCACTCACTCGTGTGTCGCTCTTGGACAGACAGGGACAGTACTTTGTTGATCTGCTAGGGCGCAGCCCATACCGCGAAGGTGTGTGCGTGGGCTCACTGGGAAATCTGAAGAGAGGGAAAAAGAAAAAGTAAGAGGAAAATACAAAAAAGGGGTAAAGCAACAAAAAAAAAGTGGCCCGCGCCGGATTCGAACCGACGGTTGCCTGATCCCCCCGACTAGTTGCCCAAGTAGCGTATTCTCTAGACCAGGCGTGCTACCAGTTACACCAGCGGACCACGGAAAAGGGTGCCAAGCACCTGACCTATATACCCGTTGGGACTGGGACAGTGGGACTTGCGATGATAGTAGACAGCGCGAAGCAAAGGCAAGTGAGTGTGCTTCGTCTTCTCATATTATGCCGACCCCGTGCTCGTTGTTTTGGCTTCATTTCGATCACCAGATTATCCTTATTTCCCAGCTACGGTGAGGGTCCCGCCGTCTTCAGCGCAGATGGGGTGGTGCACTTCGAGACTGGAGAGAGGTGATGATATGTGTATCTGCAGGCCGTGGTTGGCAGGAATGCAAGGTAGGGATGTTCTGGATCGGTTTCTGATATTTGATCGTGTAACCGACCCTGCACGTCTCTGGTGTCCGAGTCTCTCATTTGATATTGGGGTGCATTGGGTACTTGCGGATCACGCTTCATGCCTTGCTCGTGGGTATGGTGAGTGGCTGCTGTCAAGATGATCGTCTGTGCTAGATGGTGAGACGTCCACCTGAACTCTATGCATGTTTCTGGTCAAAGACTGATCCAGATCAGACACTAGCATCACCTTGGGCCTCCCTGGGTACTAAGTTTCACAAAAATGCATACCTGCCTGAAGTTCCAGTGCCATCAAGGTGGAGAACTCTCGTTGTTGGTTCGGTAGACGAGTAGGAGACTAACAGAACAACGCACAAAGGTCGATGATATGTATGTATGTAGTCGAGGTTGGGCAGACGTTTGTCTCGCGTTGGTCCCGTCCAGGGGGCATTGCGTCCGGTTACGGGCCCCGGATGACATGGTGACATGAACCCAAGGCTCACCACGATGAGACTGTGTGGCGCGCATCCACCATTCATGAAACATTTCCATTGACCAGGCGGGCGGGAGACCGACATTCGGGGGCAGGAGGGCGGATCTCGTCGGCTGTCGTAGTAATTGGTGGGAGAGGTCGTACATACTTGACATTCGTGGCGTTCACGGAGCTAAGGCAAGCGAGGTTGGGCAATCACGGCAGTTGACGATGGCTTCAACTGGGACAAGGTATCCGCTGTTGATGTGGTTTCGGTGTGTTTCTGATCCGGATGGCGATCGTCTGTATTTCCTAGACCAGCGAGCGTTTGGGCTCCAACAATTCTTTCTGCCCATCCAAGCCGCTCACGTTCGCTGGACATGAGGGAATGTTCAAGTTAGCCCTCAGAAGCAGAACCATCGACCCAAAGGGAGGCTGAAGGATTGTACCTACTGGTAAAAGATACGTACCGGGAGCACGGGCATGGCGGACAGTGGCAGACGTCGGGATAGACGTTCAATCGCATTGCCGTTACCCATGTCGTTGCGGATGGATCAAAGATGACAAGGAACACGATTCTGCCGGGGACCCACCGGGATTAAGTCCCCGAAGTGACGGGGAACAAGACCCACCCGGCCCGAGATCCGACGCCAGGTGGGGCCAAATGCGGACTTGATCGACGCCTTGTGGGCCGGTCTAACCCCGGTCAACCCCAGAGCTCCATTGACAGGGACAACGTCAATACAACACTGAGCTACATGGTTAGGTAGAAGTTCGGCTCGTTCTTTGTTCTATAATCTTCCAAACATCAACTGTATCGAAAGACCAGAACTCCGAAGACGGGTGACAAGTCAGAATCGTGAACAGGCTGTTTTGATGTCAGGGATGTCAATCGAACTGATGGCTCGGGATATAACCCAGACGTCTTGGAATAGCCCATGAGCATAATTAAGACAGCCTGATTGGAACGGAACTGGGCCGGTCAGCTGTTAGAGGCATGCTGATGGACGTTTGGAAGCCCGAAAGTAGGTTGATGGGTGTCCGATGCCGCTGGTTTCGGGCTTCCCGTGATGGAAAATGGAGTTTTGGACTGCGACTGAAGCTGACATGTTCACGGACTGTCGAACTGCCGCAGCCCCGCAAATGCAGGCCTGGATCGCATACATTTGCAATCTCTTCGATTTGGTGGACTGTGCTTCAGGATTATGGTCCCGTGATGTCACAGTCGACACGAACTCGGAGAAGTCAAGGATGGATCTCGAGAGCATGGGAAGCCCTTTGAAAGTTGATTTTATTCGGTGATGGTCGAGATGACGGCTCAGCTTCGTTGAATATAACTCTTTGACAGGGAATGATTTTCAGATGACGAGCGAGAGTAGATTCAGATGCTGCCGAGAACACAGCAAACCCCGGAAGACGTTGTCCTGTCGTTCTTCCCTCCGGACTGTCTCACAGATTTGGCTGACACAGAATGTTCGGCCAAGCTTCCATCGCGCCTTGTCACGATTGGGCTGAAGCACAGCTGTATCTCCCAAAAGAACAGCGGCTGGCCAAGCCTGCAGGGGCAGTTTCTTCAAATCATATGACGTGCTTTTGTTTTTCCTGGTACAAAACGGCAACGACGGGAATGGCGTTGGGAGGTTGTGGACGGGTGCATCTCTTTCCCAGTCGCCTTGCAACGCCCAAGGGTTCGTATGTTGTGGAAAAAGAGAATTCATTTTGTGTTGGAATGCCAACAAGTCTCCTCTTAGTCCATCCCTCTACTCATCCTCGGAATAGCCTCAAAACAGGGGAGATATTGCGGTCCTCGATTCATAAACTTGTGGGGGTGCTCTTCCCCTCGAACGGGGGGTTTGGGCCGGTGGAAGTGGAGTCAGACAGGGGTCAAGTTCGTTCTAACTGGGGAAGGACCCACCCACCCACACTCAGGCCATGAACCGCTGCACTGCGGGGCACACCTGCCCTGTAAAAAACAAACTGCAACGCAAAATTCGACAGCAACGTTTTTCATTTTGACATTCAGAAGTCACGAACCTCCAGTCTCAGGCATCACAATCCCGAACCACATTGGCCATGGCAGGAGCGAGGCATTAACCGATTCCTGGCTCGTCGAGCTCTGAATCTACGAGATAGCAGACATCCCCGCATTGTCGAAAAACATGTCCTTTCTCGTCATTCTGCCTGTGTATAGGGGCATCCCCATTTCTTGTTCCGTCTTTATTGCTGTCATTGAGGCACAGTAACAACATCAACCCCGGGAACCCCGTTGGAGACACTTTGGAAGCAGATCCAAGTTCTCGGCATCGAGGCCAAGCGGCCCAAACCATGATCGAGGTACCGCGCAATGCTACACACATCCCACCCAAGTGGGAGTCTGGAAAGTGTCAACACAGGGCGGTGAGCTCGTGTATGCAATCCGTCTATTCTCCCGGATGATGCCCCTGTAAAATCACGTCAAGATGCCTGTTTTCCCTTTTGACGAATACTAACGACAGGCGAAAGAAGGAATACCGTTCGGGGTCAAGGGGGTTGAATCGGTCAGCTGATGGCCAAAAATGTGTTCCGATTTGGGATTCAGGTCTGGCGAATGCGGGATTCTCTCTGTGTCGAGGTTGGGCTCGGATACTGTTTCCGTTGTCATGGACCTCGATGCAAGTTCTCAACGGTCAGTGGATATCCCCCCCTGGTTGTTGACCATGCTAGTTCCTTGGTCTGGGGTACCATGCTAGATGCCACACCCTGAGGTTCTGTTGTTGAACCCTTGGCTTCAGTCACAAAAGCCGCCAAAGGCCACCTCAAGATATGCAGTTTGTATCCCCTTCCATTCCACTTGTTCTCCTCTCCTGTCTATCGTTGATCCCTCAGGGACATCTCAGAATACGGCCTCTCAAGACCTGATCATACCACCTCCCTTCTTCTCCCTCTCACATTCTCACTTTCATCACATACAACCAAGATGACCAGGAAAATACCATCTCTGATCCGGCCGACTCATGGCGGCGAGCGCTATGAACTCACCAACCCCACAGCCATGCCCAAGGCAGCTGGCTTCCTATGGAACCAAAAGATGATGATCCAGATCACCTGCCGTGGTTTTGCAACTGCCCAGTTCATGCAGCCCGAGCCCGCAAAGTACGCCTATGCTCCCAATATCGAGGCCAAGACCTTCATGCAACCGGAGCCGAACTACTACGCCCACCATCCCGGCCGTTTTGTCTACATCAAGGATGAGGAGACCGGCCAGCTTTTCTCTGGTCCTTACGAACCCGTCCGCGCCCCACAAGACCGCTTCGTCTTCTCTGCCGGCAAGACTGACGTCTCCTGGCTCGTCGAGTCGATGGGAGTCCGCGTTGAGATGACCATGGGCCTTCCCACCCACGATGTTGCCGAGCTCTGGACCATCAAAGTCAAGAACCTTTCAAGCCGTCCTCGGAAACTCAGTGTGACCCCCTACTTCCCCATTGGATACATGTCGTGGATGAACCAGTCGGCCGAGTGGAACCATGACCTCAACGGAATTGTTGCCAGCTGTGTCACCCCCTACCAGAAGGCGGCGGACTACTTCAAGAACAAGTATCTCAAGGACAAGACCTACTTCCTTTGTGAGATGCCTCCCGATTCATGGGAAGCCAGTCAGCAAGCCTTTGAAGGCGAGGGTGGCCTTCACAACCCCAGCGCCCTGCAAGACAGGAATCTCAGCGGCAGTGATGCGCGGTACGAAACTCCCACGGCAGCTGTGCAGTACAGGATTGCTCTTGACACGGACGAGCAACAAGAGTACCGGTTCCTCTTTGGCCCCGCCTATGATGAGGCTGAGATCGGAGCCATGCGGTCCAAGTACCTGAGCAAGGAAGGTTTCGAACAGACTGCGGCTGACTACGCCGCTTACATGGCTCGCGGTCGCGGGTGTCTCCGCGTGGAAACGCCAGATAAGGATCTCGACACCTTCATCAACAACTGGCTGCCCCGACAGGTCTACTACCACGGCGATGTCAACCGCTTGACCACTGATCCTCAAACACGCAACTACCTACAGGACAACATGGGCATGAACTACATCAAACCCCAAGTCTCCCGCAGGGCCTTCCTCACAGCTATTGCCCAGCAAGAAGCTACCGGCGCGATGCCCGACGGCATCCTTTTGGTGGAGGGTGCCGAACTCAAGTACATCAACCAGGTCCCTCACACTGATCACTGCGTGTGGTTGCCAGTTACCTTGGAGGCGTACCTGAACGAAACTGGCGATTACAGCTTGCTGAAGGAGAAAGTGCAGAGTGCCAATGGCGATGAGTTCACCGTCTTCGAGCGCTTCTGCCGTGCTATGGACTGGTTGCTCAAGTCTCGTGACCATCGTGGTCTGAGCTACATTGCCCAGGGTGATTGGTGTGATCCCATGAACATGGTGGGCTACAAGGGCAAGGGTGTCTCTGGCTGGCTCACTCTGGCCACAGCCTTTTCCCTCCACATTTGGGCAAAGGTTTGCGACCATGAAGGCGAGGCCGATCTCGCCAAGCGCTTCCGTGAGGGTGCCGACGCATGCAACGCTGCTGTAAACGAGCATCTTTGGGACGGTGAATGGTTTGCTCGCGGTATTACTGACGACAATGTTGTCTTTGGCATCAAGGAGGACAAGGAAGGCCGCATCTGGTTGAACCCTCAGTCCTGGTCCATCCTCAGCGGTGCTGCCAGCCCTGAGCAGATTGACAAGATGTTGCCCCAGATCGACTCGCATCTCAACACACCGTATGGTATCCAGATGTTCGGCCCCCCTTACACCAAGATGCGCGAGGATGTTGGCCGCGTAACGCAAAAGGCCATTGGCTCGGCCGAGAACGCCGCTGTCTACAACCACGCTGGCATCTTCTTCATTCACAGCCTGTACGAGCTTGGAGCGCAGCAAGACAGAGCATTCACCCTTTTACGGCAAATGCTCCCTGGTCCTACCGACGCCGACTATATCCAACGAGGCCAGCTGCCCATCTACATTCCCAACTACTACCGAGGCGCCTGGAAGGAGTTCCCACGCACAGCTGGCCGGTCCAGTCAGTTGTTCAACACCGGTACCATTTCTTGGGTTTACCGCTGCATCATCGAAGGGCTCTGTGGTTTGCGCGGCGATAGTGAAGGTCTGCTCATCCGGCCACAGTTACCGAGCTCCTGGAACAGCATGAAGGTCACTCGCGAGTTTCGGGGCGCCACATTCAATGTCGACATTCGTCGTGGCAATGTCAAGGAGGTCACTGTCAAGAATGGCGACAAGGTCCTTCCCGAGCCTCATATCAGGGACATCAAGCCAGGCCAGACGTACAACCTCACAGTGGTCATTCCGTAAGTAGACACTGGCTTGTGGTCTACAGTCGTCCGATATCTTGTGCTGATGCGACGTTGGAAAAGAAAATCAAAGGACAAGAGGGGATCTCGGTTGAAGATCAGTTGGCGTGGCATTTTGGGTGGCTGTTTGTTTCCATGTCTGCATAAGGTGCCATGGGGTTCTAGAAATGATCCGTGAGGATACTCAGTCGGGGAAGGAAAATCGTTCCAGGCACCAGCTTTGATGAGGTGATGGTGTTGTTGCTTACTGTTTGTAGCCAGCCCTATAACAATGGTGATGGCGATTGATTCTACTCCTTGCCTTACCTGGTTGTCAAAGCGAGCTTGCGTAACATCGCTGTCGATAGTGTTCAATGTGGGCGTTGAGATTACTCAGCCCAATATTGACCCCGAGATCCCACCGGAGTGCCGGCTTCACCGCGGGTAGGTCAAGCTTACTCATCACACTTTGACGAACATGTATAAACAGGCCAAGCTCATAGTATCGATTCGAGAGCTGTTCGACATCAAGGTGTCAATTGCAGTTTGCAGCCTAGCATCAGTTAAGATGAAGATATTTTTCCAGGCTTTGGCACTGCCACTGGCCTTTAACTTCCTCTCCCTCGCCCACGCCATACCCAGTCCCGGGAGGAGCTGCTGCCTCCCCCATGGCGACTCTCCCCAAGCCACCAACACCACCGATGATGCCATCACCATCACCCCACGTCAATCCTCATGCCTTTCAACCGGCACCCAGTCCACCATCAACGCCCTGTTCTCCTCCGGCGGTGCCAACACCATCGTCTCCCTCTGCCCGGGGGTAACCATTCCCATCACCGCCCCCATCGTCTTCACCGCTCCGGGTCAGGAACTCTCCACCCAGGGTTACCCGACCGATTCCACGCGGGCTACCATCCTCATCCAGCCAGGCAGCACCGTCACCTCGGCCATCCGCGGCAACTGGCAGAACAACGTCAAGGTCCTGAACATCCAGGTAGATGGCAACCGGCCCAACGCCGGTTACTTGGGCGGCGATGCCCTCCTGGAGATGGGCGGCGGCACGGAGGGCCAGACGGTCAGTCACACGGTAGTGAAGAACACGCGCAGCTGGAGCTGTGTGCATTTGATCGGCAGCGGGCAGGAGAATAATCCGTGTCGGCAGGCGACAGTGACGTTTAACGAGGTGGGGCCGTGCGGACATGAAGGGACGGATCCGGCGACGGGAAATGGCCTGTGGGCGGATGGGTTGAGCATTGAGTGTATGGATACGACGGTGACGGATAATACTGTGAGTTTTACCTACCACTACCTACCGATCTGGGCCCCTGGCCTGCACAAAGGAGTGGTCATGAACTGACAAAGCCAAACAATAGATCACAGGTGCCACAGACGGCGGCATCGTAATGTTCGGCTCCCCCGGCTCTCACATCCTCCGCAACACCATCATCTCCACCTCCTCCTCCGGCCTGCAATTCGGCGGTATCAACATGGTCGACCCCACCTGGTCGGGTAACTACTCCGGCGTCGTCGTCTCCTCCAACACCATCACCGGCGGACCGGGTAGCTTCATCAACTTGGGAATCGGCATGGGTTCCCAAGTCTGGTCCAACCCTCACCCGGAAACGAACTTTGGACAAGTAACCGTCACCAACAACGTGTTTACCGGCAACGTCGGTTTCTCCATCGTCATGAACGGCTGGTTAGGTGGTCTCACGGTGACAGGTAACTCGGTTAGCGGGGTGACGACCCCTTCATCGTCTTTCGCTTCTGCGTCAGGGTGTGGAGCGGTGCAGCAAGCGGCTTTCGCGGCTTCTGAGCAGCTGGTTTACTACCCGGCGGGCGTGACGGGGTCATCGGGGCCGAATGTCATACAGTCGCAGTTCACTGCGCTGTCGACGAATGCGTCGAACTGGCTCTGCCTGACGAATCCGCCGCCGCCGCTGCCGGACACGAAATCCTTTTTGCCGAACACGTTGTCTGTCGATGCGTCTACTTCAAGGGCGGTTTCGTTGAGGGACTTCCACGTGCAGGTGCAGGGTGATGGGAACGTGGTTGGGATTGACACGACTGGGGGCGTGTGGACCGTCAAGTGGGCGAGCAGTCGGTTCTCGTCGACTTGTGGGCCGAATGGATCGCAGTGTTTGCTGGCGTTTGGGATGGATGGGAATTTTGTCATGTATGATGGGAACGGACCACTTTGGGCGTCGGGGACGGATGGTAGAGGGCAGCTGTTGACGTTCTCGAGGGAGGCGCCGTGGGTGACTGTTACTGGGAGCAATGGGCAGACGTTGTGGACTATTGGGAATTTGTAGGGGCGAGGGGGGGTCATGTCGTGAAAGGGTGAGGTGAAATTTCTCGCTATCTGTTGCGGGCGCTATCCAACACTACTAATTCCCTGTATTGACACCAGACTGCGGGGCTTTCTCCCTCTTCTTCTCTTCAGCCTTCCAATGAATCAAAATACCACATGTTGGCTGGTTCGCCTTGCTTTCCTTTTTATTATCTAACCAGTTGCTCTTTGGACTATACTTGAATACCTGATGTTCCACCGTGAGATCTGTTTTCTAGACAGGCAAGAGATTATCCAAACATGTGAATCCATGTGCGCTTTGCATAGCCCCAAAGTACCTTGTCTTGCTCTATGGCAACCTCTAAGCGGCTTGATAATTCATGAAGTCAACGCCTTTTGCCATAGCTTCCTCGACGGGACTTGTTGTAACGCACTAGAGCACGATCGCAGTACTCTTTGACCTTCTCTTCAGGAAGATTTGGGTTAGCAGCGTCCCTCGCTTCATCAGCGTCCATCCCTTCAAACACGTCCATCAATTGAGGAGCGTCCATCGATTCAACAGAGTCCGTCACCTTGATAAACGGCCCAGTCTCACGGTATTGCTCATGGCCTTTATAGAGGTTTCGGACTCCCCAATAGTACACATTTGCCGTGATGAGGCAGATGCCAAAGAGGTTGTGCCCTCTGCACTGGAATTTCATGCTAAGGACACGTTACATATTAGCCTCGCTCAACGCCAGTGAAAAGCTGGTAGGGGTCAATAAAACATACTCCTTGAGAAAGGTCTGGTCAATTTTCCACCTAGCACGACAGGTAAAATGAAATTGGACTTCGTAGTTCTGATATCCAAAGTCGTGGCGCTGGCAAGCCGGCTTGAACGGGAAGCCGAGCGGAGTGTCCTTCACGCGGGTACACCCGTCCGATGACCAGTCCCACGTCAGCCGTCCGAGGCTGAAGTTCGCCACGCGGTGCTGAATAAACGTGGGGAGATCCCACTGGAAGAGCATCCCCGCTGTCTACTTGCACCATTCCAGGACATAGCCGGTGTTGGGGGGGTTGCCCTTGACATTGGAGTCAAGTTCCCGCCGGTTCTTGAGTGGGACGCCCGGGAGGGCGGTGGTGGCCAACATCAAGCTCATGAAGGCTGTGACCAGCAGCGAGAGGAGGGAGGAGACCTTCATGGTGTCTGGTTGGGGAGCGCCTCTGGCCCAATAGGACGGATCGATGGGGGAGGAAGAGATTGAGAGATGGAGAGGACAAGGAGCTCTGGAAGTGATGGGGAAACCCGAAGCATTTTATGTCGGCACGGTCGAAACGCGGCCTTGCTTGTCAATCCCGCAGCAAGCAAATGCATTGCGGACGACCGATGGGGAAGTTTCATCTCCGACTTCACACAAACAGCTGCATACAAAGGGGCCGACATGTCCGGGAGGATGTGGTTGTGGTTCAAAGACTTCTGGAGAAAGTCTTGGTAGGTGCATAGCCTAACCTCCGGCTTGGGGGGCAGTGAGCGACTTGTACCGTAAAGACTTGAAACTGGGAATGGCTCAGACGTTTAAGTCAATCGCTTTGCGCTTGGAAGTTGTCAGTAGGCAAAAGCACCTCACGATTGGGCTGCCAGACTCCTTTAACCCTGCAGTGCCATTCTGACTTTTCACGTGTCTTGACGGTATTGCTCTGTCCCCGACCAGAATTGTTGGTGTTCGTACCTGCGTCCTGTGCAGATGTCGCGCCTGCATATTTTACAGGACATGGAAGGAGTAATCTTGGTGGGAAAGTGTCACTACCATCTTGTCCTGGTCGCCGATGCATACCATCATGCAGCGGGTGCAATCACGAAACGTTCCAAGATTGTTCTTACGCAAGAATCTTGATATCTGCAACAGCACCTTGTGTTCACTCACCGATAACGCACCCAAAATGTTGTTCTGCTGTCAACCAGCCAGGTCAAAGACACCTTTGGGCTTTTCAGCAGGACAACAAACTTGTCTATGCGTTTTTTTCCCTTGATTGACGTCTTCAACGCTTGAGTGTCTGCCAGGTTTACCTTGCTGTTATCGGACCATGATTATCATTTAGGCAACTTCCGTACCATAAAATTGTCACAAATTGCAATGCCCTCCCCTCTTCATCCAGCCATGTTCGTTTCTCAATTTGGTAGTCGACGCCCGTAGAGCCTTCCTCATCAATTCCGAGCTCAGTGTGATTCTTTGGTTGCCAGATTCCTTAGGTATCTTTTGGCCCACCTGACCGCTTCCTTTCTCGTCTATTTGCCTGTCTCCCTAGGCCGTGCTTGCCTTCCCTCACCCAAAGCCTGCCACATCTGCCCCTCCGTCACATCATCGCTCTTATAGTTGTGTTTAGCTGCCAGTTGGAGGGCCTACGGCAGGACGATGGTCACCATGGACAAGTTACCTGCGGAAGTGATCCTTAAGATCCACACTCACCAGGACTTCGCCGACCTATGCTCGCTCGTCCGCGTGTGTCGCCGACTCTATCAAACCCTCAACCTGGAGCTTTACAAGCGCGATGTCAAGACGGGTTCACCACAGTCTCTCTTTTGGGCCGCCATGTTCGGTCTTCTGGGCACCCTAAAAATGTCCCACGCCGCCGGTGCTGATCTCGAGCAAGCCTGGGCATCTGACATCTACATCTTTCCCAACATCAGCCACAGCACACTTGACGGATCGACCACAACGTCCGACTTCGAGAGGAGCTTGAAGAAGCACTATACCAAGTTCTTCAAGCATTCCTCAAAAACATATAGCTCCATCTTTAACGGAGAAAAGCCGAGCCCTATGTGGGAAGGCACTCCTACCTTCTACGGCTTCAACGACGACCACCCGTCCGCACCCAAGACAGCATCCAAAGATTGCCTAACGCCTTATGCCAACAACTTCCTGGATCGCCCTAACTTTATCCAAGCCTGCAGGGTGAAACGCTGGCCTCGATATTGGTGGCACGCGCTTGACTTGGCTGTGCTATTCCGCCACTTTGACGTGATCCGGTATCTACTCAAGAACGGCGTCAACATTGCCAAGTTTGCACTCACGTGGTCTCTGCAGTCGTGTGTGCGCATGCGCTGGATAGCCGATAGTGCTTCTGTGTGATCTCAAAACCCCCTCCCCCAAATGCGTACATAACCCGCTTACTTTGGCAGTTTGTGAGAGGGACCTTGCAATCCAGAAGATACTGCTGGTTCATCTGGGCTTGAAGCATATGGCGAGAATCCTGACCTGGGAAGAAGTTCCACGTCATGAATACCGAGCGGACAAGTTCAAGAAAGGCTCACAGGAGGAGAGGATTTTGTCAACGTTCACGACATGGATCGCCGAGGTACGTGATCCGCTGTATGAGTGGCCCGGGGGGCTGTCATTTATTACGTTCTTCCGCTAACGTATCAGCAGCATTAACTCGGTAGGAAATGGTCAGGTTGGACACGACGAAGAGGTTACCCGTCACCTTTCCCTTACGCAACGTACCGCCCTTTCATGGGATTATCATGACCTTGCGTTTGCGGGCAATTTCTTCCGGGGCGCCCAAGTACACCCCGTACCCCCTCGAGCCTGTTTATATGGGTTGTACTATCTCGGGCGGTGGTGTTTCAATCGACCGCTCGGCAGTACCGTGGAGAAGGCTACAGGGCGGTTGGTACAGGAGCACGGAGAGATCTCACGTAAGAGCAACAGTTCCCCCGAACAGAACGATTGTACAAAAGGCGCGCGATGAGGGTGGTTACACGGTCATGCTGAAGTCCTGCCGTGGGATTCACATATCATTACGCCAATCGTTACCACAGGTAAATTATAAACCAGAATCCGTCTCTCATTTCCTCGTGCTTCTCTTGTTTTCACCGAGAATCATCAAATCGTGTAACCCGTACATATCCAAATTGTATCCATATCCCCACCGTCCCGGTTATTTCTTCCTTACATCTTCTAAATTTGATCAATCGTTATCCAAGTCGCTTTCCCCACAGTAACGTCTTGCACGGTGGCTCCAGGCTTCGAAATCACCTATCCGTTACCACACCACCCCCCACCCGCGCTTCTACCTCCTCTCCCTCTCGCTTGTATACCTATAAACCCTCGGTGCCTCCCTCATCTCACTCTCGCTCGCCCCTACACTCCTCCCCCGAGACTCGTGCCTCGACGCGCTCCTGTGCCTCGAATGATGTCTCGACGTATGACGATAGTGATGCACGTGCTTGGAACCAGACCTGTGCTTTGAATGGCGCCTCTTCTCCCTCTTACAAGCGCCCGCCACCGCTCCGCATCCACACGAGCACAAGCTGGCACTGCTCACACTGCTATCCGTCTCGCTCATGCCGCCGCCTCTCATTCCCGCAGCAGCCGCGCTGCTCCCATAGACACGTTCCGTCCTCCTCGTCGAGCGCGAGATATAAGCAGCAGCACCACCGCCGCCACCAGAGCCGGACGAGCCGGACGAGAGAACCTCCTCATGGTAGTAATGATCATCACGACGCTTCTTCTTGCCGCCGCCGCCAAGCCACCAGAAGAGAAGGAACAAGAGGAGGAGGAAGACGATGACACCGATGACGATGCCGGCGATGGCGCCACCCGACAGGCCGCCGTCGTGACTGGAGGTCGCGCCGGTTGCCGGGATGACGGTGGCGGTTGAGGCTGCAGAGGAGACCACGGAGGAAACAGGGAAGACGGTGGTGGTAACGGTACCGGTCACGGCAGGTCCTTGGGTGTAGATTACCGTGGGGTGCGCGGCCGAGACATGGTTGGGCGGCACGGAGCCGTAGTTAGGCGCGGGCGGAACGGAGCCATAGTATTGACGGTCTTCGAGAACGGCGGCGGCGGTTGGGGCAGCTGTAGGTGCGGGGGCCACTGGCGACGGGGCTGCGAGCTGCTGGAGGTGGGAGAGGAGTTCGGCGGTGTCTAGGTGGGGAATCCGGAGGTTCAATGGAAAGGGGGCCATTGTGTGATGTCTTTCTTTGGCTTTGTTGCCGGTCTTTGGAACCCTTTGTTCTTTTTCTTCGGCCGAGGTTGCGCGGGTACCCGTTGTTGAGGTTCTGGTTCGGGAGGGTTCGATAACGAACGTGATTGGGAGGTGTAGCGAGTGGCTGGTGTTGCTTTCTTGGCCGTCGGGAATGCGCACGCCCAGGAGATCCTCAAAGCTCCGCTAGCAGCTGCGCTCACAAAATCGCAGGTTGCAATTTTTGGTGTTTGGGAAGAGAAATCACACAAGAGGAAAAGTCGAAAGAAGAAAAGCCCTGCAGATGCAAGAAGGACCTTTCTATCTCTTTCTCCTCCCACCAAGCCCCGTCGGTACGTCAGGTAAGCACCCGCCAGCCATGCCAGCCATGCCAGGGCCCAGGAACCAAGTTGCTTGTGTTTTGCATAGGTTGCATTCGTTCGGTCCCTTCGAGGCAGGCTCTGTCGCTCTGGAGGCTGGACCTTTCAGCTCCCCTCGGGCGTTCTCCCCCTTCGGCCTTCTTCGTAAACGGAGGTTGGGGATGACATCATTGAGGGTAGTGGACGGGAATCGTCGAATCGGACGTCGTGAATGGCCCCGGTGCCAAGTTTTGGCGCCCTTGTTGATAGCGGGCCGTTACAACGGGGATCGAATCATTTCAGGCGGTTGGCTGACCCACTATGGACCTCCTCCAGCCATCTCCTTTTCCTTTTTTACGACGACTGAGCCACAACACCATGTGCCGTGCTTCGGTCCGGGAGCGAGCGAGACGAGACGCAAAAGGGTTCTATATAAAGTACAGTACATGACGACGATTAGCGCATGGGAATAAGGCCTTGTGAAGAAAAGGATCTTCTGCACGTACACATGTACCTGGAAAAGTGTTATTAAAGTCATCGATGGTGATGCCGGTCATGGATGGTGTCAATGACAACGGCAAGACCCTGCCAAGCCGACAGCGCAGGAAAACAGGGCAGTTACAACACGCGGACGGCATGTCCAAGCATGCTTGATGTCAAGCACAACATCCCGCATCGGATTCTAAGAGCCGGCCAAGATCATATGTATGTATGTACTAGGGAATCCCGGAACACCAAGGGTCGTGAGATGTTTGATACTGCACCTAGAAGTCACGCAGCGTGGCGGGGCGGTTTTCTCAAAGTTGACGACGACTCAAGGGACACGACACACAATAACCCCACAACAAAACCCAAAAATGCGCTGTTCGTCACCAGCAGTGCTGTCGAGAAAGAGGCTTGGGCATAATCAGTTGACATTATAAGGAAATCTTTGTGTTGTTTAAATGACAGTGGGGCGATGGTCTTCAAACGGAGCGAGACCATTCAAGAATTGGGTAATCCTTTCTCCTTTCCTTCCTCTCCGTTGAACCTTCAAGGCCCAAATCCCGCCTAGCAGTCCCAGCTACAAGGCGCGCTTCCTTTCTTAAACGAGTGTCTTTCGGTCCCTAGGTCATCATCGTTAGCAACCAGAAGGCTTGATCAAATTCTTGGGGCAACGGTCCTTTACCTAAGGATAAACAATACTCTGCCCTCCATACACCACACCGTCATCAACTGCATAATCAACATTCTCCACAACGCTTGTAGCGCCGATCGGCATATACGTGACATCCTGCTGAACGAACTCGGCATTGCCGCCATCGCAGCCGCAATCATCACAATCGCACTCCGCGACGTTATTGTTGACGACCATGGGCGGCATGGGCTTAGGCGGGGGAGGGGGCACGTTATTGACAACAGTGGGCGGGAGGTTAGGTTCCGTGTTAGGAATAACATTATTCATAATGGTAGGAGGAGCCTGAGGAGGAGGCTGCTGGATATCGTTGACGACCACTGGAGGCGGGCTCGGCATGGGAGCGGGGATCTCGTTGTAGATGACGGGTGCTGGGTTGGGCGGAGGCGGAGGCGGCACGTTGTTGACGTAGACGGGGGTTTCCTTGATGCTGTTCTCGTAGCAGCCGGAGCAGCCGTCGCCGGGGGGGTCGACACTGTTCACGCGGCCGAAGCCCATGCCGTAGGGGAACGCGTTGAATTGGTTGAAGCCGATGCCGTAGCCGTAGGGGTAGGCGGCGAAGTTGTTGAAGGCGCGGTTGAAGCCGTAGCCGTAGCCGTAGCCGTAGGGGACGGCGTTGAAACCGACGCCGATGGCTGGGCCCGGACCGCCGAAGCCACCGCCAAAGCCACCGCCGACGGCGTTGCGCCCGAAACCGCCGAAGCCGCCGACGACGGCATTGCGCCCAAAACCGCCGAAGCCACCGCCGACTGGGGCGGCTGAGATGAGGCTGATGAAGAGGGTGAGGAGGGAGAGGATGGTAGTAGTGAGAGTGAACGTCATTTTGGCGTTGTGGTCTCCAGCGAGGCGCTGGTAAAAGTGAATGTGGGATCCTTTGTAGGTATTGATTGACGATGGTAGTGATAGTGTTTGATGCTGATGTAGCTCCGTGGTTTGTCTGTCTGTCAAGACGAAGTGAGTGTTGTGAGTGTTGGAATCAAAGAATGTGAGAGTTGCGACGTTGGTTGCAACTCGAGACGGACAAAAAGAATGGGCTTTCGTGAGTTGAAAGAGAAGCAAGACAATCCAGCAGCTTTGGAGGACTTGATATTTACGTTCAAGCCAGACTGAGAATAACTTCGACAACACTTCATATGTCACCCCGACAACCACGATGGCTGGCTTCATGACGTGCGCCATCGTGGTGTTGTAGCAGTCTTTGTATGGTCGACCCTGGTACCAGCTTCGTGTTCAGTTGCAGGATGCTGAGGCGTTCGCGGATGCCTTACGCTTGAACACCATCCGAACACTAGAGACGAACCGGTGGGTCATGGTTCCTCGCTGGTCGTGGGAGTTCCGTCGTGTTGGTCCAGAACATCTATCCCAGAAGAACCTGCCTAAAAGCCCTTCGCACGCCAGCATCAGGGTCTGGGGAATACCTCCGTGATTAGAATGGCGGACCTGAAATCCGGATCTCCCGAGTTTTTACGGTATCGTATCCAGTGCCGTACGTAGGAAGGGCGTCATCATGTCGGTGCCGTGTTCCTACACGAGACTCCAGTATCTGATTGCCGACATGACGTTTTGATGACATCGATATTCGTTGGCGACCATAGCGGAAGTGCGTCACACATCACCTGAGCAACGACAAAGGTCAAAGCTGAAGAGACAGTTTAATAGGGGCAAGGGTAGCTCCAAGTCCCCCGTCGTGTTCTCCGTCCTCGACTACCCCCATATGGCCTCAAATCAAACAAGACCAACTTGCACCAAGAATCACAGCCATCAACAGCCAAACACTTCTCTCATATCCATCAGTGCTCCAACTGAGCTGAAGTCCTCATCAGCCTGACCAAAACATCCAGCAAAAGCCCAGCAAAAAACGCCCAAGATGGTCTTCAGCTTTCCCCCCGACTTCGCCACCAGCGACCCAAACTTCACCACCCTCTTCCGGCTCCTCGATGACTTCGACACCTACAGCCGCGAAGTCTCAGGCTCTCAAGACACGGCCCGTCCTTCTCGCATCCAACACGGCCCATCAGGCGGCGGCGGCCGTTGGGGTCGTAACCGTCGTGGTTTCAGCCCGCGCTTTGACATCCGCGAGACCAAGGATGCCTACGAGCTGTACGGCGAGGTTCCCGGTGCTGACAGGGAGGATATCCATATCGAGCTGACGGAGCCGAATACCCTTTTGATCTATGGGCGAGTTGACCGGGACTACGAACCTGCTCCTTCCGGAGAAGAGGAAACTGAAAAGGGAGAGGAAAAGAAGGAAAAAGGTGGCGAGAAGGAGGATAAGGGAAAGGAGAAGGCCGAGGGCGAAGGCAAGAAGGGCGGGAAGCCGAAAGAGGACGCGTGGGTTCGTTTCTTCTTGCGGGAACGTCATGTTGGCGAGTTTGCGCGCGAGTTTGCTTTCCCAGGGCCATTGTCGGAGTTTGATATTGACGCGACGCTCGAGAAGGGCATACTTAAGGTCGTGGCGCCAAAGGCGCAGGCGGGAAAGGGAAGGAAGATTGAGATCAAGTGATGGTAGTGGGATATGGATATTAGTTTGCTTTCCAAAGGACATTGCAGCAGTTTGATATTGAGGCGACGCTCGAGAAGGGCACACTTAAGGTCCTGGCGCCGAAGCAGCAGCCGGCCAAGGAGAGAAAGATTGAGATCAAGTGATGGAAGTGGGATAAGGATATTAGTTCTTCGATACAAAAGCATACCAGCCCTCTTGGTCCCGGTCAAGAGGCCGTAACTTCAAGTACATCCCATTGTTGGGCTTGATTGTGATTACACCATCAGGCATAATGTCTTTTTCGTCCATCCCAAGCTCCCACTCAAAGGCCAAAACAAACGCGGCAAGCAAGCATCGAAGCTCAGCCTTGGCGAATCCTTGACCAATGCAGCTTCTTGGACCATGGAGGAACGTCATCTGGGCATAGTTGCTCGTTACTCCGCCGGTGTTATTAGGCTTCTGTGTCGGCTGTTCGGTCCCGTCCTCTGCAATGTGCGTGCCCTCTTGATCAATCCATCTTTCCGGTACGAACTCTGTTGATGCGCTAGGCCAATTGTCGGAATATCGATTGATAATCCAAGGTGAGATCATGATATCTGTGCCCTTCTTTATCGAATGGCCTAATACGGTTGTGTCGCAGGTGGCGGTGCGGACAGTCATAGGGACCGTAGGATAGAGACGGAGGGTCTCGTTCATGACACCATTGAGATATGGGACATGTTCGAGGATGCTGGCAATGTCCTGACCAGGCGCAAAGTTGGGAAAGTCGGGTAAGGCTCGTCGAAGTTCGGATCGAAGAGTGGATTGCATTTCGCGGTCCTGAGCGAGTTTGTAGGTAGCCCAGGTAAAGGCAGAAGAAGTCGTTTCGTGGCTGTAATTTGTCAGTGGAAAGCCATGCGTGAGGACTATTGGAACGACTCACCCAGCTGCCAGAAAGGTTAGAAGCTGATCGACCAACTCGGCCTCGGAAAAGTTGTTGCTCTTGATAAGCAGGGACAGGATATCGAATTGGTCATCTCCAAGCCTCTCAATTGCTGCTTTCTTGTCACGAACAAGTTGGGCACATATGCTCCTGATGTCGGTTGTCGTCCGGTTGAATCTCCTAGAGACTTCCCACGGGAACAGGTCGACCAACTTTCGAGAGAATGTCAGGGTCAGGAAGAAGTAGGTGAACTTTGCTGGCCCTGGCTCTAGCAGGTCGGCATAATTCTTGACCAGAGGGTGATCGGGCCTTTCGAGTACGTGAAAGTCACGACCAAAGGCAGCAATGCCAATAATGTCCAGGGTGACTTTGCCCGCCCAGGCATTGATCTCTATCCTCATGTCGTCGCCTTTCCTCTCCAGTACCCTGAGCTCCTCCTTCAAAACGTTGTTCAACTCGATTGCCTTGCTCCACATTGTTGGGTAGAGTTCCTTGATATGACCAAACTTGAATGCCGGCTGGGTATTCTTGCGGAGGAATCTGTGTTGCTCGCCCTCGACAACAACCAGGCCATCGCCTAGAATTGGACGCAGAAAATTCCGGATCGCGTCGTACTTCGCGAAGTCGTACGGGTGATGGACGAGTATGTCGGCAAGGGGTGCGGGCTTGGTAATCAGCATGGAAGTACCGAATTCTCCTTGTAGAATGATGATGCCATCGTTGGGGGTACGCTCGGCGAGTTCGAGGAGTAGCTGGCCAGGCGGAGCCTTTCCCCGAAAGCGAGCCAACACTCGCCAGAGGCTGACGACCTTTGGCGCTGGGAACTTTGAGAGAGGGTGGAAGTAGACGGGGTATAGATACAGCTTCCAGGCGAGAAAGAAGACATAGTTTACTGCCAGGATCGCCAGGACAAGCGACGTGGTAGAGAAGGGGAGAGCATCGCGGTAACTGGTTTTCTTGACGATAAGCACCTCGACCAGCGCTAGCAGAGTAACTCGCGCGAAATTGAACGGGTTGCCGGTCGGCGGCATGATTACGGCAGGTACTGGCTCGTGTGATCTGAGGGCCAGGAAGCTATCGCTAGATCAAAAATAGGAGGGATGTGGTGTTGAGCGCCCGGACTTGGGCTAGCCGTGGCATCCTTGGCATCTGATCGTCAACGAAAGCAACGACAAACCGGGAAGCTGGTGATCTCATTGGTTCGCTCGCAATGGTTGGCCAGGTCCCAAGGACGCCGGAGCCGATTGACCAACAACTTTTTGTTTGTCCAAGTATCGCGGCTGGCACGTGACGGGCCGCGTCAGACGACTGGAGAGAGATTGAGTCGGAGGGACGGCGAGGAACGGGACGGTGGAGGCATTGTCAACGCTGACGGGGTGAATCTGTGGTACTGATATTCCGCTGTCGAAGGAACCAGCGGTCAAAAGGGAAGTGGGAGGCGATTGCAAAGGGCGAGAAGACGTTCGGTGTTCGAATTGAAGAAAGAAGTTTCTCGGGAGGAGGAAAATGCACATCATCCCCCGCATTGTGCACGGGCCAATTGTCTCAAACGCCACCAATCTTATCGGCCAAAGAGGTTCTCACGAACGTCATTCTTGGCATCAACGACCACCCATCAACACTTTAATAATGCTATGCTTTCAACCGGAATCATCGTCGTTGGTGGTGCTTTGTATGTAAACTCTTCTGGAAAATCGGTTTGATTGAGGATGTCCTAAACTTTCAGACGCCGCCACCTTGGATCAAATCCTTCCACAGGACCGCAATGGCCAGTTGGAGAGGCCGAACCCGCTGGCTGTCGTCAATCACAAACGGCGTCCCAAACGAAAGAGCCGATCGTTTCTTCAACGTCCCACCATTTCTCCTTCAAATGCTCGTACGATACCGTGGAAGTATGATGGATTGATATTGAACACCAATTCCTCATTGTCTCCCCGTTATGGACACCACGGAGGGTCGTTGACCTTTCGGCCTAGGCCGGGGCCGGGATGGATCCAAAATGGGACATCGGACGGCCATGCTCCGAGCACTGGCGCCGTTTTTGCGGGTCGGTCGCCCAGACCCCGAACCGTCAACCAGTGCTGCACACAAGCCAAGTCGAGTCAGGTCTAAGGGTTGATTTGAATCGACTTAATTACAAGGGGGGTGAACTTAACTTACTTTTACTACGAAATTAACTCGATTTATTAACTTACTTAATTCGGAATAAGGATTATCCGGCTAACCCTCCCAATTATACCCTATCATCTTTAACATTGTAAACACTCATTTTTACTACTAATTCTTTAATAATACAATATGCTCAATTATAGAGTACAATAAACTATATCTCCTCTACCTAATTACTAACTTAGTCTTATTAAATACCCTTTCTGCTTCTAATAATATCGTAGGTGTTATAAAGTAATCGATAGCTGTACGTAACAATTTAAAGAATTTTATCTTATTATTTACTTACTAAATTAATAAATTAAGAATTATTTCATTACAATTAAACCGTATAGTAAACTATTAGTTAACTTTATTCAATTTAGCCTTATTACCAAATAAATGGTAGAAGTTATTTTTAAGAATATATTCCTAATAGTGTTACTCTCTAATAGTAAAGTGTTAATTCAATTAACTACTTTATATTAAATTAGAAAGGGTATTATATTTATTTATAAACTTCTCTTTTAATTTATTAATAATTTTAAATACTATACTAATATCAAAATACTTAATAATAGCCTGCTTACGTTTAGTTGAGTAGAGTATAAACGTTATTTAATATATAAGTAAATTTTTAATTAAGGTAATATATTTATTAAACCTTTAAATCGCTAAATTAATTCTATTATAAATAAATAAATTACTACTAATACTAAAATCCACCCGTGAAAGCTTAATATATTATTATAATTCCCTCTATTAGTAAATTTGTAATTGAATTTATAAGCGCTATTTCTTAAAGTAGGGTACATTAACCTTTTTATTTTAAAAATATAAAAGTAAATTATTAACCTAGTATAACCTCCTCAATATAATATTAATAGTAGTAGTTTAATAAAGTAGTACGGTTTTATTTCTATATAATTTAAAACTAAGAATATTAGAATTGCTAATAAAAGATTAGACTTTAAAACGGATATAGTATATAAATTGCTACTTGTAACGAACGGCAGTCTTAATCTACCTAAATAAAATAGCTAAATGTAAAGACTATTAAGTGCAGTTTAATAAAGCTAAAAGGTTTATAATAAGTATTATTATACGAGTCTCTAATAAAATAGTTTATTAACTACTATCGAACTATCTCGCTAGCTAAGTCTCTAAGTGCCTTCTTATATCGCTGTTATCAACTGGGACCCGAGTGTCCTTAGACTCTTAATATTATCCTAGCTCACCTATAAGCTCGGCTCACCGTGTAGCCCTAGCTCACGCGTGAGCCTAACTTACGTCGTAAGCTCTTATAGTTTATAAGCCTTCTAATCCTCTATCTTATTAGCTTCTATAGTTATACTACCCTGCCTTTACGTAGCTATAGTGTCCTAGTAGCTTAGTTAGCCTGTATTACTCACTTAAGTTTATAATACTACTTTTTTAATTTATTAATTAAGTTAATAAATTAAGAGAGGATAGAATTTGAAACTAGTTATTCGCCTTCAAACCTCTTTATTAAAGTCTTAAAATTCTCGAATATATTAATAATAATAAATAAAATAGTTTAATTATTAAATATTAAGTAATCTTCTAATAAGAATATACTTAAATTAGTAAAATACAAATACTCGAATGCGTACTATAAATATATTCCTCGTTTAATTATATTGTACTTAAATTTTGATAAATTGAATTATTTCAACATAATATAAAATCTTTATTATTATTATTAATAAAAATAATACTAAACTCTATAATAGTAGTAATACTAACATAACTAATAATAATATTTTTAAAAGACTAATACTATTTGTTAACGTGTGGCTAGTACTATGCCTTGTAACTACCGTATATAACTTTATAATATAGAAGGTTAACTATTAAGAACGCTATTCTTCTTATAGAATTAGTTAACTCAGTCCCTATAGAATGTACTAAAATATAGAAGTTTTACTACTATATTCTAAAGTTTTCTAGCTTAAGTAACATTCCTTTTAAACTAATTTGTTATTATAGAATTCAATAGAAGCTTATAGATTTAATCTATTCCTTTTATAATATAGTACTCCTATAAGTACTTTTATTAACTTATAGGAAGCTCTTACACTCTAGAAGTTTTTAGATACTTAATATTTATATATATAAAGACCTCTCCTCTCTTTTAATTAGTCACTTCTTAAGTAATATTACGAACTATAAGCGATGCTATGGGCTAACCAAGCCACTAGTAACGCAACAACCACGTAAAGGCTAGGCGGTATAACTATAACATAATTAAAAACTAGAGGTAGAATAGGGAAGGGCTTATAAGCTAACAAACAAGCTTATAAGCCAACCTAAGGCTTATAAGTTAATAACAAGCTTATAAGCTGGCAACGAGCTTATAAGATAACACGAAGCTTATAAGCTAGGAAAGAAGCTTATAAGCTAGGATTATAATTAATAAGTTAGGCGCATTAAAAGAAGTATAAATATTTATTTCTTAATATTACTTTATTTAAGGACTATTTAAATTAACTTAATTATAAACTTTTATATAATATTTTATTTATTATAGGGTTAGACTTCTATAATTGTCGTACGTAATTATAACTATAATCTTACTACTATTTACTATTTATATACTTATGTAGGCTATAGCTACTTTTAAAACTACTATAGTCTAATTAGCCAAGTCCTCCTAACCTCGCGCGGCTAAGACCCTACTTAAGGCTAGTCCTCTACGTACAACTTACAACTATTTCCTTTTTCCTTCGTACAATTACGCATATTTATATTTACACTCTACCTTTTACTTATAATAGTTAATTACACCTTTTAAACTATTACGTTCACAACGTAAACCCTAAGATCCGTAGAGTCGTCACGCGCTCAATCAACTACGTAATTCACCCATATAAAAATCGCCTCGTCGAGTCGTAAATTCCCGCACCGCTAGTTAAACTATATCGCGCCCTTATATCGTAGCGATTTAATCGTTACACTTCCGCGCCTATAAAGCCGCAGCGGTCGTATCCGTCTCTTTATTTAGTAAATAAGAGACTATCCTTTTTATCTAGTAAATAAGAAACCTCCCCTTTATTCTACGTTAACGAATTGTCGCCGTTTCCCTATATTATTTATTAACTTCAACGCCGACGATAGTAGCGATTACCCCTCTTATTCCGGCAGTAACGACAACGACACTAATAACGGCCTATCCGGCTCCGCTACAATACTTAAGCTGCCCGAATTTAACGACGAACTTTACGATTCCTTTGACCTCAGCAACCTTTTCGACGTTCTTACGGAGGATTACGTCGTTAATACTAACGTTAACTATATTACTCTAGTCGAAGCCGACTTTACTCGTAGTATCGAGTATTTTTTAAATAGTTTTAATAACGACGAAAGACCTCGTTTCGTTCCTTACAACTACTTTATTACTATTAGCGAGATCGCTAGCGAGCTCGCCTTCTAATCTATTGTCGACCCTTTCGGTCGTATTTTTCTCTCTGTCTTCGAGGACAACCGTATCGCCCGCCGTATCGCTAACAACTATTAAACCGACTTTAATACTCTTAACCGCAAATATATCGCGCTTAAATAGGAACTCGAAATTCTTAAAATAATTATATTTACGGCCCCTACTAATATTATAGCTAGCGCTCTTTTACTTAAATATACTATCGAAGATCATCCTACATTTGATAGTAAAAAGAAGGATCCCGCTCGCCGTTGCGAGGCTTTCCGTACTTAGAAGTTCCGTATTGTTACCGCTTAGCGCGTCGACGCCCCCTATTATTAAGTTAAAAATATTAAGATTCTTCGTACTGCTGTATTTTAGGCCCGGAACTTCTCTTTAATATTTAAATAAACTTCGACGCTATAATAATAGAATTTAATACGGACAAATAGCGCTAGAAGACTAGCGTCGACTTTATAAAGCACTTTAATAATCGCTTCAATAATATTAACTTATAATTTAACGCCTTTCGTCGCGTAACGGATCTATATTAAAAAAATATACTATTTTCTAAATTTGAAATCGAATTAATTAAACTTATAGACTAATATAACCGCGACTTTACTATAAAAGTTTACTACCTACGTAATAAAATTAATAAATATCTTCGCAACGCTCTAATTTATAGTAACCCCCCTAACGAAAGCGAGTTTGTTAAATAGCTCAACCTTTGCCGTTTCGTAGCCCGCAACCTCGAAAACGCCAACTATTATAATAAGTTAGCTAGTTACTTCTATAAAATAAATATTAATAGTAATACTAGTAGTAACGGTAGTAATAGTAGTAACTTTAACGAGCGCCCCGTTAGTTAAAGTAGTAATTAAATAGACTTCGACGCTATCGGCCTTATTAATATTATTTATTAGGAAGTCTTCGACTAATATTAGCGTAACAGCTAGTGCCGCCGTTGCGGTTAGCCTAGCTATATCGCTCGTAACTATATTAACTTAGTTAATTATAATTCTAAGGGCCGTTAGAACGGAAAGGAGTTTGGAAAGAAGAACCGTAGTAGTCGCGGAGGTAGTTATAGCGGTCGCGGGGGTAATCGCGAAGGTAGTAATAGTAGTAATTAGTAGGCCGAAGCTTACGCTGCCGACGCCGCTCTTACTACTATAGCCGCCGCTCCTATTAAAGCCGCCGCGGGCAACGAGTACTATAACGAGCTAGGAAACGCTTAACTTCTATACTTAATCGTATATAAAAGCCTAACCGGTTATTAACGTTGTAAAGACAAGCTTTAAACTTATTATTAAAGTTAAAGGATTCAGAAGAAGTATAAATCGAATCGTTAAATAATTCGTCTTCAAATTTAATACTCTTATCTTCCTATATTATAACCGGCTCGCGCAAAGATTATTGTATTTTACTCGTTAATAGCGGATGCTCCGCCTACGCGTTTATTAATTACTCTTTTATTTAAAAGTATAACATTCCCCGTTTTTACTTACTTCGTCCTAAAAAGCTTATTCTAACTAATAATATAATTAAAGGCATTATTTTTAAAGGAGTAAGAGTTAAATTCCGCGTTAGCCTTTATAAAGAAATAATAACTTTTTTAATTTATAATATTTTTAAAAACTACCCTATTATTTTAAGTTTCTTATAAATATAATTCTATAAGTCTATAATTAATTATAAAAAGTACAATATATACTTTAATTACTTAGATTGCCGTAGCCGCTATCTACTTTGCAATCTTACAAACGAGCAAATAATAACGCTTCGAGCCCTTACTAGCTAAGTCTCTATAGCCTCAGCTCGCTTATATAAAAAGGCCGCCCCCTAACTCTCTTTTCTACTTCTTCCTCCTTCCCTTAATATCCTTACTAAGGCTAATACTAGTTCTACTTCTAGTGGAAGTAATCCCTAAACTTAAAAGAAGGAAATTAAGAAGCTACCCCCTCTCGAAAATTTAAAAATTTCGAACGAACTTAAGATTGTAAGCGCCCCTATTAAAGTATTCGTAGCTAGTCGAGTTGAAACTAAAGTCTAAGGTATTTCCGGCACGGCTGCCTTCTTCGTTAGAACTAAAAATCCCGCGCTTTACGAACTATATATCCAACTTAATAGCAAACGAGTGTCCGCGGGCACGCGTTGTACTCTTATCCATAAGTCTACTAAAGTAGCCGGCGACTTTAACCCTAATAATATTTAAAAATTTAACGCCGCTATATTTAATTATATTTGCGAGAAGCGTAGGTTGTAACTATTCGTTATAAATTATACCTAATTAAAGCGTTTAGCCGGCATTATAGAAATACGAGACTTAGACCTAACCGAAGAGATAGTTAATAATATTATAGAAAGAGAAGAAAAATAATATAAAGATAGTTTTTCCCCCGGCCTTTATAATTTTATTAACAGTTTAACTAATAAGGCCGCTTTATAGGACGAACGAAACGCTACCCTTATCGTTCAAACAATCGTCCTTATAGGGAACTTTAATACTAACGCGCCCATCTATAAAGAAATAATCCGCCGCGTTTAACTCGCTAAAATAACTAAAGAGGACGTTAGAAAATTCCTCGATAAAGTAAATAGGCCTAATAAGACCGATAAGGAGATTAAAGTTATATTACTGAGCGTTTACTATAATTAGATCGCTACTTTCTAGCTGGGTTACGTTAATAAGGTACCCCCCAACCGCTCTTATAATTATAAGATCGAGTTCCGTTCGGGAGAACACCCCCCCAACGCTCGCTCGCGACTAATGTCGCCATTCGAGGCCGTCGTTGTAAAAAAATAGATCGACGATAACTTTAAAAAGAAGTTTATCCGCCCTTCCTAATCTGAAGCCGCTTCACCTATCCTACTAATTAAAAAGCCGGGCGGCGGGGTCCGTATTTACGTAGACTACTAAAGAATTAATAATATTATAATAAAGACATAGTACACGTTGCCGCTTATTAAAGAAACCCTCGACGCTATTTGTAAGGCGAAGATTTTTATTAAGTTAAACGTTATTACAACGTTTAATAGGGTTTGTATAAAGGAAAGCTATAAGTAGCTTATTAAATTTATTACGCGTTTCGGTCTCTTTAAGTCCCTAATATATCCTTTTAGTTTATAGGGCGCGCTAGAGACCTTTTAGAACTATATTAATAACGTACTATATAATATTCTTAATATTTATACGACCGCTTACTTTAATAATATTTTAATTTACTTTAAAAATAAGGAAGAGTATATAGGCTACGTTAAAGAAGTCTTAAACCGTATAATTAAAGCCGGTCTACAAATTGATATCGATAAGTACGAGTTTTATACAAAACAAACGAAATACCTAAGTTTAATTATTACCCTAGGCGGCATCGAAATAGACCCCTAGAAGGTATTTACTATAATATTATAGGAGGCCCTAAACTCTAAAAGATTATTACAACGATTTCTAAGCTTCGCTAACTTTTATCGTCGTTTTATTAAGTACTTCTCTATTATTATAAGCCCCCTCTATAAATTAACTAAGAAGACGGAAGATTAGTACTAAAATAGCCAATATTAAAAGTCCTTCGAAGCTCTTAAGAAGGCTTTTAATAGTAGACTAACCCTTTATATTTATAATTAAGCTAAACGAATAGTTATCGAAACGGACGCTTTCAACTAGGCTTACGGTAGTACACTATTATAATACGACGACGAAGGCATTCTACGCCCGGTAGCGTATTTTAATTAATAATATTCGTCGGCGGAATATAATTATAATATTTATAATAAAGAGTTGTTAGCTATTATTAAGGCGCTAGAGGAATGGGACCCGGAGCTCGCGGGAGTTCAACAGCCGTTTAAAGTTCTTATTAACTATAAAGGGTTAAAGTCCTTTATAGTTAATAAATAGCTCACCTCCCAATATATATAATAGTTTCAATTCCTATTATAGTTTAACTTCACTATCTAGTACCGCCTAGGCTCGCTATAAGTACGCCCTAACACGCTAAGTAGGAAGTTAAAGGATATACTTAAGGACGTAGTTGACGAGCGGCTGCTCGTAAAGAATAAAGTCCTTTTAAATTAGAATATTTTCGTAAATAGGGCTTTCGTCTTATTGGAAGTAGGAGGAGATAAGGCCTTTATCGGCTTAATATATATTTACGAATTGGAAATACTAAATAAGAAGTTAACTAAAGACTTAATAATAGAAAGCTACGAGAAATTGGTTCTTTTATAAGATATCATAGCTAGCTTATTAAACTCGGGGAGGAAGGCCTAATTTAAGGAAGTTAAAGAATATATAAAGAAAGTTTCTTTCGTAGAATATAGAGTATTCTAGGGCCGGGCTTACTACCGCGGCGCCGTCTTCCTCGACCTTAACAATATAGAACTCCAATTACAACTACTTCGCCGCGTTTACAACGCGCCGTCGGCGGGACGCTTAAGTAGGAAAAAGACGTATTCGTTACTTTTCTAATCCTTCTACTAACCGGGTATATACAACTTGGTTAAAGTATACTATAAAGCCTACCTTTAGTACGCGAAGACTAAGCTATCGCGATACTCCTTTTACAATCTATTAAAGCCGCTAGCTATACCGTTCGTACTATAAAAAGATATTTCCGTAAACTACGTTACCCTATTAACGCTATACGTTCGTTAAGGATAAGAGTTTAAGTATATAGCCGTCGTCGTAAATAAATTAACTAAAATACGTTAATTTATTCCAATAGTAGGTTTAGCAGCCGAAGAGCTAGCCGACCGGTTTATCGAACGTATCTATAATATTTACGGCCTCCCTAACTCTATCGTATTAAACCGCGGCTCTTAGTTTATTTCCCAATTTTAGAGGGTATTATCTTCGCGTTTAAAAGTAGCCTTCAAACCCTCCTCCGCCTTTTACCCCGCTACAAACGGACAAACTAAGCGTATTAATACCGAAATAGAATAATATCTCCGTATATATATTAATTAGGCGTAGGACGACTAGGTAGATTAGCTACCAATTGCGGAGTTTGTTAGTAATAATTTAGTATTTAAAATAACGGAAGTCTTTCCTTTCTTTATCAATTACGGTTATTACTTACGTATAAGCGTGGAACCCGCAAGGCCGTGTCCGCTAGAGCTGTCTAAGGCTTAATAAGTAGAGTATCTTAAGGTTAACGAAATTGTAAACTAATTTAGGAGGGTACTTGATTACGTTATAATATAAGTAAAGTAAGCTTAATAACGCTACGAAGATAATACGAATATTAAATAGTTAGATGCCCCGGGGTATAAAGTAGGCGATAAGGTCCTATTTAATATAGAGAACCTCGAGACCGGCCGTCCGTACGTAAAGTTTACCCTATTGTTTGAAGGCCTTTTTAAGATCCTAACAATAGATAGCTATAAGGTTACGCTTAAGCTCCTAATTAATATAAAGTGTAGTCCTACTTTCTACGTTAGTAAGGTTAAGCTATAGGACGGAGTAAGTATCCCGAAGTAAGAGACTATTAAGGAAAGGAACGTTCGTACGAATTACAATAGGATTGTAAAACGTACTAATAATAGGGAGGACTCGGTAGAATAGGAATTTAAAAAGATTATTAGCTATTAGAAGAATAAAAAAGGTCGGTGGAAATACCGCGTCCAATAAGCGCTACCGTATAATCCTTTATAATAAAAAGGGTTAAATATAGAAATATACTTAGAAGCAGTATAAGAGTTTTATAAAGTATACCCGGAGGCGCCGACGCTACCCGATTAGGCTGTAGTAGAAAAGTAGAGGAAGAAAGCGCTAGAGAAGGACCGGGAGCCCGAAAGGCTAGTTATAAGGACGAAGTTGCCGGTAAGAGAATATAGAGAGTATAAAAGATATAAGGCTTTAAGGAGGTTACTATAGAGAGCTGTAGCGGCTATAGAAACGTTTAAAGCTATCTTCTATAGAGGATTGGAGGCCAAACTAAACGATTGTAAGGGATTTTAATTATTTTATATATAATTAGTCAACTATATAGCTTCTTTTAATCCGGGGTAATATTATAAGGTTAAACCTTTATAACTATCATACGTAATTATAATTATAGTCTTACTACTATATACTATTTATATGCTTGTGTAGGCTATAGCTACTTCTGAAACTGTTGTAGTTTGATTAGCCAAGTCCTCCTAGCCTCGCGCGGCTAGGACCCTACTTAAAGCTAGTCCTCTACGTACAACTTACGACTATTCCCTTTCTCCTTTGTACAATTACGCATATTTATATCTACACTCTACCTTTTGCCCGTAATATTATTATTAGATTCGTTACTTTAAATATAAATATTCTCCTTATAAAGTATAAATCGTATACCTAATACAACCTATCTTTTTTATTACTATATATATACTACAACTTCGTACTATAGTTTCTAATTTACAATCTCTCTTTTCATTTACTATATATCTACGTACTAAAAACGAATTACTAATTTCCAAAGGTCAAATATAATTATTCTAATACTAGAAGTTACCTAAATAATTTAGGATTTTATTATTTAAAGTATATAATTATAATTTAGTAGTAGGATAAAGCGATTAAATAAAGAACGAACAAGGTTTAATAAATAGTATTTCTAATATTTTACTAAAGATATACGATAGTAGTGTAATAAGGATTTCGATTATAATAATAGAACTAGAGTAATTAGTGAAAATAGAGGTAAATTCAAATATAATTAATCAATTCGTCATTATTTATTTAGTAATATAGTACGTACTATTATTAATAAGCACTTAATAAGTTAAGAAACTAATAAATTAATTTAATAAATTTAATAATAAAGGTTATAGGGATGGAGGGATAGGGAAAGGAGGCTACTAAATCGATATTAACAAAACCTCAATACTAGAATATTCTCATTACTATAATAATACAACACTATACGTCACATATAAAATAATATAATATTTTAGTTATTTTTACGCTTAGGAAGCTTTATATATATATTTGCATCCGCATTTCTGTACTAAAACCCCCTACGTAGACCTTAGAAGCGTATATCGACGAAAAATTTACAATATTATAATATAATGAAGTCTAACAAATCAAATCGACCGCTATACTTGACTCGCTTAAAAATCGATTTTAGTCGATTTGGCTTGCCTTACAGAAGGTGGATTTGACTCGACTTGAATACGACTCGGTTTGTGTGCAGCACTGCCGTCAATAACCTCAAGTCTGGACCGCCTGTCTTTAACATTGTAAATATGATCATGGCCAAGATGCCCTACATATAACAATTCCTTTTCCCTTTTCGAACCTGTACCTCCTCCTCGGCCTCCTCCCCATCTCCCTATCCCCTCTTATCACACCCCCCTCTCCATCTAGGCCAACCAGGCCACAAACAAGGCCACAACACCCCGAAGATGAAGACTTTCACCACCTGGGCCTCCCTCCTCCTGGGACTACTCCCCACCCTCACCACCGCGGCCTCCCTCGTCCAAATAACCACCGACTTCGGCCCCAACCCAACCAACGTCGGCTTCTACATCTACGTCCCCGACACCCTCGCCTCCAAGCCCGCCATCCTCGTCAACCCGCACTGGTGCCACGGCACCGCGCAAGCCGCCTACGCCGGCTCGCAGTACGCCACCTGGGCCAACACGCATGGGTACATTGTCATATACCCGAACTCTCCCAACGCGGCGGACCAGTGCTGGGACTTGTCGTCCAAGGAAGGCTTGACGCACGATGGCGGCGGTGATTCCCTGGGTATCGTCAGCATGGTCCGCTGGACGATCAAGAAGTATAATGCCGATGCGTCTCGGGTGTTTGTGACGGGCGTGTCGAGTGGCGGCATGATGACGAATCTGCTAGTGGGGGCGTATCCGGATGTGTTCGCTGCGGGAAGCGCCTTTGCGGGTGTACCGTTTGGATGTTATGCTTATCCGGGGAATAACTCGGGCGTGTATGGCTGGTGGAGTGATGATTGTGCTAAGGGACGGGTTACGCATACGGGCGCGGAGTGGAAGGCCATTGTCGAGGCGGCGTATCCGGGTTATAACGGGTGGAGGCCCAAGTTCCAGACGTTCCATGGGACGGTGGATGAAACAGTGGATTATGTCAACTTTGGGGAGCAGGTGAAGCAGTGGACTGCTGTGTTGGGATTGAGCGAGACGCCAACCAAGGCTACAGCCAACACGCCCGTTAATGGATGGACAAAGTATGACTATGGGAAGGAAGGGAGGTTCGAGGCTTTCAGTGCGGCGGGTGTGAGCCATGGTATTCAGAATCAGGAGAGCACTGTGATGGCTTTCTTCCAGCTGAACTGCACTACTGGTTGCTTCTCTTGGGGACAAGGCGGACAGGGAGGGTCCTTACCACCTGTGTCGAGTTCATCAGCGAAAAGCTCTAGCACCAGCATCGTGGGAGTCACAAGCTCGGTGAAGACAATCCTTACTACCACGAAGGTCATGTCAACTACAAAAGCGGCTGTAACGACGACGGCTGCGGCAGGCCGGCAGACTTTGTGGGGGCAGTGGTAGGTGTTTGACTCGTTTTTGGTTTCATTCCATTCCTTCGTTCCCTTGGTGATGTCTAGCTAACATTCGTAACACAAAGTGGCGGTAACGGCTATACCGGACCAACAGCTTGTGCGACAGGTACTTGTACCACGTATAACCCCTATTATGCCCAGGTAAGATCGCCGCCCTGAAGATTGGAGCTCTACACCAAGTGGTCGAAAGTGTCGTGCTTCGCTGACTGTAGGCAGTGCACGCCAACATCATGATTCTCCCCCGCCGGATGTTGAAGCCAGGGCGGTACAGGGCTGTGTCATCGACTGCCAAACATGATGTTGTTTGGCTATTCGCGGACAACGGTCACTTATACGGGCATGCTCTTGTCAGTCGGAAATACTTGCAAGCTTCAAGAAGGGGTAATAAACCCACTTCAACCAACCAAGTTCCATATTGCCAATACAAAAAACAGGCGCTTGCGACATATACCCAATCTATCATGCCATAGTCTTCTGCGGATTGAGAATGGATCTTGCCTCCTCCGGGGTAAGTGTTTTCGCCCTTTCGCCAAAGCCCATCTTGCCCAACAAGAACCTCTGGACTTCGATATTATCAATACATGCAGCCAACGTCATGGGGCCATGTCGTATGTAGCGAGTACGGTATACAGAGCCTGGACCAGACTGAGTACATGAACGAAATGGACAAAGGCCGTTGGACTCTGACGTCAGGACGTTAACACCGCTCTGCGACAGATAGAAAATGATATTGCTGTGTGAGAAGACAATGGCGAGATCTGAGGCACGCCAATAGTATCTCGGCCGTTTATCTAGTTCCCAGAAAGAAGGTTCTCCGGGGCTGTCGGGGAAAACGTAAGATGAGTCTCTGGATGCTGTTTTTGGCCCATGGTGGTCACTGTAGTCTTCAGGCTCGTGGATAGTGTACTGCACGTAGTCATGCCAGTAATCGTAACCGTCGTAAGTCTCATTATCATCCCAGCTGCTGTCGCCATCGTATCCCACCTCGCCGTCGCCGTCGATATCCCTCAATCTCTCTGGTCCAAAGACGTCCCTGATACTCTGCCAGGCCTTAGCGTGCAGTGGGTTGAATAGCCGAATGTATGTTTCTGGCTTGTGCTGACATAGCTTCCGCCAGGTCTGCTTCAAGCGGGCGCTGCGGGTTCCGTCAAGTTTATCGGCTGTTCGAAGGTCGGAGTCGTCATTCTTCAACAAAGGCCGGCGAGAAGTCCACGTTTGTTGCAGGTTGGCACCCGCGGCACGGGAGAGCTCAAGAGTTCGCAGGTTTCCAATCATAGCTGCCCAAAAGAGCGCTGTGGGTGAGCCGGTCTTGCAATCGAGCTTGTAGAGGACTGGGTTGAGGATGTTATATATGCGTCGGCTGACTCTAACGAGTGACGCAAGATCTTGGAACGAGCCGAGATGGCGCGGGATCTCGTAGATCAGTTCGACTGGGAGTTTTTCCATGTTGTGTTTAGTGGTGAGCTGTGCTCTGGTCGATGCTCACTGATTCCGAAAGATGGAGGGGCTGGCTGTAGAATGTGAACCGGAGAAACAAAGAATGGCAACCTCGGCGCTGTAGAGATGGGCTCTCGCTGGTTTCACAAGACATGTAGAAAAAAGGCGTGAACGCAAGCAGTGGGATACTGGATGACTCGAGTAACTTTGCCTTTGACTTTTCCGGTCGCCAGAGAGAAATTGTGTGCGAGGGCAACGAAATAGGAGGCACTAGGCAGCCGGCAACAAATTCGTTAGGGCACGAGTCCTAGGGTACCTCCACGTGTAGCATAGTAAGAGCAAGGAACAATCTTCCCTGGAAGATTTTCGGCGCATATGGAACGTACAAGACTGAAGGAAGGTGCGCCTCACAGGTCGTTCTGGGCAAACAGAAACACCATGCCCACGGCAGGCACTCGCATGTTGTCAACCGACACCAGGACGGGAGGAAAGTGCTGTTTACTCATGATAATGGGACGCGGACGGGATTTCTCATCGACTGAGTGGTTTGATTACGTGCTCGAACTATTCTTATGGCGCTTTCCGAGTTCCGACCTTTAGGTGCTTAATGCTATTCCGAAACAACCCCATGGCGAAACTTGACAACCATCCAACACATGAGACATGACTCGATGAGTTACCGGAAGTTTCGTTGACACCAATTCGTGAAACACACGCTGATCAATTGAGCGGAGGAAATGCAGACGCCTGCCCAAGTTGTCAACCTTCCCTGACTGTGAACCCCAGGACCCCAGAGCAACAGCAAGCCAGAGAAACACACCAGCACCAAAAGAAGGATACTGACGATGAGCCGACGATTACCACTGTTTAGTCCAATGCTGGTTTGTTGGTTAGCTTGGTACTCCTGGTATACTGGACGATATCCATCCCGAATTGTCCCAAACATTACAAGGGCAAATTGAATGGCTAGGCACGAATCGAAAAGGCATCAATAAGTTTCAATATGACATATCGAACTTCGGAAATAGGATATTCAAAGTAATATTACCCTTTAATCATTAAACCAAACGAATGAATTAAATACAGAAACACCTAGGGAAGTTGATCCGAGGTCTTGAGCCAACAATCAAACCAGTGCTGGACTGTAAAGAAGAACTTGTTAGCATCTCTTTCATAATTACCAGACGGCTGGTAGACAGGAATACCTACAGTTTTGTCGTCGGGGGATTCGTTGGCCATATTCAGGGTAAAATCAAACAACAGCCGTCGCCCCTCCGGGTTCTCAAAATTCATCACGTCGCCCAAGCGATTAGCCCAGCAAGACGCATCTGCATCGCATTCCAGCCGTGAGTTTCCCGCAAAAAGCCTTCCATATCCCGGCCCTCATCAGGCTCCTTGCACGCGACCAGCCCGAGCAGAGTGTGGACAAGGTATTTGAAATCCGCATGGTCTGGTCGCCCTGGTGTGGCGAGGGGGAGCGTGTCGCGGTCGCACCCTTGGTCGGGAGACGCAAAGGAAATGTCTTTTTGGCGGCAGAGCCCACGCGACATTCCATGTTGGACTCTGACGCCGTTCGCTACCAAGTACCGAATGATTTCCTTGCGCCCAAAACAGACAGCGAGGTCAATGGGATGCCACCAGAACAGAGGGTGGCGTCGCGGGTCTCGGCTAAGGAGGTTCTCCCCGGCCAAGTGCGGGTCGTCGTGTCTTTCGAGCGCGCGTTTCCACTTGAAAAAGTCATTGCGCCAGGTGTATCTAGAGTCTTGGGAGGCCGTCTTGAGGAGCGGCTGCCCGGCTTCGTCCTTATCTTCGGGCCAAAAATGGTCTTCTTCGGAGTTAGGGGCTTCTTCAAGTTCGTAGGGCTCTTCCCATGGGCCTTCGTCTACCACCCATTCTGTGTCGCTTTCTTCGCCGTTTTGCTCCTCTTCGACCGGCTCCTCGGGTGCTTGGTCAGGCAGGTTTTGGTCCCATTCGTTGGTGAAGTTCTCTGGGACCACGTCAGAGATCTCAGGCCAGCCATCATTGGTTGCCTCGTCTTGGCTCCCATCACTGCTGTCTTTGTCGTCTGGTAATCTGAGTGCAACTTTTTGGTAGAATTCCGGGCTGTGGCGGTAAGGGTTGGGCGGAAGCTCTCGGAGCGGCTTCTTTGATGCCCAGGCCTGGTTGAGTGCCGCCCCGGCTTCATGAACCAACTTGAGCGTTTCCAAGCTACCGACCTGGCAGGCCCAGAACAAGGCACACGGGCTTCCACTGCGTACATGCAGCTTGTAGAGCAAGGGGTTCAAGACGCGGTGAAACCACTTGTTGGTCCTGGCTAGGCTTGCCAAGTCAGCGAAGGAGTGACAGGACTCGGCGATCTGAAGTAGCGTTTCTACGGGAAGGCTTTCTAGAGTCCATGGTACTTTGGATGTCTGTTGGAGTGCCATGGTAGTCGATTTCCACGGGAGTTCGTTTTGGTGGAGGCTGTGGCTATAAACCAGGGGGAAGGAACTGTGTCATAGATGATGGTCGTTAAGGCTACTGATGATGATTCCGTATGGATAGAGCGAGATGAGGCAAGCAAAAAGAGCGATATGAGGGGGCGAAAGTAGTCAAATGCTGTTTAACAAATTGGATGTTGTGTGGTGATTCAGCGTCGAGCGAATGGATGTTCTGTATCAAACCGGGAGTTCAGAGAGTTTTGTGCGGTGTTCATGTCCGTGGGATGACAGCGGGCAGAAGCTCGACTTTGAGGAAGAACAAACGAACACACCCTTCCTGCTAGGCTCTTGCATTACTGTTGCAAGAGGCCAGCTGCGGACTGTTCACGGTGACTGCTGGCATCCAGTGTGGAAGGAGAGAGGGAAATATCATGGCTGAGCAGGAGTTTGGGAAGGGGACCTACGTCCAGTCCACGATCCATATCCGTCAATTATCACACAACTTCAGCTTCCTTCCTCGACCTCCACTCTGATGGACTCCAGTCAAGTTCATGTGATACTCATCTCGGAAAATGCAGCCTCCTCCCTTCGGACCTAGCAAGTCATTTTTTTCAGCTGCTGGCTTCGCCCGGGTGTAAAAGCCACGGGAGATTGCTAACCTCAATCCTCATCCATTCTGAAAATTTCAGACTTTGAAGAATCCCCCTTGGTGATCCAATAAAGATCGTTGATACTCGTCGGAGCCACTGGGTGAAGTGTCTGCAGCGTTGGAACATGAAGCAGCTTCTGGCTTGATCCCGATTGCCAATCTGCCTTTGATGCCCGGCCGCCGATGGAGAAGTTGGGACAGGGCCATCATTTACCAAAACGGCAATTGCGATGTGTAAGAGTTAGTGCGGTACGTACCTGAGTACTCATACACTGCCAAGGCTGTTAATACTGCGCTTCGTTAGCGCGTCTTTAGCACACACACAGCAATGTCCACTAACAGCAAGAGGAATCAGTGGTTATAGATACTAACAATTTCAAATGCGGATAGCGCTAGCATGGGCACTGACAACGAACACCACGACAAAAGGTCCATAAAGATCCACGAATGCTGACACCGGACGCCAGCAATTGCAGCGCATTTACTAAAGGAGTGACAGCCCAACACCGCTATTGCCATTTCTCCTCCCGACACGCCGACAGCGATAAACATGGCACCATTGCCCCCTGCACAATCTCCTGGCCATGCGGCAGATGGATCCAGCAATTGGCATCGATAAACGGATACACCTTGCCCGGGCCTTGGTCCTTGGTCATGCGAACCACCTTGCGTCGCCCATCTTCGCTCGCCGTCACCCGTCCGTGTCGGAAACAGTCCATACAAAGCGGTCCGCAGTCGTTACCCATCGATGCCTCGACCGGTGCTCCCGCGTCCACGTTCGGTTCCGAATCCAGCCTCGTCGAACATCGCAGTTCCAACGCCGTGTGAAGCAGCGCGTCCACCTTCTCTCCTCGGACAAACTGGAGGTACGGCACGATCAAGAAGCGGAAACAAGCCGCCATCGCACAAGGGTCTCCCGGAAGCCCAAAGAAGGATACAAGTCCATTATTGGGTGCGTTCGACTCGAGCGACGCAAACATGGCTGTGGCTCCCGGTCGCATGGCCACCCCGTGGAAGTGGACTTGTCCTCCCAGCTTCTCGACCACGGATCTGACAAAGCCCGACCTGCCTGGCGTGGCTGCCCCTGTCGTGACCAGAATATCGAACTTGTCCGTCGCCATCGTCTCGCGTAGTGCCTTTTCCAGCGCCGCCGGTTCGTCGTCAGGCAGCAAGCCCAGAAAATGCGGCTCTGCTCCATGTTCCTTCAAAGCTGCCATCAGGTAAGGCCCATCAGCATCATATGTATACCGGGTGTCGGTCCTCTTGGTTGCAGTCGTTCCGTTGACATCGCTCCGTACGATTTCTCTTCCAGTTGACCATATCCCAACCCGAATCAGCGGCTCAACAGCGACCTCGCTGATCCCGACCGACGCCAGCGGCAACACATGGCTGGACCGTATCTTCATCCTCGCCCTTATTAGCCTGTCTCCCTTCCCGATATCTGCTCCGGCCCTCCGGCGGTTGGCATTGTAAGTAACCGGCTTGGTAAGCATGATGAACCTGTTGCCTAACTGCGGATCCGCCTTTGGCACTTCTGACAGCGACACTTCGCGGACGTCTGTTGCCCAAGCGCATGCGTCCATGTGTATCAAGTGTTGGGTGGCCGTGTCGGGAAATCTGGCGCCGACCATGATTTCGTAGCATTGGAGAACACCGTCGGGTCCCCTAGAGGGCGGCATGAGTGGTGGTTTATCGCCTGGCATGATGGTTCCTGCCACGCGAAAGTAGATCGGGTTCGTGGGCGAGGCGTTGATGGTGGCTGAGGATATCAGTGCAAATCCGTCGGCAGCGGCCGTATCGAAGGGTGGTGTTGAGACGGGGCTCAGAATGTCCTTGGCCGCTGTCCGCCCGATCGAGTCTTCGAGTCGAACGAGCTCCTCCGTCCTTGTTCTGCGTCTGGACATATCGTAGGCGGCCTTTTGCAATATCTGCAATGCAGCTTGGTACTGCATTGCCATTGTCGTGAGGGGCGTTGTATGCATTTTGGGCTTGGTTCTTGTCGAGTACTGGCATGCTCATGACGGACGGTTGAGAGCTCGACTGGGGAGGAGGGATAAATAGTTGAGGTTGTCAGGATGACGTCGATGAGGAGCCTCTCGAGTTGCTCCCAGCTGTCTGGGCAGTCGGGGCCACCTGCACGGTTCTCCAACGAGAGCCTGCATCTCCGCGCTTGGCTTTCTGATACTGGTATTGGTCACAGGGTCGCGGTCTTTCGTCGTGACTTTCGACATTTGAACCAATAATCCTGTCTTGGGAGCTAAAGTGTGTTTACGGCAATATACTATCAAAACGAAACGCTCATCCGCTGTCTCCAGGACCATCTCCTATCCAAACACAGCCTACATATGCCTCATGTAACGTACAAGATCAACTATCTTTGTGTCCATAGGCCTGACATAATATTATCAGTATCCGTTTGTTTTGTTCCCTCCTCCATCCAAAACTATTCACCTTGATGTCCCGTCGGTTTAGTCGCCTTTGTGTAGGTAGGCAGCTCAAGCTCAGTCGGCGTAGTAGCCGCTTGATAGGTAGGCGGCACCTCCATAGACCCTGTGGTTGAAGGCCGATCCCTCGCAACGCCTTCCGTCTGGGCCGTCTGGCTTTCCCACGCCGTCGACGCCGCGGCTATCCCCCGGCTCCCGAGCAAGTATCTCGTACGTATCCCGAACGTTCTTGAAGCAGCACGTGTCGCACGTGCACACAGCGGCGCACCACTTCCACCCGGGGGTGCACCACTCCGTCACAATCATATCCACAAGTTCCCACAGCAGAACAAGAGGCCAAAGCAGCCCTTTGAGCACGGCCCAGAGAATGCGGCCGGTGAATTTCGTGCGCGGCGCCACCACCGGCTCTCTTTCCTCGGTGTTGTCCCATTTTTTCTCTATGACCCGGGCTATTAAAATGATAAGATAGAAGAACGCTACCACAAAATAGATTACGCCGGCAATCGAACAGATAGTGAGAGTGACTTCGCTGTAGTCGTCTGTAGAGGTGGAAGTTGACCTCGTGGTTGATGAGGAGGTCATCAAGGCTGGCATGATGACACACACAAATGCGGCTATCGTCTTGGTGGTTTGTTGATTTGTTTTGTTATGCTTGTCTCGGGGGGGACGAACGTGGATGGGGAGTTGGGATCTGATGGAGAGAATTCCAGGTTAGCACGGTTTCAGATGGTGTGGAAAGGAAATGATATCGTGGGATGGAAACCTACGATGGAAGAGCTGGTTGGTGTGATGCAAATAACGATTCTATTGCTTTTATCTGTCTCCGACGGGTTGGAGTTTCGTTGCAGCTATTGATGGGTCATGGTTGATGTTTCGGATGTTGATGTCGAGGAACAATGAATAGAAGAAGGAGGAAAAGAGGGAGAAACTGGAAGGAACGAAGGAAAAGGACGGAAGATATAAAACCCTACTTCATAGAATTTTCCTATGGCATGGCCCTGCAGGAGCGAAGTTCACTTCCCCTCCAGGAGGTCCACAGTGCAGTTTTCTGCAGCAGGTTTGAGGCGGGGAGCAACTCAAAGCCCGGAGCATGCATTACCTTTGGGGTGCCTTCCTTTCCAGCTGCGGAGTTGAGAGCATACCAAGAAAAACAAGAGAGACAAACGAAAAAAAAAATAAAAGCACCAAAGCAGCCCCGCGTCTATCATGCGTCATTATTGCAACCCCCTCATGACACCTATGAGTCTGGCAGGCATAGTGATGGAGAGGTGTAGGTGATCTTTTCGAGATGCTTGTTTCGGGGTTTAGAATTGTCCAGGAAGATATGGTTAGATTGGTGTTGGTGGAGGGGAAAGTAGGAAACGAAGGGGAAAACCAAGATCAAACAGATAAATACCTAACACCCTCGCTGTCTATCAATGGCGGACCGGTATTTGGTTTCCGTGCATTTGCTTCTCCAAAGCAGAGTAAAAAGTGCATGCTTACAGAGGTGGCTGGGTGGCTGGCGGACCGTGAGGTGGTAAGGAGGTGCATGTTCGGGCTTCAAAACTGAAAAGTGGTCATGAATGAAGAAGGCCTTGAAGTCCGTTGTTTTATTCCGCTCGCACGGTTTTGAGGAGCAGCCTGGTAAGCCGGCAAGGTGTTCTAGCACTGACAACAAACACTGATGTCACGGAGCAGGACGTGCAATGCCCAATGGGAAAGACCAGCAAAAGATGGATCGTGGTTCTTTTCGCTAAACAAAGCTCGAATGCAGCACGCTTTACATAAAGAATATCACGGAGTTGCCCAGTGACAACTGATGTTGATATCTTTCATCGAACCCGAGTTGACAGGAACGAGCAAGGATGGTTGGTGTCAACGATGAACCCACAGTTGAACGACATGGACAAGGGTAGTAGCGAATGCAATAAGCTAAACAATGCCAAGATCGGGCGATAGCTTCATTGTCGTCATCCGCAACCACGGACACGCCGGGTTTTTAGGCTCAGCGCACCACACCGCTCGACCACCCGGACGCTGTCACTTGTCTGTTGGTTGAATACTTGTCAACCTGAGGTTCTTTATCAACACTCATTCTCAGTCATTGTTGGCTGGCTGTGCCTTGGCGCCCATTCACCGGCACTATCCTTCCTGGGCATTTCGGCTGCCCTGGTTTCCGTTTCTGCTCTTTCATTCACCTACAGATCAAGCCCGTTTTCCGTCTTTGTCTCCCACCTCCGACACTCGTGTTTTGTACTCGCCCCGACGACAGTTGGCGATGCTACTTTGCTGATATGAAAGATGCCGGAAGAGTTTTGGTATGTACTGACTCGATCTTAATCCTATATACCAGGAATCGAAGCTAACACGGCAGACAGACAGACCTCTTTCCAATGGCCATGACGCCTCCACGACCTTGTCGCCACCGCGGCCCTTCCGCATCACCATCACCCATCCCGTTCTTCCCGACCACCCTCAGCCTTTCATCGACGACATCAGAAGAAAGTACCAGTAAAGGCACTCTTAACCGCCTGCGCGACCAACTTCTGGATCTGCACACCAGGATGGTAGTTGTTAAACCACAAGCAGCTCATGCCGTCCTCATTAAAGCAAGTAGCATCGGGCGCTCCATACGCCGTCGGGTTCTTGATGGCCGTCTCAAAGGGCGCCACGGTATCGACGACCTTGCCAGTGGCATCGCAGTTGACCTCAAGGAAGGCCTCCAACCGAGAAGCCAGGAGAGAGTTGTACTTGGCGATGGCGACCTTTTGGGTAGCGACGGTGGTGGCACCCTCGCCGATCATGAGGGGGGTGTAGTAGATGGCTGTTTTGGCACGATCAGTTGTTGTTAGCAACTTTTCTCTGGATCCCAGAACGTGGGAAAGAAAAGCAAGAACAAAGAAAAAAAAAACTCACGAGCAGCACCCAAAAGCGCAAAGTTCCTCGCCCCCGCATCGTACAACACCTGTAACCGTCCAAAATAACTATCCATGATCTGTCCATACAACGCACTCATCTCCGACTCGCCCAACCACCAACTATTGCCCACATCATTCACACCAATCCAGACCGCCACCAGGCTGTTCTCGCTGTTCCACGGCGCGTACGCAGGACGGCTGGCAATGCTCCCGCTGAACTGGGCCACCTGGTCCACGAAGCTGAGCACGGTGGGCGCGAACGGCGTGACGAGCGAGGCGTTCGTGGTGGCTCCGCCCGAAGCGAAGTTGTAGGAGAGCGTGAGCGAGGTGTTGAGCTGAGAGGCCAGGAAGCCGACCCAGTTGAGCCCGCCTGAGGCGGTCCAGCCGGGCAAGGCGGGGTTGCCGAGCGGGTTGGAGGACGAGGGCTTGGAGCCGTTGATGTCAAAGCCGGTTTGGGAGTAGGAGTCGCCGAAGGAGATGAGGTATTTGGCAGAGGTAGAGGTGGGGACGGGCACGGAGCTAGACTTGGTGCTGGAGCTGGTAGACTTGGTGCTACTGCTGGACGGCTTGACGGAGGTTGAGAAGGTCGTGGTCGTGGACGTAGCGGAGACGGTAACGGGCTTGGAGCTGGTAGTGACGACCGCGGCCGAGGTGGGCTTGGGGACGCATTGGTCTGGAAGTTGGTGGTCAGTCATCTTGATGGCTTGAAGAGAAATTGAAGAGTCAACGAGGTCGACCAACAGTAGTAGTCGTTATACGACGTGCAAGTAGCTACCGAAGTGCAAGCCGAGCCGACAGACTGCCATCCGATACCACCACATTGTCCCCACAGTGGGATATCAGCAGCGGCAGCTAGCGCTGGAGCTAGAGCCATGATGCCGAGTTTGAGAGCTGCCATGGTGGATCGTGGAGTTGGTCCTTAAGAGAGAATAGCACGCAGGATGATCGACAGGTCAAAGGACAACAGAGACATGAGAAATCATCGTCAAGATATACATTATTGCACATGCATCACAGATCTGGACCGGAACACCGGCTATGGTACTCTTCTTTTCGCTAAGTCGAGATGGTGTAAGATGATTGGCGGAGTAATCAGAAGCCAGGGGTCTGGGTGGACCATTCGACCATCCGGGACTGCAGGAACGCGGAGGGAAAGGTTGCGTTCGACCGCCGACTGGCCAGCCAGGAATCCCTACCCGAACAGCCGCCGTTAGAAAGTCCGTCGAGACTCATCTGGGAATAGACTCACCTCCTTCCCCGTTTGTGTCTAGCCCATGGGGTCATGTTGTGTTCCGATGCCAAGGCGTGGATTCTGGTCGAAGCACGATGTGATGCTGCGGTGATCCTGAACCATGGGGTTGTGAGGTCAAAATGGCCTGGATGACGACGCAAACTGGACCAAAGGAGACAAGGGCCGGACGAAACACTCTATTAGGGGCATATAGACGAAAAACACACAAGGACCCTCCTGATGGGAACAGAACACCAAACCCCGACACCTTCCATCCATCATCAGTCATCACAAACCGTCTCCTTCCATATCGGAAGCAAAAAGAACACCACAGTCGACAACGCCGCAAAGATCGTTCCACCCACCATACTCTGCACCACAATCTTCCTCTGCAATCTCCTCAGACTCCGTTCCTCCACCTTCAATCTCTTATCGAAGATCATCATCCTGCCTACCCTTTGTCTTACAGACCTCCCCTTTGTCTCCTTCCCTTCCTCGTTTTCCTCCTGCCCACCATTCATCTGTACCCCTTCCGCCTTCTCCCCATCATTCAACCTCTCCCACGGCAACCTCTGCCTCCTCGAGAACAGCAACAAAAAGAAACAACTGCCCCTCAGCCCGCTCAACACCAGACTCATCCCCACCACCCAGAACCCAAACCCGTCGAAACTCTCCCACCTGCTCCTTGCGCCCCTGCCTTCCGTGAACGCTCTCACCAGAACCACCAGGAATCCCAACGCCAACAACACGAAACCCAGAAAAGTAGCAAAGCATATCGTCTCAAACGTCCCGTTGCTCACCCCCAGCCTGACAAAGTTGCGGTGCGAACACGAGCGAAGCAAATGGTAGACGTGATCGGCGATCGGCCTGAGGATTTTCGGGTCCGGTAGCGTGCCCTGGGGAGTAGCAGCCAGTGCGTCGAGAGCGGAGCGGCGGAGGGACATGGGGATGTTGAGTTCTTTTGGCGACGATGGCAGGAGGAAGAGGGTGATGATGGTTTGGATTTCGGAAGGGGGGATGGGGCCAGGTTGAGGGGCGAGAAGGCCGAGGGTGGTGGACTTGTTGGCGGGGTCGGAGGGGTCGGGGGTCGGGTCGCTCGCGAGGACGGCGGTTCGGCTGTTGTTGAAGTTGTTGAAGAAGGTTGTCGTCGGGAATGCGAGGTTGGATGATGGGGCGCAGGGACCGCATGGACGGCAGGATGGGTGGGCGACGCTGGTGGCGCATGGGGCGGAGGCGGCGATTAGCATCGAGATGCGATGGAGGGTTTCTCCCGCTGTTGTGGCTGTTGTTTGTTAGCAATTTGGGGAATTCCGAAACTAACGACCCGGACTCCTGTCAAGTGCACTGTGTGGAGGATCATGTTTGTTGACATGGCGCTTAACTTACCCTTCTCCGAGTCCCCGTCTCCCTCGCCATCGCTGGGTTGATAATGGCTCTTCTTGAAGACAGACGACGATACGCTTCCGCTTTCCGACGCCGTCTTGACCAGACCATCAGAGTCTTTATCGTAACGGGAGGCGAACCCTTTGTTGTAGGACTCTTCGTAGTTCTTGAACCAGATATAGAACTCGAGATTCTCGGATGAAAACTCAATGTACTTGAGATACATATAAAAGTCGTATAGGGACATTGGACTACCTATCAATACCACCTTGTCAGCACATCATCCAAGCTGATGCAACTCTTGGATGTCCACTTACATGTCTTATTCTGCAGTATACGCTCGAGTCGTAGTCGACTCGGTATCATTCCCTCCCTTCCCGCATCTGGACTTGGTGGCCTCTTTCCAGAGCTGGCATTGTTGGCGTATTCCTTGAAGTTCCTATACTCCGGCTTTTTGTACCAGACCAGCCATCCCGGCAACTGCATGATCACGCCGGATAATCGCTATATCTCGAACATGAATCGTCCCGTGGTTTTGGTTCTTCGGCCGCGAAGGAAAGCGATAGATGAATGGGATCAAGGGTTTGAAAGTGAAAAAAGGTCTTGGGGGTTTGGGGGACGAACTAGCTTTGTATCAGGCTCCTTGCACAGACAATAGTAGGTCCAACAGGCTTGCTTGGTTGATTAGTTCAGCCAGCTAGGCAAAGCGCGGAATAGCACCGTGCTTTGACCTTGCTTGGTTTTAATGGCTTTGACCATACCACCACCATGCTGGAAACCAAAAACAAGCAAATACGTAGATCGGGTTAGGCAGTATCCGGGCGTCCAGACAAAGGGCGGACGCCACCAGGTACTCCCGTTGGTTGATGGTGTTGGAGATCTCTCGAAGGCATTCGCGAGGAACAAGCAAGATAAGGCAGGGCCAACCTGACCATAAGATGTCTGTTAACATCCTTTCAGCTGCTCCACACCAGACGTTCGTTATCGAAGACTTAATTGTCTAGACAAGGGTGGAGGACGCCACGCGACGTATGTTCGGGACCGTCATTCAATAAGAACATGTGGCTCGCCATGCCTTTTACCCGTTGCATGCCAGCCCTTTGCACCTCGCCCAGTAAAATGTTTGCGTGGCCCCCAAACCTCCCGTGTTCATCTCAATCTGAGGCTCATCCCCAATCGTTCATTTTACATTCTTGCGGCTTGCCAGGTGGTTGGCTATCCAGTGCTCCCTTATAGTGGTCGGTACACGTGTAGGCATCCTCTTTGCTTCTGGAACTTGCCGATCACCTCGCTATTCGCGCTGGGCCAACTCACCGGAATCTCACCGAATCCAGCTTGGCCAAGACAGGACGAAGGAAATCGACCTATCAGGGACAATGGTGGCGTTATTGGTTTAACTTGAAGCGATAATTCCCTGCATGATGGCACGAATTTGGTGTCCATGCGGGATGCCGAGATCGAAACGAGGGGGAGGAGCTGAACAAAAGCTATCGATGTTCTGCTTGGGACTAGCCAGGGGTTTTCGCTTCTCGGTAACATCCATGCCTGTGGAGTCCACGCTGCCCTGGCGAACAAAGAAGACGACGCCTTGATATTCGGAATCGCTTGTCGAGAAAGAATGAGAGTAATCGCTTGTCGAGAGGAATGAGAGTGGATATTGTCAGGTCAAGGGAACTGGAAGGGAAGACCGTTGATCAGCTCGGAACCATTACGGTGGTGGCTTAAAGGCTGTGGAATAGAAAGGGGAATACGCTAACCGATATCTGATGGCGCCAGGGCTTTGCTTTGTCTTGGCACGGAGAATTGTTCTGTGTGATTGTCTCACTTCATTGTTGCTTTTCTTTTCATCGACAATATCTTTCAACGTCTTTCTCGATTCTCTCTTCGCCGTCTTTGTTCCTTTCCTCTCTTTCTCTTAGCGAACGCAAATGAATCATTTGCTAATTGCTCCCACCTACGATCGTCGTCCAAATCAAGCCTCCGACTTGCTCGGATCAAGAGCATATGTCTTCAACCAGGACAGAAGATGGGGCTCAATTTACCTAGAGCCAGATCAGTCTTCTGGTTCGGCGAGTGGTGATGGGAACGAAGAAATGAGGGGAGGCTGAAGGTCTCATGAACACCCGGTGGCGGCGGTGGGTGAAGGTAGCTTTGCTCGCGAAGGGGAGGGCTGCGCCGTTTCTAGGCCTGACTTGTACACCCCACAGACCACAAGGGAACTTGGATGATACGAGGTTCGATGGCTGATTCCCATGTCAGAGGCGGCATATGCCCAGAAAGACAAGAGAAATGGAAGCTTGTCCTGCTGCAGGGTTCGCCGAATAGAAGTTGAAATTCCAGAAAATAGTGACACCAGGACAAAAGCTTTGGCCTCTCTTCTCAGCCGTGAATCGAAAGCAAGGCGAAGCATGTGGAACAGGGTCATTGGGATGCTTGCCACCAAACAAAGCAAAGGAGAGGGAATGCCCCGTCCGGATGGGAATTCATTTCTTTCCGAGATCGGAATTTGGACACGACATGGAAGCCATGACACCCCACAGCTCTTGAGGACAAATGTTAGGCGTTCCCTCCACTCCAGAACTGAGACTGGATTAAGGAAGTCACGATGGGACTCCCTTAGCAACCAACGCCTGCACCAAGTTCTCGCTTGGGGTTGATGCCGACTCCACGCAGGCTCTGGCTTCGAGGCTCGTGCCTTTGCAGCTTGATTCACCCCACCACTCATGTTGGAGAAGTCCCCAATTCTTGCCTAGACGTATTCATCCTTCTCGGCAGCAGGATTGCCAAAGGGGAAGATGCGAAGGGTGCAGAAGAAAAGAGGATGCGTAACAACTAGGTGACCTTGGGATGTCGAGCGGTCGTAAGAATAAACTGAACATGGGCATTGGACTGTCCAATACCGCTGGCTTTGGTTAAGAAACTCCGTTGCAAAACTGCGATTAATAAGTTGGAAGCACGTCGGCCAGAGTCTATTCCGGATTAGCTACTTGATCCTGGAAATGTTTTGAATGGCGGTCCACAGGGGTTATATAAGACATGTGAATGCGGGCAAGAGTCTGCCGAAGGTGTGACATAGTAGACCGTGAGGTGTTCGGTTGATTTGCACGACCGCTCGCTGGATGACCTTGGGGTGTTAGACTGTTAGTAAAGTGGATGTCAGAGAGGAATCTTCGAAAGACCGTGGCCTTGGTATTGTGGTTTCTTTCAAACGCCGGTGCCATCATTGCGCTCCTTCTTTTCGCTTTATACGCCTCTCTCCGATACATCTGGTCTTGCAAAGATCTAACCGCAAACATAGATTAAACGGGCCTACCGTCGATTCTGCAACACATCGTGCTGTGATTGATGCAAGATGGCGTTGTATGCTTGTAGCAAACATGTGGTTGACCCCTGGAAGGAGAGGTTTGTTGAACAGCGATTGGTACAATAAGCGACAGTCTGGCTCGGGAGAGTGCCGGTACCTTTAAGCTTCTTATGAATTCCTTTTATTGCCTTCAACTTCCATGCTTTCATCGTCGCAAACATTGTGTCAAACCCGGACCTGTCATATTCTCTGCTTCAGATTATGTGTATCTCCAACGGCCTCGGTCGGTTATAAGGATGGTGTAGCGCGGCCTGTCGTCACCTCCCAATGTTTTAAACTTTTGCTTGTTAAGACAAGCAACCAACAGCACCTCGCAGATCCAGCGTCGACACGGTTTCGCCAATTCTACCTAGGAAACGACCTTCCAAGATGGAGCACAAGAAAGGAAAAACCATCGTGCCCACCATGTGGGGCACCATGATCCTTTTCCCGGTGTTGGCACTTGTTTTTATTGTCCTCAGGCTTTATTGCAGACATTGGCTAAAGAAGGCAACGACTGGTTATCTGGATGATTATGTGTTGATTTTCTCCTGGGTGCGTAACGATCGTCATAACCACCCACCCAACGAAGCTAACGTCAAATGCTTGAAGATCCTGATGGTCATAACCTCTACCATAGGCCTCATGCTTGCCAAGCACGGCGTTGGCACAGCCATCGTCGAGGGAGATGAGATCATCGTCGAACCAGAGGTGATACATGCTCTTCTTTTCTGAACCGCAAACCTGTTATTATTCGGCATCAACGCGATCGCTTTTTCCAAAGTGTCTTGGTTCATCACCCTCATTCGCCTCGTCACCAAGCGTTGGCAAAAGGTCGTGCTCTGGGTCCTCATGGTATTCAGCACCGCCGCCCTGTCTGCCGCTTCCACATTTGGGTACTACCAATGCCATTTCTTGCCTAACGGGGGCTGGAACTCTCCAGCAACGTCAGACCACAGGTGCCTCGACAACTGGGTTGCCATCAAGATCAGCCTAGTTACCTCCATTTACTCCACTGTCCTGGTAAGGAGTCATACGGCCCTTGACCCTCAACGCTGCAAGCGCCTTTTCGTGCTAACAGAGGAATCCATAGGAATTCGCCTTGGCGGCTGTTCCCGCCTATGTCGTTTGGAACTTGCCACTCAAACGGAGCACCAAGATTGGCATCATCTGTGCCACGAGCGTGGGCTTTGTGTGAGTAGCGTAAATTGCCTTGATGGAACGACTGAATGTTGATGTTTCCCGTAGGTCTGCGATGATGGGAGCCTTGAGAACGAAAGCATATTATGATCACCTGTTTCCACTGGGAAAGTTACCCGAAATGTATTCCCTAGGATGTGTGATCATGTTTGCGGTCCTCGAGGTGTGCACCACAATCATAGCCGCTAGCATCCCCTTCCTTCGTCCGCTGGTAAAGAAGATGGCTAAAGCCTATGACGAGGACGAGTTGTCGTGGCCATAGGTGTTTTGTCTGGGGAACGAAGAAACGACAAGAGGTTCGCTCAGTCCGGAACATCGACTTCAGGAAGACGTCCCTCCTACCACCAGGCAAGGACGAAAGTCGAAGAAATAAGACAGGGAATTGGAGGATGAATAGAAGACGGAGTCAAGACTCTAACTGCGGAGTTATACCGTATTATAGCCCCGTCGGTGATTGAGCTGTAAACAGGGTGCTTACCCAACCAGCAATAGTTCATAAAACAATACCAGCGTACACATGAACGAGGTTGTGTTCCCACCGGCCGCGAGAGTAGAGCTAGCGATGATAACGAAAGGTTATGGCGTGACCATGTTCGAATCACCGATGACAACGACGTCGATAAAATCAGACGATACACCGGCTACCGATTCCGCTTCCTCCGCCGTGTCACCATCCAACAAGACTTCCGTATATTGGATGACGAAGAGCTGAGTTGCCGCGAGACAGCCGACGAGGTACGAGAGAACGATGAGCTATTTACTCGCTGGATCCGCGCCGTTTTCACTGCCATCAAGGCCCTGGAAATTGGCCACAACGATGAAGCAGCGGCCCAGAGAATGAATGTCACCCTCGTTATCATGACTCCGCGCCAGTAGGTAGATGATTCGCCTTGTGCCACCGCTGCTACCACAGTTGGCGCTTGCATCTGCAGCAGCCCGAAACTCTTCCGAGGCTCGAGTCGGTCAAGAAAAGTAAACCTACCCGCACCCACCCTAAACCTACACGCGCCCTCCCTTTTCTAAGACACTTGACAATCATTTTTCAGCCACGCCAATTTATTTAACTGTCCGTGCATGACCGGGTCGTCGACGGCGACTTCTGCTGGTTGTTGGCCTATCAAAATGGCAATGCGGTTGTGCAGCTGGTTGAGTGGCACAGGGTATTGCGGAAGAGCGGGGTGGCGTACGATTTCGAGTTGTGGAAGGGCTTTTTTTCCATGGTGTCGGTGTCAACGAGAGACTTTATCGATGGGATGAGGTTGGAGAGAAGAAGACGGTCCATGCACAAAGTCCGGGGAAAGAGACAAAGAGCCGTAAAAGACCCGAGCCACAGGGACCTCGGCCCTATAGCTTCCCCGCTATAAACCACCATTTTTTTTTCTCATCGTTGTGCCCGGGCAAAGCTGGAACCTACACCCGACCTCATCGCATTACCCAGAGATGTCATAATAACCATTCCGCAGGTTCCGTCTTGATGGGTGCTTAAACAAGCAGAATGGGCATCCGCTTGTACTATCAAACGCTTTACGTGACGTGCATTGTCGGGCATGATCCCAGAACTATTGTTAGTCGGCACCTGAGAAAGGCACTAGCACCAACGGAACTAACAACTCATTCCTGCTCGCCCTGTTAGTTCACAAGCCAATAGGATGTTACATGCAGATGTGCCCCCCCACAAACAGGCTTCGAATGCTCTAGATAGACTCCATCACTTTCCTCCAACCAGCCGACCCCTCTTCAACGCGTCTTAAATACGGTGGCTTCGTTCTGGGACTGTGCATCTATGGAGGTTGAGCTGCACCAATCGAAGGTTTTGCATCCTAACAGCGCCCGCGATTGACAGCTAAACGATAACGATTGACAACAACCTCAATCGCTATCGCCGTCCAAAATGGTATCGCTATCCTAAATAGTATCGCTGTCCCAAATGGTGGCGCTGTCCCAACTGCTAAGTGTTGTCGCAGTCCGACTTAGAGATAAGGCGAGGTATTTGGACGACGATGAGGGTTAAGAATGAGGGTTGGGAGTGAGGGTTAGGGTTTTGGATGAGTGTTGAAAATGAGAGTTGAGGATGCGTGTAAATTGATTGGTTAAGAAAAGCGGGGTCGATTCGAGCTGCTTTTTGTCCCCGTGAAAAAATATATCCCCTTTTTTTCCGTTTTTCTTCCCTTCTTCCGTTATATTTTTTATCCTCTCTTCCTTTCTTTCCTTTTTCCTTCATTTTCGCTCGCTTATAGAAGGTGCAGTGATGCGTAAAATATATATATATAGTTACAGCTTTTATTCGCTTATGGGATTTGGCAAAATGGGTGTGGGGCTTGGTCGGGGCTGTCTGCATTTGGCTGCAGCCGGCGGGGCCTGGTTTCAAGAATAGATGCACAGTTCCAGAACGAAGCCACCGTATTAAACATAAAAGACAGCCATGTGTTCTCTGACTCTTTGTCTCGAGGGCAACGCTTCTGTCACCTTTCATATGGTAGCGGAGGCTCGGGCCGCTCGGCATCGTCTACATCATGGCCGACCATCAGCCAACACAAGCACTGCCAGTCGAGGGGAACAGCTGCAGCACCAGCAACATCGACTCTGCTCCGGCCCTCCAAACCAACTCCAATGTCCCCTCCGCTAGATCCCCAACAGATGGCACCGAAGATAGTCAGACCGACGATGGGTCCGATCGAGACAGCGTAACAAGTGAGCTGAGTACGCAGGACTATACGATCAGCCTCAAGGATGATCTACTCAAGGCTCTCGATAAGGTCAAAGTCGCCGGTTCCTTTGCTTCTTTCCGCAAGCTCCCACGTACACCTCCTGCCGGTCTTCACGTCGACGGCTTTGGCGACATCTCCATGCCTCTTGGCGAGACTCAAGCCCGCCAATTGATTGCAAAAGCCCGCCAGGCTCCCTACGGCGGGGGAAGCGGAGACCATCGTTGACACAAGCGTTCGAAATACCTGGGAAATCGATGCAGCCCAGTTCAGCTTCAACGACCAAAGGTGGCCAGACTATGTCCGGGATCTGTGTGCCAAGGTTGCCGCCGACCTAGGCATCAAGTCACTTATCCGGGCAGAGATATACACGATGCTCATCTATGAGCGCGGTGCCATGTTCAAAAGCCATACCGATACCGAGAAAATCCCCGGCCAGTTCGGCACCCTCGTCGTCGCCCTCCCCTCTGCCCACGAAGGGGGGGACGTGGTGGTCAAACATTGTGGCGAGACAAAAACATTCAAGACCTCGGAACATAGGCAGTCCTTTATCTGCTGGTATTCTGATGTACACCACAAGGTGTGTCCTGTCGAATCCGGATATCGATGGGTATTGACCTACAACCTCGCTCTGGACCCGAATGTTGTTCGTCCTTCAGCTGGTCTTGTACGCTCCAAGACCAAGGCTCTCCGCCACACTCTGCGCAAATGGCTCCAGGAACCCGAAGAGTCGCGTCAGAATGGTCTTTATTATGTCCTAGACCACACGTACACCGAAGCAAGCGTCAAGTTGAACAGTTTGAAGACGCGTGACCTGGCAGTCGGTCAAGTCCTGGACAACTTGTCCAAGGAACTCGACTTTGAAGTCTTTCTTTGCTCTTCTGGAGAAGGAAGAGTTTGGAGTGCCCGAGATCGACCATTCTAAATTTTATGATGTGTATAGTGAGGAGAGCGAAGAGGAGAGCGAGGAGGAATCCTTCCATCCTCTACAAGACATCATAGATGTCACATACAAGGTCAAAACAGTTCGAGATATGTTTGGTAAGCCGGTTGTCGACGGTCTACCACTAGATGCTGAGAAGGACATCCTCCAAGACGACGAGGCAGTGTTTAGTGATGCTGACCCTGAGGAGGAGTACGAGGGCTTCATGGGCAACTCTGTGAGTACATCTTGTTCTTGCGATGGGAAGAACGGCGAAGCTGACACTAATATACCTACTCAACAGGGTCCGACAGTGACACATTGGTACCGCATCACCGTAGGCATTCTGTCACTTTCGTATCTGCCTGTCGCTTCCTTAAATGCTCCCATCACTAACTGTCCTCTTTCCAAGGCTCTCCTCCTTGTCCCATCCGCCTCGATTTTCGAATTCTTCAGCAGTAATCCCCAAAGCCTTTCAAGCAACACTGTCCGATCCTTGATCAGTTATTGTGCCAGGTTAAGCATGCGCTATATGGAGTCGGATGAACACCGTGCAACGCTCTTGTTTCGGGCCGTGATGGAACTCTGCGAAAGCTTTTGGTACCCATCCAATGAACGCCCTCTCTCGTCCATGTCATGGTGGACCTATGGATATAATCCAACTTTCCCCAAGCGTAAGTCCATTGCTGGATCCAGCGCGTCATTCAATAGCCTTCTTCATCGCCTTGTTGGCCCGGCTGTGGAGGGAAGGCTCAGCCGGCGTCATTTCTCGTGACGATTGCAATGCCATTTACAGGACTATAGCCAAGCGGTTTCTTGCCTCAGCAGACTTCTCTCAGGAAAAATCCGAAAGAGGCCTCGAACTTGAGCATGGAAACAAGCGGCAACGGACCAGCTACCACGGTACCAACGCAGATCCCACGACGGAACAACTCCGAACGACAGTCGCATTCGATGTACTCGTCAATTTCTATGACACGCTAGTCAAGATCAGCACCCCAGATGACGACCTGGCCACACAATTCATAACCAAGCTGAACGACGCTGTCCCTCGTCTACCCGTCGACCACATGCACGACCTCTGGCTTCCCTTCCTCTGGTATCGCATCCCGATCCTCACCGCCAACGCGATCATTCTCATCACCCCCGCGTGTACCAATCCCTCTACCGCTCCATGCTCACTCGCTACATCAAAGAATTCGTCGGCAAACAGCCCGTACCTTCAACCTCGCTTGTCCGCCCGCGCGTCAACTGCTCCCGCTTCTTCTGCATCGATTGCAATGCCCTCAACGACTTCCTAGAAAGCCCCACCGAGCGCGCCGACCGCTTCAAAGTCAACAAAGAACGCCGGCACCACCTGCACCAGATGCTCGATCATCGCGGGATCGACTGTACGCATGTGTCTGAGCGCAACTCGATCCCGTACACGCTGGTGGTGACCAAGACATTTAAGCAGCAGGAGCAGCTGATGAAGGAGTGGAAAGAGAGAAAGGCATATGCGGAGAAGAGGTTCCGGAACTTTGAGACGCACTCGCCGTTGACGCCGGAGTTGAAGGTCTTGCTGGGGGAGCAGTTTGATAGGATCATGGGCATGGAGGATGCCTACCCGAACTCCGCGGGAGCCAGACGCACGGCAACGGCAACGCGACCGGCACCGAGAACCTTGGCGTCTGCATCGGGGCGTGTCACGGGTGGATCTAGAGCGGGTGCTTCTGGGTCGAGTCGCTACACGCCCGCTCCTGTGGCAGGAGTGAGGAGGTCTCAGAGCATTAGCTTCGGGGACGGGGTGGAGATTATTGACCTGACAGATGATTGATGAGATATTTGATTCGGTATAGCTGGCGGGCGAGTGTTTGGTATATGATATGTTGGCATACTGTCTTGTTTTGGATAAAGATGGGATCATGGCGTATGGTGTTTACTTTCTGGTAGGAGGCTACGTGGGTAGGTGATGAATACATGGACACTGCTGAGGACTTGGATGGTACGTTCCACTTGGATTAGGCTACCATTACGGGGAAGGCTCGTTAGCCAATACCGCAAATTCTCGTTCATAAGAGATTTACCACAACAACGCTAGCCAGGAATCTGAGGCCATCTCATTGGACTGATTCCTCATACATGTTTGCAATTAACTTCCCGCGCATATGCACCTTTTCTCTCCCAAATGCCCGCCACGTTTGGCAAATCTCTTACAAGTAAGAATCACCGGCAGTAGTTGCGACTCGGGAAGCGAATGCGCTAGCTAAAGGCCTATAAAAAGGGCCTGTACCCCGTTCAAATGATTCCGTTTTCTCGTGTTTCCGCCGACTTGACTCTCCGATTAAACACTCTCCCTGATAGGTCGTTCTCTTAAAAAAAATTACAATACGACATCATGGGACTGACGACCCCAACCGAGATGCCTAGCTCTCTCTTTCTACGTCTTCCACAAGAGTTGCACGTTCTTATCGCTCACAACATCAAAGAAGACTTAGACGGTGGTCTTGATACCCTCGCAAAACTCTCTAGGACCTCAAAGTATCTCCGCTCGTCCTACGAACCAACGCTGTATCAGGGGCTCCTATATGAGAGCGACGAAAACGACGTGCTGGCATGCCACTATGCTCTAATATGAGGAGCTCAGCACAATTCCATTCCCGTCATGGCACAGGCGAAAGCGTACGATGCCGACCTTGATAAACAACTCAAGTATGCTATTGGCCGGGGGGGCTGGTGGGGCTCAGCACTGCAGCTTGCCGTCCGCGTCGGGCATGACGATGCCGTGCAGTGGCTTCTTGACCAGGGAGCAGAACTCGACGACGTTGATAATCCTTCTGTCGACGTTTGCGGCTGCTGCTACAAAAACGGCGCTCCGCAAGGAAACCGCTCGATTCTGCATCTGGTAACCTGCGCTGGGCACGTCTCGACGCTGCGGATTCTACTAGAACGCGGAGCTTCTCTCCACGAGGCAGGGCAGAGGAAATCGACCTTAAAAACGTCCTCCACGCCGCCCTGTGCGCCGAGTTGCGCAATAGTGAACATAACACATTGAGCCTTTGGCCATCTTAACAGCGCTCCTCGACCACTTGGCCCTGGGCATCACCGCTGAAAGCGCGAGATCCGCCGCTCTCAACTCGGTCGGCAACCGTCAGTTCACCCTCCTTCAGATGGCCATTCAATTCATCCACATTCCCGTTATGAAACCAGCCCTCACTGCGCTAGTCCGCGCAGGCGCCAGCCTCGGACCCCTTCCACGCACCGCCCATGGGACTTTCAGTAGAAGATGCGTGACCCCCTTGCTCTACACGCTGGAGCAAAACCGTCGCTTCGAAACCATTTACCAACTGCTCGACCTCGGCGCGGACATCAACGGCAACCGACCTGACCCAGTCCAAACTCAGCCAGAGTGGCAAAGCCCTTTGCACTTTCTGGTTAGACACCTGGACCAAGGACCGAAAAGTCCCGGCAACCCGCTTTACCGAGGGGACCTCTCCCTTTTGTACGAAAGCGAAGATCAAGGCCGCCGGCATAGAGAGCGGGTAGTGAATCTGCTTCGTCGTGGCGCGTCTCTGGATATCGAAGACGCCCAAGGACGAACACCCTTGGGAAATGCCATGTCCTATGGCGGGGAACATCTCCCTCTGCACCGGAGACTGGGGGCGTTGAAGATGGTCAAGGTCATGTTGAAGAATGTCGTCCCAGGACATCAGGGGTCCGAGGGTGGAGTTTCAGAGGAATCGATAACCAAAGCGGAAGAGTGGATGGGGGAGGTGGTTAGATCGCTGAGGGCAGAGAAGGCGACGGTAGTGGAGAGGGCCCGAGGACCCGAGCACGGTGAGTTGACACCAGGATCGGACCCTAGGGGCCGAGGGTTCATTGTGCAGAGGGGTTCGTGAGAAGGGCGAGAGAGGATACTGTTGAATGGACGGAATAGGGAAGGGATCGGGGGGGGGTTAGGTAGGACGAGGCCGTGAGGTGGACGGTCTCGTCAGGTACATGGGTTTAGTTGCGGAGGTCAGCTCGGGTTCTTAGGATCTGGACAAGAGGCGCAAACCCCGACAAGCGGCAATAGCAGAAAGAGAGTGAAAGTAGAGGGACCAATGGGAGGGAAAGGAGCGACGCTTGCAGACTACGCGTTCGCGAGTGCACAAGGATTGGAAACTTACTCAGTCAACTTTCAACGTGACTTTCTCTTCTCATCTCTCTCTTTGTTTATTTTCTCTGTCTTTCTCTTAGTGTATCCAAATCAATAATGTGTTCTCACGGTCTCACCTACCTTATCGTACAATTCAAGCTCCCTGACTTGCTCAGATTAGTAGCACGTGTCTCTGACCAGGAAACAGATGGGGCTCAACTCACCTAGAACCACATTGCTATCCTCCTGAGTCTTGGTCCGCTCTGGCGCGTTCTTCCTAGAACAGGTAGAGCGAAGGATCTGTAAGGTGGATCTTCAACTTGCCCACCCACCTCCATGTTGCGAACATGTGTTCTGAAGAGTGGATGGTCATCCAAGTATCCATGGTACCCACCGAAAGGTCAGAAGATACAGAATACGACTGAGACCGGCCACGAGGAATGCCTTCCCATATGTCAATGTCGTGGTGTTCATGATGGTGTACATCATGGGCTGAGCAAAAGCCGTGGACATGGTTGTCGTGTGCATGATGTCCATGATAGTGCATCTCATGGGCTGAGCAGAGGCCGTGGACATGGTTGTCGTGTGGAAGATGTCCATGATGATGCGCCTCGTGGGCTAAGTAGAAATCGTGGTCATGGTCGTCGTGTGGATGATGAAAACCGTCGAGTTCGTACAAAGGCAGAAGGTGGTCGTCAATGTCGACAGGAACAAGCGAACGGGGATCGCGATTGGGCGCTTTGTCCCAGCGGGCGCCATAACGGAGGTGAACTGTTGAACACGTTAGTGTCTTGACAAGGTGTCCCATCAGGAGAGAAAAATAAATCCAACCAACAATGATGTCCTTTTGGGGTTTACTGGTAGCTGGGCCACCTGCCATCCAGTCCTTAACCCACAGTGCAATACCGGTAGAACAGGAGATATGGGCTATGACAGCAGCGCTGCTAAAGAGGAAGTAAATGTACACATCTGCCTTGCCGGGCATGAATGGATCAAAAGCCTCACCTACGTCCAAGAACGTGTGCTTCTCGTACGGAGCACCGTGTAAGCGGCTGATGGCGCGGATGAACCGGTACAGAGTCATAATGAAGAACATTCCGTTGATGACTGATAACCAAATAAACCAACCTTCGCGGCTCTCGTGGTCCTCAAGGTGGAGTTTGCGCCAGGTGTCTCGCAGCTCTACAAACCAGATTAGCGCATAGCCATAAAGTGCCATGGATAGGGTAGCCTTGATAACTGACAACCAGAGCGAGGATCTCTTCATTTGCACGTACCGGTAGAAGTTGATAGCCCTCTGGACGGCATTTTCGCCCCGGAGAAAGTCGTCCAGGGTTTTCGGGCCGTATTCGATGTCGTCAGCATTAAATGCCATCATGATGAAAGAGTCTGCACCTTGTGTATCGGTATGAGTCTCAGAAGGAGGCAAAGACAGTTGGGGAGTCAGCGAAGGGTCAGGGGAGGGTACCGTTGGGGTATCTGATGAAGATAGCCGGCGAAGAGAGATGCCATCTTCAGTAGGCGTGAGGAAGGACAGGGCGGTAGCGAAGGAACCGATGGTGGAGGTCGAGCGACGAAGGTATGTCCTGCTTGGGGTTTGCGGATAAGGGGAAACTATGGTTGAGTTCATGGTGATGATTGTGGTTGTTGTTACCTATGGTGTTTGTTTTTTGTGTGATGGTGATCTGTTCCTCCAGCAACATCCATGTCGGACGGCTCGGGATGTTGCGAGTTTATGTAAAGATGGGCTTTTCAATGTTCATGGAACAACACGATGGTGTGTTTTGGGAATTGAGACCATGGTCTTGAACAATGGAGCGAGACGTGGCGTTGTCGACACAATGGCTTGCTTCTGTTCGGGTGCCTGACCGTGCTGTACAATTGGATTGTCAGCGAATAGTGCACTCTAAACACGTTTAGAAGCTCGATGTCAACAAGGACCTTTGTCCTCAACAAAGCGTCCGGATCCGGGCCGGAGTTCCGGGGCCAGGGTGCTGATGAATTCCATGCCGTGAAGTGTGTGAATGTCCTGCGGCCACAGTAATCCATTGCAAGAGCTTTGTCTTCACGATTGAGAGACGCACCTCTTCTGTTTTGCTCGCTGAGAGCAGGACAGTGATGCTGGCGGGGAACAGTCTGTGATGTTGGTTGGAGTCTTGGAGAGCATAGTCGACGATCGCGTTGGATGGTGTTGACAAAGTTAGGTCGGTCGAGGTGGAAGTCAAGCCGTGGGCAAAGATTTCGCAAAGAAAGGGAAGAGTTGATGCAGGAAGCTGAAGAGGTGAGTGCGACAAGTCGTCGTCGCTCCTTCCATTTCCAAATTGCCCGTATCAGGAACCCCCGCTACCCCGCCCCTCAAAGCCGACATCACCGCGGTTGTCAACGGCGTAGAATGACAGGCCTCATTGCTACCCAAATGATTGAACAACGAAATGAAGCTCAACATCCATGCTCATGCGATCATACACCTGAGCTGGGTAAGACGAACTGTAAACAAACACTCAGGGGCACCCAAGCCCGGAAAAAAGAAAACCGTCTGCAAAATCCAGGGTTAGGGCTGAACTCGGCACTTTTCGTACCCACTACCCTTCCCCTGGCATCGAATCACCGTGCAGAACAAGATCTTATCAGTTATCGCAAGATCTGATCTGATCACGAGTGGAGGCAAAAACAAACTCCCCGCAACGGCATCCGCTCCGGCGACCCGGATACGGCGGCCTAGCCCCAGCAGGGAAAGGTTGACGAGCATGCGCTGATCGGCGGTCCGAATTCTCTTATCGTGGCCTCTCGTGTTTCGTGTTTCATCTTTTCTTCAGTGATTCAGTCTTTTTCGCGGTCCCTCTCGTCCTCATTCTTTGCGCGGTTTGAGAGACAAGAAGACTGAAGCCGACTCGCGATGCTCGCCCGATAAAAAACGGGGATTTCACTCACCACCACCACCACCACCACCACCACAACCGAAAACCCTCATCGCCGCCTTCAGGACCCGACGACCGGCTTCGGCCACCCTCTCACCCTCCCAAACCACCACAATGCCCCGCTCCGTCGCTCGCCTGAGCACCCACGACGAGCGAGAAGAAGACACAAGTGAAGACCACCAAAGCCTCCTCTTCATGCCGCCTACTCCGCTCGAGGGCCCTTCAGCTGCTTCCTCAACGTACTGGTCATCAACCTCCTCCTCATCCTCCTCCGACGACGACAATGACCCGCCATCTCTCCAGAACAACAATGACCGTCAGAAGCGGACTCACTGGACCCCCATCATCCTGATCCAGCTCATGATCTTCCTCTCCGCCATGGGCGTCGTCATCTCCTTCGCCCCACGTACGCGCTTGTTCGAGGATATCATTTGCAGGAGGTATTATGCTATTCATAATGGGACGACTGAGACTACCACTTCCGGTACCCTCCTCTCCGCCACTTCTACCAATCTAGACCTTCTCAATCAAGCGCCCTCCGAATCGCAATGCAAAATCGCTCCAGTCCAAGACGCCCTCGCCGAGCTGTTCGGATGGCAGACCTTCTTCGACGGCATCCCCGGCCTCTTGCTCGCCATGTACTACGGCGTTTTGGCCGACAAGAAGGGTCGCAGTCCGGTGTTGTTCCGTTCCTTGCTGGGACAAGTTCTGGCAGCGGGTTGGGTTCTTTACGTTGCTTGGAGGTGTTCTTCCGCTTCGGCACTCTCCTCCGGCTCTGACGCAGGCAGCGACAGCGACAGCGATGAGATCATTGGCAGCTGGGCACACCTGCTATCGCTCAAAGCTACTTGGCTGAGTTCCTACTTCTTGATCATCGGCGGCGGAAGCACGGTCACGAGCGCGGTGGGCATGATGATTGTCACGGACGCGACGACGGAGGAGAATCGCAGTCGCGTGTTTTTCGCTGCGCTGTCGACGTTGATCACGGCGGAGTTGCTGGGTCCGGCCGCTAGTACGCTGATGATGCGGCGATGGGGACTTTGGGTTCCTTTGGGTGTTGGGTTTGGGTGCCTGGTTATGAGCGCTATTTTGACGGCGAATATGCCCGAGACTATGCATCTCAAGCGCGCTGTTTCTGGAGCAGTTACTGATCCGGAGGCATTGGTCCGCGAGGAGGATGAGTACGACGACGACACAGAGGCGTCCGTCATCAACGGACTCAATACCAAGAAGAAGGAGGACGTCAACAAATCCGCCATCCAAGTCTACCGCCACGCCGCCCACACGCTCGCCTACATCTCCCACCACCCCAGCATCTTATTCGTCGTTCTCGCCTTTTTGGTAGCCGATTACTCGCGCGAGTCGCTGGTTATGCTGATGCAGTTCGTTTCCACGCGGTACCACATCCCCATTGCTCAGGTACGTTCATCCTGGCCCCTTGGTCTCCCTCCATCGTTCTTTACTAACTAACAAACGCCAGGCAAACCTCCTCAACTCCTTCCGCGCCTTCACCCAACTCTTCATCGTGACGATCTTCCTCCCCTCCATCGACTACCTAATCACCCACCGTCTGCGCGTGGCCGCCCTGCGCAAAGACCTGATCCTATCTCGCATCTCCTTCTGCTTCGTCACCGCCTGCTTCGGCGTCTTAGTCTGGGCCCCTTCCGTCCGCTACGTCTTTGTCTCCTTGACTCTCTACACCCTCGGTTCTGGATTCTATCCCTTTGCACGAAGTTTACTGGCGAGCTTGGTGGAACCGGACATGATTGGGATTCTGTTTACCACACTCGCCATGATGGATACTGCAGGTAGTTTGATGGCGGGACCGGTGGTGGCTTGGAGCTTTGGTTGGAGTTTGGGGCTAGAGGGGCTGTGGAGGGGACTGCCGTATATGGTTTCTTGTGTGCTTTGCGGGGTGGCGACGATATTCTTGATTTTCGGAGTCAGGGCGGAGAGGCCTGGTTCTGTGGATGAGAGGACGGTGGGGAGGAAGGGCCCGAAGGGAAAGGGCAAAGCGAAGAGGAGGGGGAAGGGGAAGGGTGTTGCAAGGGTCGCTGTGAGGGCTTTGAGAGATGTAGAGGAGGAGGAGGGTCAGGAGGAGGGGGAGACACGGCCGTTGTTGACTGGAAGATAACGGGATTTAACGCTGATGGCCAAGGACGATGGCAGACGCGGACGAAAAGCATTGGGAGGCGTTCTAGGGCTTGGGTACGGGAGTCATACGTGTACAATGAGTTATCAGGATTAGATATGGGAGAGGATTTGAATTGGTTGATCATGTTCCTGAGACGTTGACCTGTTCGGAAGCGTCGATATGAATAGCTGACCACGGCGCATCGCATGTGTCCATCGTCAGACCTGGACCTGGAGCCGAAGAAGCCTCTACAGCCTCCTAACGTGAACAGCTGCAAACAGTCGCGGGATCAACCGCTACAGCCGTTCGGTACCCGCGGGACTGTGAATCGTCGGTGGCGCCTAGATGAACAAACGACCGTTACGTTGGCGATCCAACTGGTGTTCAAGTACGGCTGACAAATGGAATGTTCAGGCCATGACGCTAACTGCACGTTTCAGATAGCGCGGTAGGAAGCGATGGTACGATCCCCTGGGGCAGTTTCACTGGGTCTGGATAACCAATGCCGCGGCGAGCGCAAAACCCCACCACGTGCCCACCTTACAGACCGCCATCGGTTCGGCATCGACACGCAACCATCGCGGAGTTCGGCAGGGTGATCGACAGGTTCGGGAAGTATAAGAAGCTCCGGCATCGCTAGCTGCAATCCTGCATCTCGAGTTCCCCGGGATCTTTTGAACACCAACGCCCCCCTCAGCAACATCAAACAAAATGGCCGACAACAAGTTCGACCCCGAGTACTTCCAGGCCATCCGGCCTTTGATGGCGCTCAAAGCATCCCTCCCGCCTCCCGTCCCCACCACCGACATCGTCTCCCTCCGCGCCAACAGTGCCGACTTCGAGCTCGTCCTCGCCGGCATCCCCGACTCCCCCGACATCACCGAGACCACCTACAAAATCCCTTCCAAGGACGGCACTCTGATCACCCTCTACCGCTTCACCCCGGCGGCGGCGGCAACCTCTGGCCCTCGTGCTGCAGTGCTCCACCACCACGGCGGCGGCTACGTCCAAAACACCGTCGCCCAATTCCGCAAAGAAATAAAGCGCTACGCGCACGGCAGCGGCCTCACCTTCTACGCCGCTGATTACCGTGTCGCGCCCGAGCATCCTTTCCCCGCCCCCTTTGATGACTGCTACGCCGCCCTGGAATGGCTCCACGCCAATGCCGCTTCGGAGCAGATTGATCCGGCACGCATTGCCCTTTTCGGCGTGAGCGCCGGTGGTGGGCTGGCTGCGGCCGTTGCCCTCAAGGCGCGTGACGACAAGGTCTCGCCGCCCATCAAGAAGCTGGTGCTGGCGTACCCGATGTTGGATGATAGGACGTATTGGCCTGAGGAGCATCCGTTGAACCCGTACCTGATGTGGACGGGCGCCTGTAACAGGGTTGCGTGGGCGGCCTATGCGGGTGCGGATGGCGCGAAGGAGATCTCGCCATATGCTGCGCCGGCAAGGGCGAAGGATTTGTCAGGACTACCACCAACGTTCATCGACTGCGGCGAGCTGGACTTGTTCAGGGACGAAGACGTGGAGTTTGGTGCCAGACTGCTCAAGGCTGGCGTCAGTGTAGAGCTTCACTTGTACCCTGGGGTTCCGCATGCGTTTGAGATGGTGGCAGTGAACGTCAGGGTCTCGAAGATTGCGGTCGAGAACAGAGTTCGGGCGTTGGACAGCCTATGATTTGATGTACTTATTGTTGGCTAGATACGTACTGAGCTCAACTTCCGTCTATGGCCAAGATTGATTCGGCAAACGTTTTGATAGCATCCTTGAGCGTATATGCTGATCTGCCTTGTGCCCAGAAGTGGCTGGCTCCGGAAACCTCGTGGGCTCGGAAGGAAGAGTGAGGAATGCCCTCCAGGCGTGTGGCCCACGGCCGTAACTTTCGCACAGGCACGAAGCCGTCATTGTCGCCGTAAATGGCGAGCGTAGGGTTTCGTACCAACTTGGCTTCGGCTTCTTCGAGTGAAAGAGCAGTCTCGGAATCCGGACCAAGCTCACCCCTTGGCGAAGCCGTGGCAGCTGGAGAAGACAAGGATCTGGCCAGACCCTTCCACGATGGCCTTCGAGGAAGCAAGGAGAACGTCGCGAGGTTGTTGATGAGGCCCTGCAAAGGCGAAACCAGCAAGTAGGCCGGGCGAGCTACCACTCGGTCTGGTACAGAAGGTAAACAATCCTTGGCCGGTTGCTGCTCTGTCTCACGTGTGTCGTGTGCTGCATCCCCACCCACAAAGCTGTGGTCCTTTCCGGAAAGACGTCTCTTATGACTCTTTGCCTTGGCCATCAGCTCCGTAACCCCCTTGTGGATTTTCTCTTCGGTATCATGGGAGAAGGATAATCGTGATTGATGGTGTTTTCTGCTGCTTTCTTCTCCCCCGAAACGCATGCCGCTCGGCGAATGGGACAATGTGTTGGCTTGATGCTCGAGGGCCGCTGCTCTTGCACTTCCCAACGTTGTATTTTGCACTTCTGCAAGGTGCTGGGCTCGGAGTCGTATTTCAGCAGCATGTGAGCTGCAAGCTGGAGTGTCGAATTGGTGGAGTATGGTTTCGAGAGAAGGAAGTTGCATGGTAATCATAGAACCATACGAATAGCCGCCCATTAGGAACAATGGTGACTTGTTTGTATCGTGTGACGCAGAAGGTGTAACGGGTGTAGAGCCACCATGGGGCCCCATGTAGTCTGATGCTTCGGCAATTGGGGTCGTCGTCGGAACGGGTTCGGAAACATGTGGTCGGAAGGGATCGAGAAAATGAACGTAATATGATAGGAAGCCGACGAACGAGGTGTAGTCCGCCCGCTCGGCCTTTGCTGTCCAAGAGGTCCGACCGGCGGAGCCTTGGGCGCCTCTAGGATGACGAGGTATTGTCAGCATACTTGGGGATAGCAACTGGGAGTAGGGAGGTAATCCAACCTAAAGTTGAAGGTGCCGACCAAAAAGCCAAGCCTAAGCAGTGTTCCGGCTGCGATGTCTACCACTGGATCGTCATAACAACCCCCAAGAGGAGCATACGGGTGGGCGAAGACGGCAGCGTGTTTCCGCCATGGTGATGAGGAGGGCGAGGGGGCGAGAGATTGAGGATGGTAAACGCGACAATCGATGGCAAGGCCGTCGTGTAGACTCGGAAGGGTGAAGGAAAGCGTCGGCTCTGGAAGCAATGATCTTGCCAACCGGGAGGGCTGGTCGTCGGCGTCTGTCATTGCTGGGTGCGCCGAACCTTGCCGTAGCCCGGAGACTGGCCCGGTGGAGCGATGACGAGCAAAGGAGAAAAAAAAGAGGAACACAGAGCGACGGGCACCTGCACGACCTCCAAAGTCGATTTCTCCTTGTTGTGTAACGGAAGGCGGGTTAGTACACGCAGACGCGACTGGTGAAGTCAGTGTTTTCTTTTTTCCCTTTTTTTTCAGCGGTTGAACTGCACTGAACTGAAGTGGAGAGCCGTCTCGGGATCCACTCCCGCCGCACTCCACCCGGGACACGGCAGTTTCCAGGTGGGGTGGAGTGCCGAAGTTCAGCGTCCCCGGATCCCGGGCCTCTTCCGTCCAATTTGGCGATTCGAGACTAAATCCTGACGGATAATTCCATACCGTCAAAGCTTCCGGTATTTCGGTACTGTGGTAACACGCCAGTAATCAATCGGACCTTTCATCGCTCAAAGCCTACGTCTTTATTGTGTAGTTCTTTGTCCAAGCTTTACCAACTTTGCTATCTCTTTACAGTCGGTCACAAGCGATCAAATGTCGTTGAGAGTGAAAGGTAGACACTATCTCAGGTCCATTGGCATTCAAAGAATCTATCTTCCACTTGTCATCTATGGAATCGTTATTGTCTTGAAGTTGGGGAGTTGTTTGAGTGAGGTTGGGCACTAGATATCGTAACCCCACAACTGGTCCCCCCCCTCAACCGGTCACGTGTAACTTCATTACCAGAACCCAGATAACATCGAAAACTAGCCATTTTTACAAGGATTTCAACCGTTTAAAATATTTATTTACTTATTTTAATACTCATAAATAACTTGTAGTGTTAATTCGAATATTCTCTTAACTTTTTATATTAGATTTATTAATTCCGTTATCTTAGTAACCTTTCTTTAGTTAGGAGCCTACTATAAGGCTTTACCAGCTTGTAGAATTTTATTTATACGTACGAACTTAGCGTCGCCCCTCTTACGAACCTTCTTTTTACTTTTAAGTTTATATAACTCTAACTAAGCTTCTAAATATTGTATATGATAGTTTTTCGTAACTAGTTTAATATTTTTAAAATTTAGAAACTTAGTTTAGTTACCTTAGTATAAATAATCTTAATATTATAATCTAGAGTATATAATTCGTTATTAATGCCTTTTAATATATCTTTAAACTTCTAGGGAGTAGGAAAAATAATATTACCTTATAATACTTCGTCCTTATATTATCACGGGCAAAAGGTAGAGTGCAGATGTAGATATGCGTAATTGCACGAAGGAGAAACGGAACAGTCGTAAGCTGTGCGCAGAGGACTAGCCTTAAGTAGGGTCCCAGCCGCGCGAGGCTGGGAGGACTTGGCCAATCAGACTACAGCAGTCTCAGAAGCAGCTACAGCCTGCACAAGCATATGAATAGTACATGGTGGTAAGACTATGGCCACAATTACGTACGACAGTTATAGAGGTCTAACCCTGTAACATATATAGCGTTTTAAATAGTAATAATTAGAAAGAGAGGATATTATTATTAATAATAGCCTTTAGATTATTAAAGATAAAAAATTTATTTATTAGTTATATTTTCGTCTTTTTAAAGCTTAATTAAAAGTTTTTTATATTTACTTTCCTTTATATTATAGGGCTAGCGCTTAGTACTAGCATCTAATATATCGTAAGCTAAACAATTAGCGCTAAAAACTTCTAACATTCTAGTAACTACTATAACTATAGCTCGTCCAAACTAAGCGGCTACCTTAAGCGGTTAAGTACGTATAAAGTTACGTACACACGTATAACCTCTTAAGGACGAGTAGCCGGGTCTACTTTACGGGCCTCTCTCTTTCTCCCTTTTTCTCTTCGTAGAACCTTAATCGATCCTTATTAGCCAACACCTACGTATAACTCTATTATCCCTTTATATTAGGTTTTACCTCTCCATTATTAAAAAGAAGGACTACTTACAACTATTAGCGCGGCAATATATTAGCACTAGAATAGTATCTTTTTCTATACTTACCGATAACAATACTGATATAAAAGAATTTCCTAACCCCTAACCCTCCTAAAAAGCTAGAGACACTACCAGCAACGGTAACGGCGGAAGCACCTCTATCGATACAACCGGCCTACTCAGTACACTCCTTAGCGCTCTACGGACGAGCCCCGAGTTTAGAAACAAAGTCAAATTATTATTTTCTTTTTCCTACTATTCCCAACCTACTTTAAGACTAAAGTTCTAATACCCTACTAAGTAAGCTACTACTAATACTCTAATAGCATCGGCAACGGAGGAAGATCTAGCAATTCCGGAGTTTTCTAATCCTAAGGTCCTATACTAACGGAAGCTACTATAACTCCCCGGGTAGGATAACTAACTTACTACTTTTCTTTTCTATTATAATAAGCTAATTAAAACTTATAATACCGACTTTCGAGCGGAACTCTATATAGATTCCAATACAGTATAGATCGAAATCCTTAATAACCTACCGATCGACAAACAATAACAGCTCGAAGGGTACTAAACTGCCCGGACTCTCTCCGGCAACGAAAACCCGACCGAGCTACTCAAATAAATCCGACAAGTCTTTGGCACCTATTATACTTAAGACTACGCCCTTAATAACCTCGCTAAAATAAAGTAGAAGGATAGCGAGCTCTTTTTTATCTTCTTTACTAACTTTAATAACGAACTCTTTAAGGCTAATAATTATAATTAAGATTGTCGAACTAAGCTCGGCTTTCTACGCCGAGCTATTAATAAGAAGTTTAATAATTACCTTTTTACTATTAATTTCTCCAACGAATATTACACTTACGTAAAGTAACTTTAGAATATCTCTTATAAGTACAAAAAGACTACTAAGTTCTATAATTTCTATTAAAGTTATTTAAGGAATTAAAACAATTCGAACTGGAACCGCCGCACCGGCTCCTACCTTCCCGTTACTACTAGCTTAGGCCGCTCTAAGTCCTAGTAGTTTAAAAGCTATTCCCAACCCTAGTCCTTTAATACTTAATATAATACTAATAGTAATATAATTACAAACGCTACTAATATATATAGTACCCGCGGTAAGGGCTCCTCTCCTTAGTAGGGATTACGTAGCCGCGCGAAGTAAATATTCTAAAAAGAGAAAAATAAACGTAGAGTAGAAGGATATTATATTCGTTATAGTACTATAGGGTATATTATTGTTAAATACCTCTATCTTCCTATAGTTAACTTTTAAAATAAGAGAGTCTGTACTTAAATTACTTAAGTAGCCCTATTATTAAATAACGAAGCGGAGGAAACTCTAAATACTAATACGGAGTAGGGAAAAGAGTAGCTCCAATACGAAGTCGGGCGCTAGAGCCCTTATCCGAAGTATTAAATAAAGTAAAAGAGTTTAAACTATAAATAGAAATAGACCCTACTTAAATACTAATCGTTATTAACTCTATAAACTTATTCTACGTCCTCGTTAATAAAAGCTGCTAATATTATACCGCGATTAATAAAAATATTATTTGGAATTTCTAAATCCCTATTATTCTAACCCCGGGCTAGTAAGTCCGAAGAGCTTCAACTACTATAGAAGGAGCTACTATTTAAAGTATCGCTTATTTCCTTATAGAATTACAAGGTCGAATATCCCTAGTTTACGCTTATATAGTTCCGAAGCTCGAATACCCTATTATTTTAGGGAAGCTATAATTTATAGTTAATAAGGTATATTCTATCCCCTACGAGAAAAGACTTTAGTATAGTATTATTAAATTATAAATAGACTACGTCGGCCGTAACAAGTTAGAATCCTCCTTCTTAGAAGAGCTCGAGGGGGCTGTATATATTCTTACTACTACTTTTATTAGGTATATCCGCCGTATCGAAAAGGAAGAAGGCCGGGATACTATAGAAGCCGCCGTCTTTATAGTATATATAGGAAATATTAAAAAAGCTCTAGTATTTAAGAGAATGTATATGGATAAAGAGTTCAAATAAATTATTCTTAAAAAGTTTTAGGACCTTCTCCCTTTATTTAAAAAGTAAGAAATAAACTACTTTAATAGTTATAAACTGGGTATTAACCTTAAGATCGAATTTAAGAAGGGACTAGATAGTAAGAATTTCCCCCTCCTATATAGACTATTATATAGTATATTTCGAAAGGAACTGCTAGTATTTAAGAAGACCCTTAGGGACTTTATAAATAAAAGGTTTATTTATATTAGCAGCTCTAAAGCGGGTACTCTAATCCTCTTTATTTATAAACCTATAGGGGTTTCCGGTTCTACTATAACTACTAAACCCTTAACGCTATTACTTATACTAACTAATATTCTCTTCCACTTATTTAGGAAACCTTTAGAGTATTTAAGGGTATAAAGTGGTTTTTAAAAGTAAATATTATACAAGCCTTTTATAAGATTTATATTACTAAGAGCGAGGAATATAAAATAGTATTTAGAATATAATACGGATTATTCGAGTAGTTAGTTATACCCTTTAGGCTATATAGTACTCTAGTAACATTTTAAAAGTATATAAACTAGGTGCTCCGCGTATTTTTAAACGATTTTTACTTAGTATATATAAACGATATTCTTATTTTCACGGACGGCTTTCGAAAGGACTATATAAAGAAGGTCCAGTTAGTACTCGAACGCTTCCGCGATGCTAGCTTCTATTTAAACCTAAATAAGTGCGAGTTCGTAGTAAAGGAATTTAAATACTTAGGTTTTATTACCTACGCGGGAGTAGGGACTTAAATAAACCTCGAGAAGGTAAAGGTTATTTTTAAATAGGCTGCTCCTACCTCCTAAAAGGATATATATAACTTCTTAGAATTTATTAACTACTATCGGATATTTATATTAGAATTCTCTTCTATAGCGGCCCCCTTTATAGTATTTACTAGTAAAGAAGTTCTGTTTGAATAGATAGCAACGTACGAAGAAGCCTTCCAACTACTTAAGATCCTATTTACCCGAGCTCTAATACTAATAGAGTAGGATCCTAAGCGCTTAACGTTTTTAGAAATTAATTATAGCGGATTTATATTAGGCAATTATCTTACTTAAGAAGTTAATAGTTAAAGAAAGGTTGTTACTTTCTATTCTTGGAAATTAGCACCCGCCGAATATAACTACCCTATTTATAATAAAAAAATACTAACAATTATTAACTATTTATAAAAATAGTAAGCTGAGCTTCAAAGCTATAATACCTTTACTATCCTTATAGACTATTAGAATCTCGAATACTTTATAAGCCGCTAGCACTTATTGGAATAGTAAGCCCGCTAGGCTGAATACTTTTCCCAATTTAACTTCGACCTCTAATATTACTTTAATAAGGAAGCCATAGTCCCTAACGCCTTATCCCGCTAAGATTAAAATTAACCTAATAATAATAACTAGGAGGCTCGAAATCTCTAACTTATTTTTAACTCAGCTCTCTATAATTACGTTTATATTTTAACTATAACTACCTGCTACTCCTAGCAGTGGAAGAGTATAAAAGTGTTTAAAGATCCGGATTTATAACAACTTTAGGATTCTATAATTAGTAAAGATATCCTCTATTAACAAGTCTTCTAAGCAATTAAGAACAACGACCGGAACCTCTCTTTAATAAAATTTAAAATTTAAATTGTAAACTACTTAGTTAATAACTAAGGCCGACTCTAGTACTAAGGTCAGCTATAGATCTTAGGATACTTAATAACTACTAAGTTTAATACTATTAAATGCCCTAACTCCGACCGAGAGCTTAATACCCTCAGAACTAGGATTATCTAATTTACGTACGACTTCTAAGCTCTCGGGCACCCTAGTAAAGAAAGTACTATCGTAGCTCTAATTCGTTACTTTTATTAGCTTCTATTAAGTATTTACGTACGTTAATTCCTACGCAACTACTATATTTGCGGCTCTATTAAGTATTAGAGAAACTAACGGAGGGGGTTGCTATAGTTTATACTAGTCCTAAATTAATTCTTTTATAATATTTAATTAAATTTCATTACTAACCTACCCCTATCGGGCGGCAACACTTACTTACTAGTTATTAAAAATCGACTTAGTAAAAGCATTATATTAGAGCCTATACCTTTAAAAGATATTAAAATTTACGCTGAAAAGTTTATAAGCTACTTCGTAAAGTACTACAGCTGGCCGCGGTCGATTATAAACGACCGGGGTTCTAATTAAACTGGGCGATTCTAGAGTAAACTTTGTAAGGTCCTAGGAATTAAATAACTACTCAATACAATATACTACTTACAAATTAATAGAGGACTAGAGAAAATAAATTAAGAAGTATAAGCCTTCATAAAAGTATATATTAATTAGGCTTAAAACAACTAGTACGAATAGTACCCTATAGCTTAGCTAGCTATTAACAATCGTATTAACACTTCTATTAATATGTCTTCCTTCTTCGCTATATATAGCTTCGAGCCGGAATTAATTATCCCCGTAGTCCCCGAAGCGTTTAGAGAATCTTACACCCTAGCCGACGTCTAGGCCCAATAATTTATCGAAAAAGTATTATAAATTACGGACTCATATTAAGTTACTATAACTATAGCAGCTTAAGAGTAAAAAAAGTACGCCAACTGTATTTAGTAATTAGTAGAAAGATTCTAAATCAATAATAAAGTTTGGCTCAACCTTAAGAACTATACCTCCCCTCGCCTAAAGAAGAAACTCGACTAGTTATACGTAAAGTATATAATATTTCGAGTCTTCTCTCTATTAGTCGTAGAGCTTTCCGGCCTCCCTAATAACGTCTACAACGTCTTTTATATTAACTTTCTCCGACGTACTACAAAAGACCCCTTGCTGGGTTAAATTACAATAAATTACTAACCTCCCCCTATATAAGTAGAAGGAGAAAAAGAATACTTTATCGAAGAAATCTTATATATTAGAGGCCTTCCAACTAACCGGAAGGCCTTTGTTAAATAGAAGGGGTATTACAAACTATCTTAGTACTTACTAAAGGATTTTATAGATATTAAGGCTCTAGAGATTTTTAAAAAGAAGTATAAGGATGCTTAAGTAAATAACGAGCCAGTGGATCGATTTCTGAAAGATAAGAATAGGGGGAGATTTAAGTAATATAAATAATAATTGTAGCTTACAACCGTAGCTAAAGAAGGGGGAGAAGGTTAATATTATAGGGCTTGCGCCCAATACTAGCAATCTAGCACATCGCTAGCTAGATAATTAATATTAAAGACTTCTAGTATCCTAGTAAGTACTATAATTATAGCTTGTTTAAACTAGGCAGCTGCTTTAGGTAGTTAAGTACCTATAGAATTACGTACATACGTACAACTTTTTAAGGACGAGTGGCCGGGTCTACCTTACAAGCTTCTTTCTTTCTCCCTTTTTCTCTTTATAGAACCTTAATTAATCTTTACTAGCTAACACCTACGTACAACTCTACTATCCCCTTATACTTAGTAGAATTAGTAGTACGGTTAATAATTTCTATTATAAAATTAATAACGTAGTACTAGAGAGTTGAAAGTAGACTTAAAATAATAAGAGTAGCTCGAAGATAGTTTAAAATTACTCGAATAGAGCGTTTTATTAAGCTATTTTAATAATAAGTATAAGGGTTAAATTTATTAAAGGAGATACCTTTTTTAATAAAGTACGAAAGTAGGCTTCTAATTTCTTTACTTCTATTATAGTAAAATTGCGCTAAGTACCGCTTATAAGTATTATAGAGGGTTTCGATAATAGATTTAACTTCTATAATAGTTTCGTCTTTCGTTTTTAAAAGCTAAATAAGTTTGAAGCGAGTTTTCTAATTTATTAAAATAAGATTATAAAGCTTGTTGTTTAGTAACGTAGGGCGAATAATAAAAATATCCTCTTTTAATCGCTCCAAAGCAAACGGTAAATTAGCTATTAGCCTTTTTAAAAGTCTATATAATATTTTAGCTAAATTATAGCTTTTACAAATTAAATCTTTAAGGCGTACCTTTTAAAAGCTAAGTATACTTTTAGTGATTTAGGTAGTCTTTTTTAAAAAATTAAGGTTTATATATTTAAGCCGGACGTGCTATAATTAGGCGGCTTAAATTAATACTTTAGAGGGTTTTTTGAAAGCTATTATAGGAGTTATAAGAGTTAGAGCCTAACAAGTAGAAACTAAATTCGGAGCTGAAGCTAAAGGCTCTATAACCCCTTCTATAATTCTAAGAGCTAGAGTAAGTTTAGTAGATTCTTTAATTTTAGAATTACTAAAATTAATACTATTTCTAATAATATAATAGTACCAAATAGACTTATAAACTAGTAGTTATTTTAAATCGAATTTAGTAAGTATAGTATTCTTTATAATAAAGAAGAAGCTATATTTTTGGAAGTTTAATAGTACTAATAGCTTTTGGGAAGCTATATATAACTTCTCTTTAATTAAAATGCTGCTAAAAGTATATAACTTATAACTACTTACAATATTTAGCAGGAAGTTAAAAATATAAAGGGTGTTCGTAAAGGATATAAAGCTATAAACCGCCTTATTATCCTTATAGCTAGCGAGGAATTTAATTTTTATAATACTAATACTTAGTAATTTAATAAGGCTACCTCCGGTCCTTATAGTTCCTAAAATAGTAGAGAATTATAAGTCCGTAAATAGGGTTTTATTATTACAAATATAAATTATGAACTTAATATTAAAAAGCTATTAGCTATTGTTTTTAATAATTAAGTAACTATATTTAGGAGTTTTCTAGGTAGCTATAGATTTAGAATTACTATTTACTTCAAATATAGTACTAAACTTAAAGTTATAGCCTATAGTAAAAGCTTTATTAAAAGCTATTTACTTAATACTTTTAATATTAAAGGACTCTCTTTAAACTTCCTTCTTAATACCTTTACTTTACTACTTACTTTAAGGGTTAGTAAGCTTAGTAAATAGGTAGCTAAAGGACTTAGTATCTTAATTCTTCTTTTTAATAGACTACGGATTTTAATTAACTTTATTATTATTATTCGACTTGTAGTTTTTCTTATAGCTAGCGTATAAGGTTAATAGCTATTAAAAAGTTATAGTAGTCGAATCCCGGATTTTAACTAGTAAGTCTTTTTAAAAGTATAGAAGGCTTAATTTAATAATCTTACCTTCTATATTATAAAGCTATTATTCTTACCATAGTAGGCCTTTATAACGCTCTACTTATTAAGAGAAATAGCTTTCTAGTACGTTAAAATAGTAGTTAATTTAGTCGATTTCCGCTATTCTAACGCTGAGGCTAATAAGTCGGCTCGCGAAGGTATTAAATTTAGCGTTAAATTCTACTATAGTAGTAAATTTATTAAACTTAAGGAAGTAAAATTCCTTATATAAGGAGTCTCGAAACGTTAACTAGCTAGGAGCGTATTATATACGTAGTCGCTTATAAGCCTCTATAAAGTCCATTTCGAAAGTAATAGTAGATAAAAAGCCCTCTTTTAAAGTATTTTAGAGGGTTAATAATAAGGCAGCCTTCTAAGAATTAGAAAATAAAGCGTTAACCTAATTAGGGTCTTTTAAGAATTTAAGAATTTATAATACCCTAAACTAGATAGAAATAGCTTAATATTACTAATTATAATTTTTAAAGCTTAAAAGACGCTCTTTTTTAACAAAATATAATAATTATTTAATAAGCTCTTTAGTAGTAAGAGCGCTAAAATTAGTTCCGAGGTGTGTTAAAAGCGTTGGAGCTATAGTAGGCTCCGAGGTAAGTATAGGAAACTAAGTAGTTAATTAAGCTTAAAGAGTTAATTAAGCCTAAAGAAGCTATTCAACTTGAGAAGGCTATTAAGTAGCTAAGTTTTATTATAGTAGCGAGATAACATATTAAAGCTAGCCTTTAAAGTTATAACTTTAAGCTTATAAGCCTTATAAGCTCAAGTTTGGGGGTTTAATAAGAGGATTTATAATATAATCTATTAATTTAATTAGGTAATTTATAATAATACTATAATAAAAAAGAGTACTTCGAAGAAATAGTTTATAGTATAATACTATTTGTAGTCGATTGGAAATAGGAGGTTAGTTTATAATATAGAGTTAAGAGGTTAAGAATCGATTATAATTTAGAAGCACGAATCGATAGGTTAAATCTAAGTATTTTTATTTTCCGAGCTCATAACCTATTTGCTACGCTGCCCTAACTAATTTATAATAATAGTACTAGTATAGGGTTACTATAATAAATTATACATTTGTAGTTAAGTAGAGTAGAAGCGGTTAGAAGTATACTAATAATATTAAAGGAAGTAGCGTAGTTATAAATATAATAGAAGGATATTATAAAGGGGTTTTAGAGAGAACTCTATTCTTAAAATAGAAGATTATAATAAATTTTATACTATAAGAAAAGATTGTATTATATTATTTAAATTGTGCTTGCTTGCCTAAGGAATAACTAATTGAAGGAGAGGAGAGGTCTTTATATATATAAATATTAAGTATCTAGAAACTTCTAAAGTGTAGGAGCTTCTTATAAGTTAATAGGGGTACTTATAGGAATACTATATTATAAAAGGAATAGACTAAATTTATAAGCTTCTATTGAATTCTATAATAATAAATTAGTTTTAAAAAGAATGTTAGCTAAGTAGAAAACTTTAAAATATAGTAGTAAAACTTCTATATTTTAGCACATTCTATAGAGACTAAGTTAATTAATTCCGTAGGAGGAATAGCGTTTTGAGCAATTAACCTTCTATACTATAAGGTTATATACGGTAGTTACGGGGTATAGTACTAGCTATACGTTAATAATAGTTTAGAATAATAATTAGGACCTCTTTTCGACGAAATTTAAAATTTAAAATATAAATTACTTAATTAATAACTAAAGCCGACTCCGGTACTAAAGTTAACTATAGATTCCAGGATGCTTAGTAACTACTAAGTCCGATACTATTAAACGCCCTAGCTTTAATTAAGAGTTTAATACTTTTTAAATTAGGATTATTTAGCTTACGTACGACTTTTAAGCTCTTGGGCACCCTAATAAAAAAAGTACTATTATAATTCTAATCCGTTACTTTTATTAGCTTCTACTAAGTATTTACGTACGCTAATTCCTACGCAACTATTATATTTACGGCTTTATTAAACATTAAAAAAACTGACGGAGGAAGCTACTACAATTTATACTAGTCCTAAATTAATTCTTTTATAATATATAAATAAATTTTATTACTAACTTACCCCCCTTAGGCGGCAACACTTGCTTACTAGTTATTAAAAATCGACTTAGTAAAAACGTTATATTAGAACTTATACCTTCGATAAAGGTTAAAACTTGCGCTGAAAGGTTTATAAGCTACTTTGTAAAGTACTATAGTTAGCCGCGGTCGATTATAAGCAACCGGGGTTCTAATTAGACTGGGCGGTTTTAGAGTAAACTTTATAAGCTCTTAGGACTTAAATAGCTACTTAATACAATATACTACCTATAAATTAATAGAGGATTAAAAAGAATAAACTAGGAAGTATAAGCCTTCTGAAGAGTATATATTAATTAGGTTTAAAACGACTAATATAAGTGGTGCTTTATAATTTAACTAACTATTAATAGTCGTATTAATACTTCTATTAGTATATTCCCCTTCTTCGCCATATATAGCTTCGAGCCGGAATTAATTATCCTTATAGTCCCCAAAGCGGTTAGAAAATCCTATACTCTAACTAACGTCCGAGCCTAATAATTTGTCGAAAAGTTATTATAAATTACGGACTTATATTAAGCTATTATAATTATAATAGCCTAAGAGTAAGAAAAGTACGCTAACCGTACTCGGTAGCTAGTATAAAGATTTTAAGTCTGTAATAAAATTTAATTTAACTTTAAGAATTATACTTTCCTTCGCTTAAAGAAGAAATTCGATTAACTATACGCGAAGTATATAATATTTTGAGTCCTTTTTCTATTAATTGTAGCGTTCTCCGGCCTCCTTAATAATATTTATAACGTCTTCTATATGAACCTTCTCTAACATATTATAGAAGACCCTTTATTAAGTTAAATTATAGTAGATTACTAACTTCCTTCTATATAGGTAGAAGGAGAGAAGGAATACTTTATTAAAGAGATTTTGTACGTTAGAGGCTCCCTAACTAACTGAAAGGCCTTTATTAAATAGAAGGGGTATTATAAACTATTTTAGTACTTACTAAAGGACTTTATAAACACTGAAGCTCTAAAACTCTTCGAAAAAATGTTTAAGGATACTCGAATAAACGACGAGCTGGTAGATTAATTTACAAAAGATAAAAATAAGGGGAGATTTAAGTAATATAAATAATAATTGTAGCTCGCAACTATAGTTAGAAAAGGGGAGGAGGGTTAATATTATAAAGCTAGCGCCTAATATTAGTATTTAGTATATTGTTAATTAGACGATTGGTACTAAAGACCTTTAGTATCCTAGTAACTACTATAATTATAGCTCGTCTAAATTAGGTAGCTACCTTAAGCAATTAGGTACTTATAGAGTTACGTACATACGCGCAACCTCTTAAGGACGAGTAGCCGGGTCTACCCTACAGGCTTTTCTCTTTCTCCCTTTTTCTCTTCGTAGAACCTTAATCGATCCTTATTAGCTAGCACTTGCGTATAATTCTATTATCCCCTTACATTAACTAAGTAGAAGTAATAAACGCTTATATTAATTAACAATTATAACCGTTCGTTAACTATTATTAAAATAATTAGTCCGAGGCTATCTTTACCCTAAACGTAGTATAAAATAGTCTCTTATAAAATAGTATAAGCTTGTTATCTTACAAGATTATATTTAAATACTAAATAAGAATGCTATTTAATTAGAAAGCCTATACTTAAGACTCTAGTATTCTTCGTACTAAGTAGTTAGCTAGAGAGTAAGCTTACGAATACGCTTAATATATACGTAGCTACGTCGAGTTTACTAGGAAAATAATATTGAAGATATAAGAATAATAAGCAGCCTAAGCGAATAAAAAGTAGAGGGAATTAGATTTCGAGCTAGGAAATAGGATTATTATTATTAAGAGGCTCTAATGTACGATAATTCGACCTAGTAACAAGCTTGAGTTCCCTAATACCTACAATTATTATAAGATTATTAAGAAAGTAGAGTACTCCTACCGTCTAGAGTTGCTATAGAGCTGGAAAGGCACCAACGTGTTCTACGCGGACCGCTTATAAAAATACGATAACAACCTACTCCACAGATAGGCTCTCGAATGCCCCGGCCCGGTTAATACGGACGAGGACGGAGACTCTAAGTAGGAAGTCGACAAAGTTACGGCTTCCAAGGTGGCCAACGGAAAGCTTTTCTACTAGGCGGACTAGAGGGGCTAGGACCCCGACCCGGAGTAGTATCCCGCCTCTGATTTCAAGCACGCGCCGAAGGCACTTTGGGACTTCTATAAAGCCAACCCGGATGCCCCGGGCCCGCCCAAGCGGCTGATGAACTGGCTCAACGAGGATACGGAGACGCACGACGACGATAAGTACCCTGAGACGGAGGGCCTGAGGTGGTCACGGCGCATTACGAGGAAGAAATGATCACTATCACGAGGTTCTATATAAATATCCGGCAAGACTCGCGGACGAGTCTTTTGTGTAGGAGGGGGTGATGTGACGGCGCTAGCAGTCAGCGACCCACATGTGGGTCCCGCTATCGCTTGTGCGACCAGGGTATTTATTTAGGTCTGTACGCTTTGTATCTAGTTCTCTTCCTCTTTTCTCCTCCCCTTTGAAATCTTCTATCATAGATGAAATCTTAGCTTTGCCTTCGACTCTCCCATACTGTGCCCTTGCAATAAGGTAGATTGCAGAACCTTATATTTTTTAGTTATTATATATTAGGAAAGTCCATTGCGAATATTTTCAAGTGCTTTCTTAATTAAAGATAAGCTTATTGCAATAGAAATAAGTCAAAACGATAGTGGTTTGGTAGAGTTATTGTTGTTCTTAAATTGAGGTATGGTTGATGATGGGGGGGAATACAATGTGGGGCGTGACCGGTTGTGGGGTGTAACTGCGTGTGGGGTTACGACTTCTACAATGTGGCAGGACAACAACTGGAACTACAACATGGCGTTCGTTGCGGCACTGTGTTCTTTTGGACTTTGGAGTGACTTGAGCACCCATCAAGAAGGGCGAGTTACCTATATATTGAATATACAGCTTAGTCCTACCCTCAATGAAGTGTTGTGGTAAGCATATCCTGGATATTTACCTTGATAACATCCATCCTTTCATGCCGATGTTGTTGGGCGACAACAGTGAGAAGAGGCGGTCTATGCACTGTCTTAACTCGGAAATTGGTGATGGGGGCGTGGGGCACCGGGTTGAAGAATGCATGCACGCCATCCAGACTGGGAGAATGGACAACTGAAGTTAAGCTGACATGTGAAAGCCTCAATTGATGTCCTCTGATCCTCGTATTTTGTCTCTGTTCTCCATTCAATCTTGCTTCTGGAGGCATTTGGGACCAACGGTAGCAGTTACCAGGATGGTGAAGGTGTCTCCATGTTCCATCACGAGATCCCCTACAACATGCTATGACAACCGTTCACTTTCGGTTCCTCCTAAATTGAAGAGTCCTCTTCACATTCATCAGCCATGTAAATAATTGCCTTTTCATCGGCAGCACTAAGGCAAGGGTAGTCACCAAGCTTTCCCCCCGAGGTCATAGATTCTGGCATGTGTGATGCTGAAACTCACAACGTTGAAATGCAAAATATATGAAGAGTCTGTTTCAAAAATTTTAGAGTTGGCCAAGCCGTCCCACCAAGCCGGGATCACGCCCCCAGATCTCTGAGGGTGGGTGGACTGTGTGAACCCGTGAGAAATGCGGTCTGTGTGTTTCCCCAGATTCCATTCCCTGTCTCATGTTCCCGATAAATGTCCCGATCTGGCTTGGTTCAGACGGAAATTTTGTGCACAATGAGGACCTGGAACCCAGAGGGCCGTGGAGTGAGTGCGCGCGTGCCCGTCTTGACTAATGACCCCCCAATGCAAGGGTTGCCCCACGATTTGCATTCCCCTGTGTCTGGTCCGTTGGCCCCCGTGGCCTCCCCTTCTCAGCGACCCTTCCAGCCCTGTTTCGTCGGGGACAGCGCCCGAAAAAGTGTCAGGTGGCCCTTCCTCTTGCGCGCCAAACCCGGGCGCCTGAATTTCTGATGACGGCAGGACGGGTCCGGGCAGGAAGGATCCTGGAAGCCTCGCTGCAATGAAACTCAACAAACTGATCTCTTGACCGCCAACTCTTTTCGCTCTCATTCGCTTTCCCCGTCTGTCTTTCATACCTTAGCTATCTCTATGTCGAAACCCCGCAACATAGTCCACTCCGTCAGCCATGAACCATTTCCAATTCCCTGCCTTCCAGTCTCCACAACTCGATAACCTAAAAGCAACAACCCACTGAACGCTACTGCGCCTATTCTTCTTCCGCTTACAGTCTACCCTACCCTAGAGCCCGAATCTCTTCACTGGCGCTTACAAGCGGACACCCTTCCGTCACGGCCGGCCTCCGTATCGATACCCGACTCGAACCCTCGAACCGCAGAGACCCCGAAACCTGAACATCTGACGCCGTGCTACGAACTCCCCCATCTCTTAAAACCGTACTCCAATGACCGACCTCCTCGTCCACGGGCCGCCAGGCATCCGTGTCAGCCCCGGCGGCCCCGATGGCAGTGATTGTGGCACTCAAAAGGCATCTCCCCAAACCTTGGCTTCGGCACTCAAGAAAAAGAAAAACAAGGTCGAGAAGCACGTCGCATTGCGGCCCTTCTCCAAAGTCATCCGCAGCGCCGGCAACTACGTTCTGTCATGGCGTGACGGTCTCACCCAGTCGGAGAGGGAAAACAAGCGGAGGATCGAGGAGAGGATGCAGTTCCTAGAGGACGTCATGCACAATGTTTGTACACCTGTTCACAAGTCATGCTGCTCCACGTCAATCGACAATGCTGACCATTGTTCTGTAACATACAGGCCACCAGCGCAGAGGAATGGGAAACGGCCGCCAAGGAACTTGACCGCCTCGAGGGCAATGACGCCTGGAAACTCGATCCCTCGACTGGCGACTACCACCCCGATATCATCGAGACCAAACTACGAGACCTGGATCATGCTCGCGAGAATGGCGACACAAGGGAAATGATGTATCTCGTCCGCACCGCCCTCTCGCGTGACCTCGGTGGAATAGGCAACATTGACTTGTACCGCCATTCGTATGTCGGAACCAAGAAACTGATCGAGGACTATGTTGACTCGGCCGTCAAAACGATCGACGCACTGGTGGACCAAAGCACCCAAACATTGCCTGCCGACATGGAGACCAAAGATCTGTTGGAGGGCATGTTGTACGCAAGACAGAGCTTTGGGAGGAGTGCCCTGCTTCTGAGTGGAGGAGCTACTTTTGGCATGTCCCATATTGGGGTCATCAAATCACTATTCGAAGCAAATCTTTTGCCTCGCATCATCTCGGGCGCCTCTGCTGGTTCCATTGTGTGCTCTGTCCTGTGCACTCGGAAGGACGAGGAGATTCCCGATTTCATCCAGATCTTTCCTTATGGCGATCTCGATGTCTTCGAGGGGCCCAACGACGGCATCTCCGACAGTCTGCGCAGACTCCTAACCCAAGGGAGCTGGGCCGACATAACGAACCTTACCCGAGTGATGCGATCCATGCTTGGCGACCTAACGTTCCAGGAGGCCTACAACCGGACACGAAGGATATGCAACATTTGCGTCTCGACCGCCTCTATTTACGAGCTCCCCCGGTTGCTCAACTACATTACGGCTCCGAATGTCATGATCTGGTCTGCAGTGGCCGCTTCGTGCTCCGTCCCGCTCGTTTTCCAAGCAGCCCCGTTGCTGATCAAGGATCCTACGACCGGCGCCCACGTTCCGTGGAACCCGACACCACAACGCTGGATTGATGGCTCTGTGGACAACGACCTACCCATGACCCGTCTCGCCGAGATGTTCAATGTCAACCACTTTATCGTTTCCCAAGTCAACCCCCATATCGTTCCCTTTCTCTCTAAAGATGACAGGTTATATCCTCGGAACCATCCCGGCCGCCTTCGTCAACAAAAGGCTGCCGCCCAAGAAAACAACAGCGAGTGGCTCTATTACCTTACCACTCTTGCCAAAGACGAGGCCGTCCACCGACTGCATTTTCTGACTGAGTTTGGCATCTTTCCCGGCCTTCTGACGAAGGTTCGGTCTATCCTCAGCCAGCGATATTCTGGGGACATTACCATTCTGCCTGAACTAGAAATGCAAGACCTTCCTCGCATTCTCAAGAACCCAACATCAGAGTTCATGATCCGAAACTGTCTCATAGGTGAACGAGCAACCTGGCCGAAACTGAGCCGGATTCGAGACAGGCTAGCCATCGAGCTGGCCTTGGACCAGGCCGTCCACGCCCTGCGGGCCCGCGTCGTCTTTGGTAAGAGCCAACTCGACCTCCGTCGCTTCAGTGGTGCCACTCTCGGCCCAGCTGTCCAGCCCACCCCCGGCTTTATGCGCCCTCCGTCTTCTGGGGAAGCCACGCCTGGCGAGCATCAGCATCATCGCACCCGGCATCATCACCGCAGAAGCTCTGCTAGCAGCGTCCAGATCCTCGCCTCTCGACACAGAAAGATGTACCAAAGCCATGACGACGACTATCTAACCGATGACCAATCCGAAGAGGACGAGCGTCTGGAGATGAGCTACCGCAGAGGTGCCCACACGCGCCCTGGGAGCGTCACTCCGCACGCCCGAGCGCCGGTTGCCCACACCCTCGCCAAGCCGCGGTTGCAGAGGTCCGCTAAGAGCGCAAGCCACATGAGGGAAGGGAGACCTTGGTCCCAGGGTCACGCGCATACTCACTATACCCACGGTCATAGCCATGGCCTCCATCAGGCATCGCATGCCTTGCAGCGACTCGTTCAGCACAGCTCGGGAGGAGACGAGCCACCCTTTGACTTTTCCAGACCTCTGTCGCCGCCCACGAGTCATGCGGGGAATTGTTCGACTGTGGGGGTTGACGAGATGGCCGGGGAACAGAATGTGAGGCACTCGGATGCGGATGATGAGATTCAGAGTGATTCCATGTAGGCTGAGGGCTTGGCAGGGGGGTTTCAGTGGATGGCTGCTGCTGAGCTAATGGGAACATGTTATGCAGTATTGGTTCGTTCGGAGGACGGCGTAGTGGGATCGAGGGTGGAAGGAGTTGCGGAAGTCCACGAAAGAGGCATGAGGCTGAGTAACACTGTATAACTTTTTGCATTGCATTGGTATCATTGTTATTTTGGGATACCCGAGCACATCAGTATCGACAGCGAGGAAAAGAGCCATCGAGAATTTACACTATTCGTTCAGTGCATTGCGAACGAGTCCTGTGCTCATCATCCGCATCATTCATTATTCCTATCACAATTCCACAATCGAGAACCTGGGGGACAAGCACTTATATATTACGTGAAGACCCCAAGCGATAATACCAACAGACCTAACCTCATCTAAGCACCCCTTAGCACTCTGGACGAGCTCGATCTACTTGCGAACTGTCCCAAACCTCACAAAGACACAATAAAAGGGGTACACTCCACGCACGCCCATCAACCCTACAAACACGCCATTTTTCCCAATGTCAGCTGTCATATAAAGCAGGCCGTATTCGGTGTAAAAACCCAGATTTTCAATGTTTCTGACATCTGATATGGGTGCTGTAGCCCTGTGAGACCGCCTGTCAACAATAAGCACTTCAAAATATACGTTTTATATACCAAAACAACAAAGATAAAGTTTTCAAAATGTATATAATGCAGCAAAGTAAATAAAGAAGGGAGTCGCTGATCATTCAAAACGATGGCATTGTCCTTCCTTAGGATGTAAGAGATGGCGGCAAGTGCAAGTTTGAATGGCTACAAATTACCTTGGACCATGATAGCGTTATCACTCGTTAATGCGGGGAAATGTTTTATGTATTGAAAGTGCGAAATTTTACGGCTAAAATCGGCTTTTACGATGATAGTTGATATTAAGTATTATGGACCTACCTGGGGGGAAAATGGCGTATCTGTAGGGTATTTGGGCGTGCGTGGAGTGTACCCCTAATAAAATGCCTAGGTACCGATCGGAAATACCTTCACGAGATTTAACATAACATAATTCAACATCGGAATTAGCATATTCTGGATGAGGCCAGGCTTTTAAACATGGGAGCGAAAGGTATGATGAGTGTTAGATATCAAAACACCTATGGAAGTTAATCCGAGGCCTTCGAGCTAACAAACAAACCAGTACTGGACTGGCGGCCCCCATCGAAAAATAATCTTCGACTTTTGAACTTTCGACTCTTAGCGACTTGAAACTCAGCGATCAGAGAGAGCCGGTCAATTTACAGCATTTTTAACACCAATCACCATACAAACATGACCAGATTTGAGTTATGGGAAGGCACTAAATCACAGTGAGAATCACGTTGTGGTGGGATTCAAACGGTAATGTGACAGACATTGAGAACAGATAAAAAAAAAAAAAAAAAAAACACCTAAAATCCTCTACTTTACATAACTGCTAACATATTAGCAGAAAGGGTACGTGTAGAGTTTGGGTGCGTGCGGCTGGTGTTACTCCATTTTAACCACTACGTCGTTTCAAAAACCTCAACGACCGTCGCCTCTTCCCCTCCGCCTCCTCCCGCTGCGCCTCTCGAGCCCTCTCCTCCCAGGACTTACCCAGCTCCTCGACCTCGTCGTCGTCCTTGTCGTTGGCCACCCGGGTGGTGATGACGGCGATCGGGACTATGTCTTCGCCGAGGACGGGGGAAGAGACGCCGTGGCAGAGGGAGCCGTCTTCGTTGATCTCGTTGGCAACATCGGTTGCACCCTCTGCGGAAATTGAGCTGCTGGTGGCATCATCGTGGTCTTGATAGGGACTGTGGTTGGAGCGGATGCTCTCATTCCAGGTATGCACCAAATCAACATCGTCATCCATCTCTTCGTCTGCCACCTCTTGGTCACTCATCTCTTCGTCATCTTCAACCTCTTCGTCCTCCATCTCTGCATCGTCTTCCGCATCTTCGTGGTCTTCCACCTCTTCGTCGCCGTTCATCTCTTCATCTTCGTCGTCGTGGATGCCGCTCCAACTACTGGTGTCACTCCAGCCATCAGCCTCCCCTTCGCTCTGGCTACCATCCGGGTTGGTATCCAAATCCACGCTGTTGGCAAGCGTCCCATTTGCCGGGCCGTCGTTGATTTCGTCGATACCGTCGACGAGTCCATCACCAGAGTCTGCATTCTCGGAGTCGGCATTTTCCTCAACCCCCATCTGCCTCTCAATCTCCCTCACCCTCGATACCAACGGTGTCAAGGCGGTATCCACAATTTGGCGGATGGTGTCGACGACCTGCTTATCCCCACGAAGCCACTTGGCTTCGGTCATCCCAACAAGCTCATTGTACATTGAAGCGAACCCTTTCGTCATTAGGTTTGAGATACTGCGACTGCGAATCACATCCTCCGAAAGAGGTTGGACATCTAGTCGTTCAACATCTTCGAGTGACGATGTGACCGCTGCGTCTGCTGCGGTGATGACTTCTTTCAGGGTCTGCTCTATTCCGATTACGTCGTGGAGTAACGGCATGAGTTGTGCGGTTAACGTCTGGGATTGGGTCTCCGAGGGATTATCGGGTCTTGGGTGGCCCGGACTGGGAGTGTTGACGGCTGGAGACACTTGTCTCTCGCCGCCGTTCGCCGTCTCCGGGACTTTCTGTGAACTCGTGAGACACTTGTCTTTCGCCGCCGCCGTTGGCACTGGCACTGGCACTAACAGCGAGATCAGGCGAAACCTCTCCTTCACCTCCGGCCATATCCCTAATATTCTTATTCCACTGTTTCTTGACCTTGGATACGGAAGCAGACTCGATCCCTCCCCGGAAAATGGGCAAGTAGAAACAGCTCTCTTGGTTCATGACGTGTGGGGTACACAGCCCATCCCCATCTTGCTGGTCGACAAGACCGTAGAACTTCATCTGGCCGTCCAAACCGCTGATAGGAGTGACGACCATGATCAGTCTGTTGTCGTTGTTGACGGCTATCATACGACCTGGCGCGACAACGGTACCAACAGCCGTGCCGCGTTTCTTACTCGCGCTTTTCTTGGCGGCGTCGGGAAGGTCGGCGACGGTAAAGCCGACGAGCAAGACTTGCTCGGTCCCTGTCGTCGGGTCGCTCTGAGTTTGCTGCTCTTGGTCGGTGAACTGCAGGTCTCGCCTAATCTGGAGATTTCGGTCGGATATCGCCTTGATCAAGGGCAAAGATGACGGGACTCTGGTCATCAATTTAATGACTTCGTAGCCATCTACGTGTTGAGGGATTGCGACGGCCCAACCGTAAAAGTTGAACGCCATGTTGTGGACTTGCTGTCCGCTTGGGGTAACCATTGTCACTGTCTGTGTTTGTAGTTGTCGTTGTGATTGTTGTAAATAAAGCGGGAATCGGGATCGATGCTAGAAGTCTGATTCAAGCAGTTGGTTGTTTGGGACAAATGGAATTTCTCGTGCGCTCCATGGGAGAAGTGGAAAGAGCTAGAAAAAGAAGAGGAAGCCTGGAGAGTCAACAGAAGGACGGCAACAAGTGGGCCCGATACGCACGGAAGGGGAAGCGCAGCCGGAGTGAAGGGCGCAAAGCGGAAGTCACGACCCTCTCTGGCAGCCGTGAAAGCAGAATGCTCTCCCTGGCAAGCCCACAAAGACCACGGCAGCCTAGGTAAAGTTGTGGGAAGGAGTGCCAGTGAAGGCAAGCCCACCTCCACTGCTGTGTAGTGAATGGGTGCCAAGGCACGAACTTGAACCTAAACACCATCTCATCGACGGAGCCGTCAGTGAGTCAGTCTTCAGGAAGAACCCATCCTTCCCCTCCCGCCGTGACGCGCAGAACACATTCAATTTTACCCAAGGAACTGGTTATGATCACGCTGTTCGTATCGGTTTTGGTCAACGCTTCCTCCGCCTCCTGGGGCCTGGGCTCGATTATAGCGTTGGGATTCTATCGTCCATTTGTAAAATAGAGGGGGCGTGTCTAGTTCTGTCTCATATTCTAGGCATGTCTCTGATTGCCTGTACTGGGTTTTTAGATCATGGTCATCCACCCAGTCTAACACAGCTTGTGGTAGACTCCCGTCATTGCGACTTTGCGCAGTCAAGCGAGGCGTGGGGCATTAAACTGACAGTGCTGTCAGCGTGGCTAGCAGGCGAACACCAGTTGAATCAGCAATCAATACAATCTAAATAGAACAAACCAAACAATCAAGCATAGCAACAAAGCAAAGCAAAGTTGCGGGCAAGACGGGCAAAGTTTTGCTCAATGTCTGTTACTTTCACAAAATGGATAGCTCACTCAAAGGTCAATCACACTCAGAGGATCACACCTGCGATGCTCACAGTCCCGTTGCTGCTTATTATTTCGTCGTCTAGATAGTGTACAACAAACAGGGCAGTCGGACTTGACACATCGAGTGAGCGATTGTATCAACATCGGACCATCTATTTTCAAGTACACCTCTTTCCTCCCTCACCCGTCCTCTGTTCGATTCTCTTTTCGCTCTGACCCTGTCACCCTTTTCCACTCTCTCTCTAGCCATTCCTTTACCTCTCCATCAACAAGATCATCTGCATATCAAGAACACAACACTGACCTCCCAAGGCTCACTCGCACTCCCAAACCACAACCTTCAGGCTTATAGATAGTCGTTCTCTCGGCGAGACAGCCGAGATGGCGTCACAAAACCGCAAGGAACAGCGATCCGCATTGGATCTCCCTTCTGACAATAAGGCCAACCATGCATCGTCTGACAGCCAGTTTGACGACCTTCCAATCCGCGTCGTCAGCTTTGACAACAAAAACACACGCATGTAACAGATTACTGCGGAAGCGAAGACGGAGCAGCCGTGATCGATTTGACCACGGGGTCTGTCTCGGTAACCGACTCTGCCTGGACATCAGCCTGGTTTGATGAAGGCTTCGCTATGATGGGACAAGGCGCCAGATCAGGTCGCCCAACTCCAGGTGACTCAAGATACTTCCGCCTAATGGCAGACCTCCTTCTGATTTTTGGAATAACAGCATCGGCGTACTTGTTGATGAACTCGGCCTCTGGCTGCCCTCCGAGGCCGTCTTTTGTAGCGCGACTGAGGCGGGCATATTCATCATAGACTGAGTGATCGAGATATAGCGGCACGCCGCCGTGGACAGCAACGCTGGTCATAGTCCTCAAGACGTTGCACAAATCCTCCTCAGTAACCAGATATAGACCTCGCATCTGGGTGGCTTGACTATTCTCACCGACTTCGCACAACTCTTCCAGCTTATTAAACAGGATAGTCGGCGCGGAATTCCTCTGCGCATAGGTAGTCATTAATTTATAACGGACAAACCAGTAAATAATCCAAGGATATTTGTCCTGTACAACGGGCTCGATTGTGATGGTTCTCCAAGCTCTCATAGACCACCCGTGTATCTCGTCGCGAAGCGGCGGAGCCCATATCCTAAAATCCTTTGTTCTGCACATAACGGCGTACTGAAGGACGACCGCCATCACCTCTCTATCGTCCATAAAGGGTGGGAAGAACATGAGCTTCTTCATGAGCTCGCAGAAGTTCTCTGACCATAGTTCGCCCTCTCCGCCGTATTGTACGTCCAACTCTGGGGATAGGAGGTCGAATGGCGTACATTCGTGAAATCGGTAACAGTCCTTCCAGAGTTTGACCATATAGCTATCTTTGAGGGTAGTCCGCTTCAACTGGCAGCTGACCTGATATCTGTTGGAAGTTCTCCTCGTCTGCCAGAGTCTATTCCTGTGCTGTATCGATGTGTTGGATCAAACTTTCTTCAAAGTCACGTCGACCTTGACTGCGTTCGTTTGCGGTGTTCCACTTCAAGGCCACCTCTTTGTTGGCGGGCAAAGTCTTGTTGATAGTCCAGCCTCCTTCTGTGGCTTTCGGCGGCCTACCCCTCTTCTTCCCTGTCTGTGCCTTCCTCTGTGTGCTTGTCTGGTTCTGTGCCGACGACTCTGCCTGCGGTGATTGATCATCGCCTTCTCCTGCCACCCTCTCCGTCGCTGTCTTCTTGGCCGGCTGTTCAGTGACCAGTGGGCCATCGGTCGGAGGAGTTTTGCGCTTGGGAGTCATCACGTCAGCGTGTTGACAACGTATACGATGTACGAAGATTGTTGGACAATGGCAGGTCCCGCGATGAAGCAGAGTTCGAAGATCACGCGTCGATAGTATGGGTGTCGATGGGATGTAGGATGGCAAGTTGACAACCCGACTTGTGGATTGTCGACCGCGAGATGCCTTGAGGTAGAAATGAGGGGCATTGAACTCCAGGCAGAAGTTTGCCGCACCGCACCTTCCCTCTACAGATATTTCATCCTGGGTTCCTTCCCTTTTTAACACTTTGGCAGACTGCGGTCCGTGCTCTGCGGTTTGTTGTGGCAGTCTTGGCCTTTGGGACCTTGGGCTCTGTCAGTCAAGTTTGACAGCAACTTGCTTGGAAGACGGGGGAAGAAAGTAACCATAGAAACAACCGAACTTGAACGCAAGACATTTTGTCGTACGAGACTGGTAAAAGAAACAAAGGGCCGATAAAGGAGGCGTGAGAGGGTTGAGAGAGATGAGTGGCTGGGCTTTGGATACGAGCCATTGATCAGTGAAAGTAACCTACTTTCGACCATGGCAGTAATCGGATAAGGAGGTGATCCAGAACTCGCGTTCGCATAGTTCGACCCTCAAGAGAGCGAGGATATATATTTGATCAGCATGGTACGACCAGAGTCTCAGTTAACGTGATGGGCAATTCAGCCACAGCAAAGCGAGAATAACATAGATTCGATCATGACAGTAGCTCACAAGTCCAATACGAACGCGGTTCCAATACCAACACCACTTTCCGGCCATCTGCGCCACGGATCGAGCGAGCACCCCGTATCACCCATACCAAGCTGGGTAGGCTGGTGACTGGCTGAAATGGGGTGCCCGTCTCCTCTAAAAGATTACTCAAGTGGTCTTTGAACTTAAAAAGCAAGGGAGAGTTCAAGGTCGTGATACCAGAGATGTCAAAGAGAATGTCAAATTTTCAGAGGGGATGCTCCGGTACGACGAGAGTGAGCGAGCGCCATGCAGGCATCGTCTGTCATCCTCATCCAATCACAATTGACTGCATTGACGAAAAGGGCAGTTGGAGCGTGCACTTGGACATGGTTGGGCCTGGTACCCCACCCTGAACTTCATCCTATCGTCCTATCCTCCATTTCCTTCCAGGTACTTCTTTTTAGACATTAAACCATTTTCTCCAGATGTTAGACGATATCGTCTAGATATCGGTAATTCCATCTTGGATATTGGAGGTGCTGTCCTACACAACGAGGCGCTTCAGTCTTGGCCAGTTCCGACGATAGGGTATCGATTTCATATTGTTCCTCCTCGAGCTTCCGTTTTGTTAGTTCAAGCTGCTTCGTGAGCTCGACGAAATCAATGCTAAAACGACCACTGTTCGACAGCTTGGTCGTAGGGACTTGATTGTCCTTGTAGCATATATAGAACCATACTTTGGAGAAAATAAGTCAAAAACAGGTCAAATCAACTATCTGATTTGATTTTACTTGATGAGGTTTTCCGGAATCCGGGGATTCGACTTGCCTCAAAGCCTTCCGATTTGCCTCGACTTGTGCAGCACTGTAACCATTCACCACCACAACCAAGACACGACACTTGCACAAAACAACACCCCACGAGGATAACCTTCACTCTCTTCGGCATTTCTACAGGATCCATTGCTTTCCTTTGCAGAACCTCCCGTCTGTTATTGACCAACGTTTTCCAGCAATGCCACACCCGGGGCGGGGAACACCCAAAGACAATCAGCTTCGCGTTATCCCACTTGTCGTTGTGGATCATAGTCTCTCCTCTCTCTCTCTCTCTCTCTTCATCAATCAAGATATTCACCACCACTTTCGTCGTCTCTCGTGATCACCTCCTCCTTCTGGTTCAACAGAAGTCTCTTTCGACAGCATCAATCTGGGATTTGAGAATCTCATACTCGCGTTTATACTCAACATTTGGCGTCCCCCCCCCTCCCTCCCTGCGGCAGCGAGCTTCTTGGCGATGGCTTGATACTCTTTCAACGACTCTTCAAGTTGACTTGGGACCTTTGCCACCTCAAGTCTGTCGATTTTGGACTGCATGTAGCCCTTAACCTGGTTCATGGCGTTCTCCACCGAAGTGGCAGTTTGGTGCATCACTTCGTCGATAGACGAGATAGTTGTCTTGGTCTGGACGAGTACGCTTAGCCGGACGGCGTCTCTCGTCGTTGTCGCTGAAACTGTTCATTTTGTCATCTGGGTTTATGTGATTTGTCGCCTCTGTGTCTTTCTGGATGTATTCGCTGCTCGATGACGTTGGCAATAATCGGAGGGAGACCTCGCTGAGAACGACGAAGAGGAAGGTCGAAGAAACTCTTGCGTCCGTTGTGGGTGACGAGGGAGCAAGTGGATGGAGAAAAAAAAAAAAAAAAAAAAAAAAAAAAACTTTGAACAGAAGGGCCGAATGAAAGGTTTGCCCTCCCTCTGCAACGACATCAGAGTGGGCCAAACTTGAGCAGTTTTGAAGGGCAAGAGCGACTGGTGCGGTCTGTGAGCTACTCGGACGGTCGGAGCTGCCCCTGATATCAGATACGTCCGGATCTGTCACCCAGCAAACGGCAACCAACCGCCGCAAGACTGTACCCATGAATGAAACTTCAACTGCCACATAACTGCGGGACTCGTTCGATGATCAAATGTTGGCCTGAGGTACCCAAGATGAAACTCGAGGTGAAATAGGCCAGACGAAGTGTCATTGACCAGGTGGTAAGCTACTTGCTTGATTCTAGCACCCAAGTCTTGATCCAGAGACCAGAGAGCCTGGATCAACCACGTGTCTTGATATCAGTACGTCGCGAGCACCAGGCACTGCACGAGCAATAGTCCATGTACGAGCGGGTTGCTACCTTGACTGTCTGTGAAGGTCGAGCATCTGTCTTGGTTTCGAATCCACCAGCTTGAGGATTCCTTTGGAACCGGTAAAAGCAGGACAGGAACAGAATCACAATGTGCCATAAACAAGACAAACAAATGCAATCTTTGCTATCATTGACTACCATTATCCAAACCCCTCATATCATATCTCGTTATCTCGTCACAGGAGCAGCACTTGCTACACACACCCTGCTGATCTAAACGATGGAGCCGGTTTGGAACCTCGGGTTGTTAGGATCATAGGGGAACTTCCTCACCACGATATCACCGGTGTATCCCCACAGATCCGCCTCGACCGGCTCGAACACCAGCTTGCAGGTTCCATTGTAATCCTCGGCCTTGGTCTTTTGTCCAAATGTCTCGACCTCGCTGGTCTTGCCATCCGAGTAGTTGATGCGGACCTGGTTAACCGTCTTGCGACTCTCGTCTCCCTCAAAGTAGTTGCTGGGGCATGAACTGCACACCAGCGTGCGCCGTGGTCATGACCGTGTTGGGCAGATCGCCCGTGTGGGGGACGTGGTGCATACCCAGGTTGAGCCACAGGACGAGATCCTCTTGACGGAGGCTCTCGCCATCGAAGAACTTGGAAAAGTCAATTGGTGGTTCGTGCACGTCCTGGCTGTTGTAAGGGTGCGCCGCCTTGGGCTCGGTATCCTTGTGCTTGGTGATCTGGATGTCGTACTCAGCCCAGCGGCCAGCGTTGGCGAGGTTGGTAGAGTTGAGCACGGTCAAGTGGGCAGTGCCTGTAGATGAGAGTACACGGTAACCCCGGAACTCGCCGTGCTTGTTCCTGACGTCCTCGTTGACAACGATGACTTGCGTGGCTTGGTTGGGAGCCCAGTTGAACCGACCTTCGTCTTCGCTTTCGACACGACCTCTCCAAGTACGTTGTATTCCTGGCCTTACCCTTAGACCAGGGGTAGGTAACAGTAGTGGGCGCCATGGTCATCAGCTCCACATAGTTGTTTGTGCCGAGGATGTCAAAATCAGCCTTGAAGTTAAGCACGTGGTCGTGCATGCTGCCGGAAAGGTTGTCATGGATCTTGAAGCCATAGTCCTCGTTGCCGGCGAAGTAGGCGGACTGGATGTAACCCGAGGCGCGGACCTCGACCGAGATGGAGCCGTCAAGGAAGAACGAGTAGCTGAAGGAGTAGTCGTAGTTGCCGACGGTAGAGACGAAGCGAACAACGAAGTACGTGTTTTTGGTCACCGACGTGTAACGGTTGGTGGTATGACGCTGGATCAGGTAGTCGGAGACGTACTCAAACATGCAGATGCTGTTGATGTGCGTGTCGGTGGTCTCCGAGATGTAGAAGGAGGAGTTGAGGTAGGTGGCGTGCGTGGGGCAGTCATAGCCCTGGACGAGCTCGAAGGCGTAGGGGCCAAAGCCGTAGAAGGTGTCAAGATAGGCAATGCCAGAGTTCAACGGGTCGGTACCGGCATAGTGAGCCAATGCCTCCTGCAGACCAAGCTCGTACAGAATCCTTTGACCCTTGTAGCGAATGTCGTACAAAGCCATGCCAGTATCTCTGGTAAATCCAGTGTAGAAGCTGAAGTCCATCCACTCGACGTACTTTTGCTGATTATCGACGCCGTATCTCGCGCCAGCCGGAGCAACGACGGTTGGGGGTGGTTGTAATCCAGAGGAGGAACATCTCCGTTGTGATCAGTGGCCGACCAGGCACCGGGGAGATTGGGGCCGTTCTTCTTGAAGCAAGAGTTCCAGTACGCCTCACGGAACTCTTCGGTAGTGGCATAGAAGGTGCCGTTGTAGAGCCATCCCTCGAGCGACCACTTGCTAGGATCATGACCGGTGATGTCGGACATGAAGTACAGATCCAGAGGCAGCAGGGTTTCGGCATCGAAGACATCGTCGGAGAGAATCCAGAAGCCGTCCCACCGAATGATCCTGCCATCATCCTGCCACAAGGGGTCGATACCCCAGACGTCGAGGGTATCGTTCTCCAGACCCAAGGCCGTGCCGTTCCATAGGTCGAGAGTGATATCGGCAATAGAGGCGCTAATCTTCCAGATCCATTCTTCGTATACAATGACGTCGTCTGCATCGAGGTTTACAGACCTTTCTGTCACCGCTGTGCTTGTTGTAGGGGAAAGTAAGGGGCTCCCACGATACGGTTGTGTTGTCGAGAGGGAGAGGACCGACGAGGATGTCGGCGTAGTAGGGGTTCTCTGTCGCGCGGTTGTTCAACAGGACGTGGGCGTACTTGGTAGGAGCAGGCGCATCGCCATCAATGAAGGCAAGGGCATCGCATCGGTCTTGTTCGGCCACATGGCCTCGACAAGTTGGCTATTGGTAGTTAGCATTTGCAAAGAGCTTCTGCCGAGTGTCCTAGACTCACATAGTGTTATCCCATGGTCCAGCCTCCTCGGTGACAGTCAGGTTGAATTCTTCCTGCGCAAAGAGCCACTCTACCACCGATGAAATCTCTTCGCCTGTCAGCTGTCCCCAGATGTTAGGCTTGGGAGCCGTGATGGACTTTGCTAGGACATCGGCGCAAGGGACTTCTTCGGCTCGCCGAGTGTGGCTCTGGCCCTCAATGGCACGCTTGATGTGATTTGACATCTTCTTGCGAGCAGGGCCTTTTCGTACCCAGTCGGCTTTGGGTTCGGGGCTAGGTCGAGCGACGACATCGTAGGCGAGGGAGCTCAGTACCAAGGCCGAGGCCACAATGGCTCGGGGGCTGAGAGTGTCGAGGAAACCCTGGTGAGCACAACTTTGGGGCAGAGACTGGTGGTGTAGCAGTTGCTGATGTCCTCATGCCGAGTCTGGGGGAGGCATCGCCAGCTTATATGTTCCCCAGACATGATCAACAGGTACCTTCTCGTGTCGCCGTTCCTGGCCTGGGAAGAGATACACCTCTGCATGGATATAACTTGTTAACTTGGTACGTTGATCCTACAGGAAACAGGGGCCAAATAGAGGACAAGTCAGATATTTCTTGTGTGAAAATTAAGGTTCTTTGCCACCCCCAAAAACCACGCTAACAAGTTATATCCATGCAGAGGTGTACATGAGATGCTCATTGGAGATTGCTGTACGTCATGGTCTTTCCAACCCTGACCGATTCGTCTACCAATATTCTGAGCGAGCTGAGAGTAAGATCCGATATGCATGGGCCCTGGATGTCTTATCGTAGGACCGAAAGGATTAGCTGCTGTACCATAAGAGCTAGTGTCCGCGGTGTGGATGATGGACCTGCAGGTCGAGATGATGATGTACCGGACAGGGTCTGTCTTACCAGCCGGGCCACGGCCACCCTAGGTCCCTAGGTACCTCTTGGGACCCCAAGGTAGCATTGTCGTTCTCCCGATTGCTGTACTTCTATTCCCATTTGGGTTAAGAAGAGGCTGAGGTGGTTTAGGGTTGTTCGAAAAGCCATGATCGAGGTCAGCTCCACGCTGTTATCGCGGGCTTTCGAGTGTTGAAGTCGGTGTTGTTGGTAGAGAAGGACTACCGACTCCGAGACCGTTGTCTTGAACTTTAAATGCCGTGAGATGATACAACGCGAACTTTCCGAGACAACAAAAGATGGCGAATCCGGGTTTGACTCTGCTACGCTGAGAGAAGCGGTGATATCGGATCGCAGGGTGAGATTGTTGAAGCTGCCCGAGCACCATATGAGCGTCCTGACGATTCCGTGTTCAAGGTCCAAATCGATTTCAGGCCAACGCGTCAAGAGGAGGATGCTGCGGCATTGCCAAGGTCTGCCTCCGATCCCGTCCCCAAACGCCAACCTCACTGTTCCTTATCTCTGACTGCTGGAGTGCTGCACTGCTTACGCTCTTCTTTGCTGAAAACGGCTGGGTGAGCGATAGTCTACCTGAACAGGTCCGGTTAGATACTACATTGACCTCGGCGACCAACAGGTTTGCTGGGATGGGGATTCCTTACCCGCTGCCTATCCAATCTCCTTATCAGCCACCAACACCGGCGTGGAGGTTCGTGGATTACTTCCCCCGATCAGGCCAATCTTTGCCTGGTTGTTGTTTGCAATACGTACAGCACGTGGAAAATATCTGGTATCAAGCGTTTATCAAGTGCTGTGATGTAAGTCAATTCCCACCCACCTTTCTCCCATCAAGTTCTGTCTTCTTGGCTGTTTTCTTGCGGGGAGTGGCCAGCCCCCGCCCCGACCCCAAACGATGCAGCTATCTTCGCGTGCAAGTGACCTGACAAAACCCTAACCCTCCTATGTTTTGCTTTGAAGTTTGAACCCAACCACCAGAAAGACCACAACTCTCTCCTCCGTATTCAAGCCATACTGACCTGGGCCGTCTTGAGTCTCTGAATAGGAGGCAAATATCCTCCATTTATGATCCTTTCCGAATGACCCTTCCTCTTCCATTAGAACCTCCCCCAAGGCACCTCCAGCGCGCCGTCCTCCATGCCCGTAACGACCTGAATCCGCTTCGAGTCCGCAAACCGAAAGTACACCGTCCACGACTTCCTAACACCCGGCCAAGTATCATTCTTCCAAAAAGCGTTCGTCATGCGGATCTGACCCCTTCTCCCCTCGAAGAACTTGGCCAGTTCCTGCAACACCGACGGCGTCTCGATGCGTTCCGGCCCGTACAACGCCGCCAGGATCTCCACCGAGCCGTTGTAGGGAAGTCCCGTCCGCCACGGTCGGCAGATGGTTTGTACAAACTCTGATATTTCTTCTGCGGCTTTTTGCTCTGTCGATTCGGTGTGATTGTTCGCCGAGATGCTGAGGACTGTCGTATGCTCAGGAACGTTGAGCAGGTGCACTCCCCCATTGTTGCTCAGCCCCTCGAATTGATAGAGGACTGTCAATGTTTTGACGGTTCCGTAAGCTGGATCGGGCGTCAACACATTGTAGAGATTGTACATGTCGAAGGTGATGCTGTCGTCGGATGCCACCATGGCCCGGATGTCGTCTGTGACGCTGACGCCACCCCAGGTAGCGCCGATGATCACCAGGCGAGGCGGCTGGTTGGGGAGATGGGGGAACATGTTGTCGTGATGGTCTGCTTCTTGGTAGGCTGGGCTGGGATCAGCGTCACTGCTGCCCATATAGATATCGGTCTTTGGGTATTCGGAACCTTGGCCCTTGCCGTCGCTGCTAATGTTCTCCCAGTCGTTGAGCATCGTCATGGTTGGCGTCGGAGAGGATGTTCGTGGTATCTCGGAGGAGCTGATCAAAGCATCCCGAACAAAGTGCGCAAAAAACCACAATATGTAAAAAAAAAAAAAAAAAAAAAGGCAGACCAGAATCCAATTAAGACGAGCAAAAATATGAAGTCAATTGCCTTCTGGACTCGTTCGTGGTTAGGCAGCCGTGGCCTCTGGGACGGTGCTGCTCTTGAGAGGAGTCGCTTGGTCATGGTCGTGCCAAGGGTCTTCGTCAATGTTACACCGGCTGCTGATTGGTCCAGTGTTGGTGGTTTCCTCTTATTGCTTCGTTGGACGCTGGCGAATGATGGTCGAGAAATTGAGACAGTCCACGGGATATCAATAATCCAAGTTCCAGGATTGGTGTCCGCCCAGGTCGACATATGCAGTCGGCTGTCAGTCGTCAGGCAGACATGAGGACGAAATCCGTCAGTCTGCTCGGAAACACGCAGTACATGCAGGTTACGAACGTGGAATTGAGGCTCTCGATTCCTCGGAAGATCATGTTCTACAAGACTGCTGTCGACCATGTTGAGCGGATAGAAGATGGACTTTTTACTCATTGATCTCTGCTCCCGCATCGCTGGTATCAACTCTCAACTGGCAACCCGGAAGCCATCTTCGAGAGAAGGCTTCTCTAGCATGCGCTCGACAAGTTTTATACACAGTACGCCAATATTGATGGCCGAGCGGTCGTACGAATAATCCGAATACTCCGCAGTCTAATACATCACACCTTTGGGACATTCTGCCATGCCGTTATACATCTTCATTATAAATGCGGACCGAAGCCCAAAACATTTCCAGGATCAAACAACCCCTAGTAGCCTCTGGCGGTCTGGCCGACGTGTTTCTAATTTAGTACGAGGCATATCGCAGTTTTGCAACTGCCTTTCTTGACCAATGCGAGCGGTATTGGGACTGTCCATGTTCGCTTTATTCTTACGAGCACTCGATGGCTTGCAGGCCCAATCACCTGGCGGAATCTTCAATCCATGACCTCCCCCTACCCAATGCCGACGCAAACTCCTCTATCTTCATGGCTAGCTCTGCCTACTTAGGATCCTTGCGTATGCTCAACTGGCTCACAACTAGAATGGGCACCACATCAAATCCTTGGTGGCATGATCGCTCGACGGATGTTCCGCCAAGTTGCCATACCACACGGGTGTTCCTTGTCAAGAATACACGTCCCCGAGTTAACTGGCACGATGGCAAGCGAACAAGCCTACAACGATGTGCTTTCAGCTCCATCTGAGCGGAGCTACAGAGCATTGTGCTACCTGTGACAACGGTTACCAAGGGACCCAGCTACCAGAATCGACAAAGGACCGCACAGTAATTGGAGGATGGTAGCAAACATGTCTGTGATACAGCTAACGCGGCCACGACTTTTTGACAGCTGGTGCATCGTTTCACCCATCGTGTGCCGGTTACACTCTTCGCCTTGGTGGACTTATGTCCCGAAGTATCCCAATGGGAGCTTATATGGGTAGGTATTAGATGTCAGCTTTTTGCATAGATGTTTGGAACTGTTTACTCGAGCTTTGCTGGTTATCAGTCAGAGTCTGGCTCACAGTTAGCTTCAACGTGTACAAAATAGCCCTCACCTACCAGAACCGCTGCAGCACTTCGAAATGATTCCGCAATCGTTCAGCACAGCCCACGCCCTCCTCCTCCTCCTCCTCCTCCTCCTCCTCTCAGGGGTCTCTCTAGGACTGTCAGGACCACCAAGACACAAACATGTAATCCGGGACGTCCCCAGCGCCTTGACCAGCACTCAAACCGAGGACGAAACCACACAATACTACTTCACAGAGTCCTACACCTCCCTCCCACCATTCTGGCCACCACGACCAACACCACACAGCAGCACGGACTCAACATACACATTCTCATCAACAACATCACCAGAATACCCTTACAACACAGATTCCCACACCACCACGTCCTCGAACTTCACAACACCCACCACTACTTGGAACTTCACCACTCCCTACACCACCTGGACCAGCTACTCCGACACCTGGGGCGACCATAACACCTACCCAACGCCCAGCAGTGCAGCCACAGATGAAACCACGACCATCTCCGTAATCAAGACCCTCACTTCCTTTACCACCACCGTGGTGTCCAAGACCGTCAAGCCATCGTCCACAAAGCTACCCAGAACATCATCCAAGTCGTTCACATTCAAGACGACACCGTTTGCAAACTTGACGACGTTTACCTCCCCTAAATGGACGACTGTTCCCATTGCCTCGCTGTCGGGTACTCCTTTCTGTTCGAATGCGGCGGACCCGGATAATGGGGTGGGAAATCATTGCGTGTGTGAGAATGGGGAGACTGTGGGGGTGATTCCGTTTAGTAGGGGGGGTAATGCTAGTGATTATCAGCCTTGTGCTTATACTACTGTTGGGTAAGGGGGGGGATGGGTGGGACACTGGAGGGAGGGAATGACAAACCCGGGATTATGTATGGTAAGTTTAAGCCAAGCATTCAGCAAGGTCCGCTGGCTCAATGGCAGAGCGTCTGACTACGAATCAGGAGGTTCCAGGTTCGACCCCTGGGTGGATCGAGTTATCTTTTCTTTTGCTTCTTTTTCCCATTTTACCTTTACTTCCTTTTTTATCAATAATCCCAATCTCGCGACCATAACCTTTTTACTGAACTCCAGAAACGCACTTGCTGATGCCTGCGATTGCCAGACATCGTGCACATCACCGTCAGTCGTCTGTTGGAATAAAGTGCTTACATTGGAGCAGCCGTCATCACCAAACCCGCTTTTTAGGCGCTGTCATCATACATCTTTGACATGCAGCTTACACGTCGGTACTGTACGGGCGTGCACTTGAACCGGACACTGTGAAGCAGACATTCCTTCAGATTGAGCCTCCTTTTCACTTCCCGTCTTCCTTTGCGACATCACTTTCAATCCTCCTTCAACATCTCCACCCCCGAATCCCTTCTTTCCAGCTTCTCCACAACTTTCCCCGCATCAACCCCGGCCCCCTTCTGTGCTCTTCGTTCGCTCTCCCTCTCCTCCCTCCTCCTCCTCCAACTCCTCAAATCCGTCCCATGCAGCTTATCCATCCACCCCGGAATCGCCCCAAACTCCACATTAAACAGCTCATGATGGGCATCATGATCCCTGGCCATCTCCAACAGTCCCAGCAATTTGAAATCATAACCGGAATGCACCGTCGCCGTCTCCACCAGCATGATAGCCAGGAACGTCCAAAACGTCAGGATATGCACACCCAACACCATCGCGGGCATCGCGAGGGGTAAAGTGTTGGCGAAGATGTGTTCCACGGGGTGCGCGTATTGTGCGGATAAAGCAGTGGGCGCAGTGAACTCGTGATGCTTCTTGTGGATCATCTTGTAGAAGCGTGGGGTGTGGAAGAGGCGGTGGATGTAGTAGAAGATGAATTCGCGAGACACAATACAGAGGGGGATTTGCCAGGCCATTTCGGTCACTGTTGGTGGCGTCGCCGACAGGTGAAACCGGGAGTCCCGGCCGGAGCGGATGGCGAGGGTGGTCAGAGTCAAGGAGGAGAGAATGTTGAAGCATTGGTTGCGCAGGACGATGAGGGCGCAGTGTCTGATTTCTGCGGCCGAAGGTTGTTTGAAGGGCGGTTGGATTTTGTGACGCGCGGAGAAGGAGGGGAAGAGAGGGTCGAGGAAGGTGTACGACAAAGCGGGGATCCAGAAGAAGAGGAGCTGGGTTAGGAGGGTGCCCCAGAATTCGATCTGGTGGGGGGAGTAAGTTTGGACGAGGTGAGTCCAGACGGCGAGGGGGAAGCCCATGGTGACGGACGGCGTTGTGGTGATGGATGGCCGTGGTGGTTTAGTTGGAAGTGGTGGAAGGCAGGAAGAGGTGCTAGAACACCGGATGGATCACGACGACAACAACGGTCGTGCAGGCCAGGACCGGTTATGAGCGGATTTAAAAGTCTGGTCTGGAGAAATACCTCGGTCTGTCCAACTCCACAACACATGCGGCGGTCACATGAGATGTTACCCCGGATTTTTACGCGAATCACCACGTTTATCCAAGCCATCACAGGCCAGCAGACCCAGATCGGTTTCTTTGCCACTTCGCTCAAAAGCGGTTGCGGCAGGTCGCTAAACCCCGCGCTTTCGGGGACAGGTCTTAACTGAAAGGGGGAAACGAAGGGGAATAGTCTTTGTTTCAAGCTCTCCTATTCGCTCGCGATGTATGTAACTCCATTACCCCAGAACTTGGCAGTCGGATGCTTGGATGCTTGCCGTCCCCACTAATGGACGACGACGGTGATGGAAAAGACGCAGGTCGGCTCCTCCCTCATCAACCGTTGAATGCTATCATCACCTCTCAGGCACCTTCAAAATATCATCCACAAACACCGCCTGCCCCGTCTCAATCGACCGATTCGTCGCAATCCCCGTCAATATCGACGCCGCCCCATCGACATGGTTCGCCGCACGCATGTACGGGCTCTCCAAACAAATCATTCAGCAACACACTATCCCCTCCACCATGCGCGCCCTGACTCTCCTCAATCTCCATCTCCCTCGGTTGCTCAAACAGCGGCCTCAGCAGGATAGTCCTCTCCTCCAATTCTCCCTCCAGCGCCTGGTCCCCTCCCGAAGTGACATGGCTATTCTCCACCACTTCCACCTCCAACCTGCCGCCGGTCCGTTAAAGTTCACGCGGAACCCTTCCCACGGGGCGTAAGCCGTCAAGGAGTACGTCATGACCGCCCCGTTGCGGTACCCGGATCAGCAAGTTCATGGTATCCTCGATGCTGATCCCATCACTAAAAACGCTCTGGTCGCGATAGTACCCATCCTTCGCCCTCGGCGTCGAGGTACAGCGCCTTGAGGGCAGGGATGGACACCAATTCTAGAGCGAAGGGGTCGTCCTTGGTGGCTTCGCTGCCGCGAGTGCGGCTGTGGAACTTGGTCACACCTCTTTTTCTCGGCGTTCTCCTTGCCGTAGAACTTGAGGTCGCCCTGAGCGTAGACGGACAGAGGACGAGGTTTGCAGCCAGAAGTTAACCAGGTCGAAGTGGTGGGTGGACTTGTGGACGAGCAGGCCGCCGCTGTTCTTCTTGTCGCGGTGCCAGCGCCGGAAGTAATCGGCGCCGTGCGAGGTGTTGAGAAGCCACTCGAAGTGGATCGAGGTTGCGGTGCCGATGGCGCCGGAGCGCAGGATCTCAAACACTTTGGTGTTGTGAGGCGCGTACCGGTGGTTGAAGGTCACTCGGACCTTGCCGCCCGTGCGATCGACAGCTGAGAAGATGTCGCGGCATCGGGAGGGGCGTCGCTGGTCATGGGCTTTTCGGTGATGACGTTGCAGCCGAGCTCGAGGGCGCGGACGATGTAGATGTTGTGAGTGCGGTCGATCGAGGTTACAATCACCTCGTCCGGAGCAGTGGATTTGATCATCGCGTCAAAGTCAGTGGCCAGATCATGACATGGGGTTGGGTCGGTTAAACACAGGACGAAAGTCGACATATCACGACCAAGGTAGGTGTGGTAGACGAAGGGACAGCAGGTGACCGACCTACCTGGAAAGTCATGCAAGCTTTACAGCCACTGAGGTTGAGGATGCTTTCCTTTGGCTGTACTGTCACTAGATGAGGAGGTGGCTGGGCTGTCGATGCCTCCGTGGTTCGTCCCAGACTCCTGGGAAATACCCAACCCTTTTGCCATAGACGTGGTGTAGTTCGGGATAAAAGAAGGCGATCGATGGCCCGGCGCCCTTTATCTCAAGGGGCCGCCCTCTGAGGATCAGACGAGACCCTACACGCTGGACCCGTTGTTTGGATGCCTAACGATTCAGCACTTGCAAAGATCCCACATTAGCTTTGGACCGAAGACAATCATGGCTGCAGACCAAAGGAAGGGACAGGACGATATTCACTCTTGCGCCTGTCCATGAAGAGCCCACCATAAGGATAGCCCGTGACAAGGCTACAGACTTCCTTGCGAGCCACGCCGACGGCGGAACATCCTTCACCACCGACGAGGAGAAGGCCGTTCTGCGGCGAATCGACTTTCGTGTTCTGCCCTTGCTCCTCGGTGCATACCTTTTTTCAGCAGCTAGACAAAAGCGGGAGCTGACAATGACCTGCCAACAGGTTCACGGGCATAAATCTACCCGCTCCTGATTTTCCCTAGCCCAAAGGGTCCAAGAGACTCACAGCAACAAAGCCCAACTCGTCTCGGATCCCATTGCCAGCCATATTTGGCCGTTTGGGTTAGAGCTCGTTGTTGATGAATGCTCATCCCGTCCTCACCATGAACAGTGTCAAGGGACTGGACTTCCAGAGTTAGGCTTAGTTAAGGCACAATAGCTATGTCTTCAACTATAATGCGAGCTGTATGTAAGACCAAGTCCGCGCCCATAAAGCCAACTTGGGAGTACAGTCAGTAGATAGCATTTGTCAGCAGCACCAGCTGAGCTTATCAAGGCTGAATTATGTTGTCTTCCATCTCGGACTGTGTTGGTCGGGATCAATGTTCGCCCACGTGGAACGGCATGCTGAAGCGCTAAAACCCGCTAACAGTTAAGCTTATTATGGTTGGTGGACACAATGGGTTAGGGCTATTTGTTAGTGGAAGCCCCTGAACGTGCGCTGTGATTGGGGCGTTCAGAAGCTAACAATTTGTGGGTCTCATTGACTTCCGAGGCTGGGCACAGTGGAAATCTCGTTTTGTTACTTAAAGGTGCTCCGGACCGACTTCCTTTTTTTTTTTTTTTCCCTTCTTCCGTCCTACGTTAGCTCACTATTTCGGGACATCGGTATTGTTCTTTGCCGTGTTTTGTGCGCGACATTGCAAGGCAGAACGGGCAAGGGAGCGATAAACAAAGACGATAACCGATAAGAGCAGCAACCTGCATCTTCCCTTCCGACCTCTCTCCTCCCTCCTCCCTCCCTCTTCTTCCTCGCGACCACCACGTGCGACGTCACGATATCGCGTTTTTGGTCACCAAACGGCGAACATCGCACTTCTACCTTTCAGTTCGCCAGCTATAGCCATACCATCTATCAATCAAGACCAACATAACCCAGCATCAAGCACCTCCAAGTCGACTTCGTGCCATCAGCTCCTCCAAACCTCACCTCTTCAGCGCGCCATACCACCCAACTAGACCACAACAACTTCTACCCCAAAAATGGCGTCCACCGAACCGCAACCAGCATTCGCTGCCAATACTGCCCCGGCTCCCACCACCACCACCACCACCACCACCACCAACACCACCACACCCCTCCCAACCTCCATCGTAATCCTCGGCGGCAACATCGCCGGCCTGGGCGTGCTACACACACTCGCCCGGCACACCATCCCCGCCCTCCAGCGCCTTTCGTCTCAACCTCCTCCTCCGCAATACAAAATCACTCTGATAACCCCCAACAGCCACTTCTTCTTCAAGCCCGCCTCGCCTCGCGCTTTGATCCAACCTGACCTTTTGCCAGGAGGAGAAGCAAAAGTGTTCAGGGATCTTTCAGACGCTGTGAAGCAATATGGAGAACTGGTGACGGTAGTAAAAGCGTTTGCCACCGATGTGGACACGTCCAAGAAGGAGGTCAAGATCAAGCATGTGGACACGAATTGGTCTGGGGATGGGATGCTGGCTCCTCCCGATTCTGAAGGAACCTCAACGGTCCGGTATGATGCTCTGATCATCGCCACGGGAACCAAAGCGCGCTCGGCGCTCTGGACTATGCCTGGCCCCGGAAGCAAAACCCTAAAAGCTGCGGAAGATGCTACCAAGCGCGAGTGGGAGGGGGTTAGGACCAAGTTGAAGAACTTGCAGGCCGGTACGCACCCGCATCACTCGGTGCTGATTGCAGGCGGCGGACCAGTGGGCGTTGAAACCACTGGAGAAATTGCCTCGTTGCTGAAGGCGAAGGGAAAGACGGAGGGTGTTACCATCACTTTGCTTTCCGGCTCCGATCGTCTTTTGAATCGCAACTGCTCGGAGTCACTGGGTCGCAAAGCAGAGGCGTACCTCAAGAAAAACTTTGGCTCTTTGGTGGAAGTGATCCACGGCATCAAGGTCGTTTCTGCCTCCGATTCTGCCCCCGGGAAGGGAGCGGAGCAGACAGAGACAGTTGTCGAACTAGGCGACGGCACCACCCGCACTGTAGGCTTGTACATCGACGCCACGGGCGGCTCGGGAAATGCCGACGGCTTCCTGCCCAAAATCTGGCTGGACGCTTCCTCCCGAGTAATCACCAAAGACGCCTTCTTCCGCGTGCGCGGCTCCTCCGACAACGATCCCTCTGCGGAGGGAATCTACTGCGTAGGCGACATTGTCTCCGGAAGCGACAACACAGGCTTCTCCACGAGCTTCCAAGTCCCCGTCGTCTGCTCGAGCGTCGGTGCGGATCTGGCGGCCAAGATCTTGGGATCAGATGGCCAGGAGAATCAGACCAACGTCAAGTTACCCGCCCCTCTAAAGCAAAAGACATACAAGAACAAGTTGGCCGGAACGTTGGTGGTTCCCATCGGTCCCGGTGGAGGCGTGGGACAGATTTTGGGGTGGGGGGTGCCGAGCTTTTTGGTCAAGGTTGCGAAGGCGAAGAGCTTTTTGGTTGAGATGGTTGAGCCGGCTGTGAACGGGAGCCAGTGGAAGTAGGACTTTTCAGACGTGGGAGGATTCAGGGTGAAGAGGGGGGGTGGGGAATGGGTGCAGGTGGCCTTGTGGTTGGCCAAGTATGGGGAAGTGAATAATGGACGAGGGCGGGAGTAATGGGCGGAAGTAAAATGGATGCTGGATGGTAGATGACTGAAGATGGTAATGGATGGGGAGAACAAGCAGACGTAATGATGGACAGTCGTGGTAATGGACAATGGACGGTGGAAAACACGGTAATCAAGAAGTCAAGACGGAGAATGGAAATATCTTAGGTTATGACTGAAGGCAGTGCAGGCAAGAAACAGACGCAGGCATACCGCTCTACCTACGCAACATCATTAATGGTAACGAACTTCCAACTTTTTCCAATAACAACCTGCACTTCATAGGAAAACAAAGCGCATCACCCGCCAAAATCACCTTGCAACTCCAGAATCCCCTATTGGACCTTACCACTCATAAACCCCGTCAATGAAGAAGGGAGTGAGCAACATACACCACTCAAGCCATTGCATTGTCAACCAGCTTCTCCCAAGGCCCCAACCAGGGCAATATCGCGTTGCCTCAACCAGGCTCCGCACTGCGGGAGAAATGGCAAGTCAAAAGCCACGGCGCAGGTTTCTAGAACAAAACTGTCATGTGCTTCTCCTTCTTCTGGCCCTACGACTTGAACCCGAGCCAGTCACACATCTCGACTGTCCTGTGATGCTAGAAGACAGTGAGCATCTTCTGCCATGTTCTTTTCCAGAAGAGCAGAGAACCAGATACCGGGGTCTTGGGTTTCGCTTGGGATGTTACTATTTGCGGAGGCAGGAATTAGCCTGTACGTAAGTCATAAGTTTCTTCGCATATGAGTCGCGCGCATGTTCGAAGAGGAAGACTGGAAAGGGAGATCAGGGTAGTAGAGTGAACTAAGACAAGACAGGACGGTACTAGGAATATATTAAAGTGGCCTACGAAGTAGACCTTTCTCTTAGATTGGTCAATGTCTGGATCGCTACCATGAATCCCAGCTTTCACATGGGGAACCAGAAACCGAAAGAATGAGTTGGCAACTTGGCAAGTTGTCGGCAAGCCCAGGCTACAATTCCACGTAGTGTACCAAAGAAGGCAAAGGCCTGGATGGCGAGAAAGTTCGTACGACTCGTACATGAATCTTCCAATTCCCATTACTACCTTCCTGCCACTACGGTAGGTGGTCTTTCACCTGACATCTTCGCAAAAAGGAATGTTGACCGCAAAATTGACTGGAGAACCATTGTCCGGAAGAGCGGCACCTGCGCTCGGCAGTGGGATGTTACCCTCGCTTATACCCTCGATATTGCGGCTAAAGAGTCCATGACGACGGTCGTACTACCGGACAATGGCATACCACCGTCGACCTTCATGAACATGGCCATCGATTAAGAAAGCGAACTATAAGATAACTTAAGAGGTCAAGTCCGGGCTGCCCGGCCATCTCACCTCAACTCCTCACTGCCTTGCTCCAGCTGCTGTTCACCTCCTTCGCTCGTCAACTCAACTGTTCTTAACCGAACCGAACAACCAGAAACAAAGCTGAATACGGAAAACACGATGAAGCCCACCTCCCTCTTCATCCTTCTCTCCCTCGCAACCGGCACCGCCCCGGTCTTCGCCCAAGTCTGCGAATGGTACCTCAACCCCGACGATTGCATCTGCATGCTCTCAACCGACGGCTCTCTTCTACGCAGTCAAACAGCCTCCTGCTGCAAAACTCTAGGTTACAAAACAATGAACAGCGTACGTTTGCTTCCCCTCCAGCCCTCCCTTCCCTTCCTCTCCTAGCTCTTGGTGACACCATCACTACGTGGCGAGTGTCGGGGACAGTACCTACGTGTAATGGGAACATCATGCTGATTTGATGTGGCATGGAAACTTGTGAACAGATCTGTGGCGTCGACCGCAAAAACCGACAACGCTTCAAAGATTGTTGCAAGGATTTGGATCAGGAGAGTGTTATTGGGCATTGTCGCTAGTCTATAAGCTCAGCTACCTTACAAAAACGAGCATAAGTGGCAACGATGAGCCTTCGTACCCATCTTCCCAAGCCAAATGTACTAATAATCCGCTGATATCCCTCCTTCGATCGGTCGTGTTTCTTTTCTTTCCTCCAGTCGTCAGTATAACCACATATCCGTGTGGATATCTTTTCCCTTTTGCTTGCTCATGTTATCGCTTGCTCATGCGATGCCATCTTTCCCCGCTTCCAATTCTGTAGAAACGGAAGAGAAAATTGAAACCGAGAAAAAGAGAAGAAGAAAAACCAAAAAAAAAAACCAAACACACCAAATCTTCATGCCTTCCTAGCCCTATTCATAACACGCGCTCTTGTCACTCGTTCTTCTATTACATATTCTTCCCTTTTATTCTTCCCTTATAATTTGGTCCCTCTTATCTCTTGCCTCTTGTCTCTTGCCTTTTGTCTCTCGCTCCTTGTCGCTTGCCTTTTGTCCGTATCCTGCTAGTTCCTTTCCCAGCTGCTTCATCGTATGGAGGGGGCGGGGATGACGGCGTTGTAGCCTCGGAGGATAGTGCTGCCTCGGGGGATGGTGCTGCCTCGGGGGATGGTGCTGCCTCGGGGGATGGTGTTGCCTCGGGGGCTGCCGGGGATTGCGGCGGCTGTGTTACGGGTAACATGGGGAGGGCCGGGGCCGGGGTGGGTTGTGGTTGATGATCGACCAATGGTATGTATTCCGGGGCTGACGGAGTCAGTAGTACCAGGCTCGCCAGGTCCGCAACACCAAGTACAGCATGGTAGAGCTCCTTGTCTCGTCCAGGTTTGCAAAGCACACAAGACTTGTAAAGAGGCAAAAGCAACGTAAAGGCATTGGCGACGACGACGTAGATTGTCAAAATGGTCCGTCGTCGTTGAGCTGTCATACCGGAGGCGGCGGGGATGACGGCGTTGTAGAGGTAGCCTCTGGGTTTGCTGCCTCTGGGTTTGCTGCCTCTGGGTTTGCTGCCACGGGAGGTGCTCCCCGGGGAGGTGCTGCCGGTAACGGCCCGAGGGGGACCTGTTCGGGGCCTGGCTGGGGACCTGGAGGAAGTTTGAGGCCTGTCAAGCAAACAGAGGATCCAACCAATTACGAAACCGCCAATATCCTAGAGCGGCCAGCTGAAAGCGAAGAGAACGGCCAAGGCGGACCAGAGAGTCAAAATCCGTCGTTGCCGCTCTGGGGGATGGTTGGGCAGCTCAGACGTTTCTCCGATCCATTGCGTATAGAGTTTGTCGGCTTTCCAATGAAGTCGCACGAGACCGGTGACATACCACCCCGCAAGAACTGGCAGCCACATCTAGAAATGCCACATTTGGGTTGTTGAAGGTACCGGTACCTCTAGCCCGGGTTCCAGCGTTTGGGGGATGCTGAGCATGATGCCAAAGAATGACACTTTTGCTGTCGGTGAAGTGCTTGAAAGTGGGAGACTGTTGCATCATGTTAGAAAGGAGTTGAAGAGGGGGGGAAGTGGAGGGCAGAATGGGGAGCGAGAGACATACCCAAAATCGCGCAATGGAGTTAGAGATGAAACTGAAGTGTGTAAAAAAGTTGGTTGCCGGGAGAAGAATTCAAGGGAGCGATGCAGCGGAATAAATGTACGTTGGGACTTGAGTAATGGTGGGTGTCAGGCGAAAGTGGGTGTGAATCAATTGAATTGAAGTAGAAGGGTGATGAAGATGAGGAGAAGAGAACTGCTCCCAAGGCCTGGGGGAGCCAGTCTTAAATACCAGAAATCTCGTGGCCAACCTTCCTTCCTGTCAGGCATCGCCAGGTACCGACTTTCCCTCTGTGCCTGGCTTCCTTCCATCTATGAATAGCTTCCTCCTTTCTTCATCTGAATGCGCCTTTCCCATACCGTTGTGCTCTTTCTCATCGTTGACAGCCTCCTTCCGTATATCTATACTAGTGCCTTCCTCATGGAGGGTAAGCAGGTTCGGAGGTCCGAGGTCACAGTTACCGAAGAAACTCGCGAAACTCGGAAACGACGAAACGGTCGCTCACCCCCACCACCACCCACAACCACACCGGCAGTCCGACGGCACATAGCAACAAACCGTTCAGTATTGATGAGCATTCGCTTTACGCGAAATAGTCACATACGACCATACCCACTGGAAAACTCGGGATCCCGTCCGCTCTCCCATAGATAAGCCAGTGAGGGCCAGATTAGTAGTTGGGTCGGTGACGACCAGCGAATCCCTGGTGTTGTATGTTCTTTTTCTTTTTTCTTTTTATGCTTCTTTTTTTCGTGGTTTCCCGTAGTTACTCTCTGTTATCTTTTGTCGTTGGTCTCAACACCCATACACCTATGGCTGTGATGGGTTGAGGTATCGAAATGTATGTAAATGCCTCTCCATGTTTTTTTTTTTTTTGTTTTTTTTTTTTTTTGTTGATGAAGTAAGTTTCCCGTGTTCTGTTTTCTATTATTAGGGTCTACTACTACTAGAAAGCTGGAAGGAAAATTATGTTGGGGGAAATACCATCCATAGTAAAACAACAGAGACTCAAGACGAGTTGGGAAGGAAGCAAGAGGCAGGCGTACATACAAGTATATATCTATCCAGGGGTAGTCCGGCAACGCAGGGTTAAAGCTCTGCCAGTTGCATTATAACCAAACCACCTACATACAGCCGAACGCAAATGGCAGACTTTCAACCCCGAGTCTCTTCGGTAACCGTGACCTCGGACCTCCGAACCTGCTTATGCTACTGCGGAAAGTGAGCTTCGCTCGTGCAGAAACCTGACTATAGGTAGGTATCACAACCTGGAAGGATTTAAAGAATTTATATTTAGGCCGTTCTTTCCAATATCGTTCTCTCTCACCTTCTTCTTTACACTCACTACCACTTTTCGATGCTAGAGGTAATATCGGAAATATTAACCCCTCCAAAGCCGAAAGTTTCGGACCAAAGCCCGTTCGTTCAAATCGATCCTTTACAAAGTCTTTGCCTGAGACCAAAAGCTAACGGCTAACAGCCCACGAACGACACCCGTCGGCATAAGAAACACCCATCACAACTTCGCACCTCTTCCGTGCTCAACCCACCTTCCATCACCCATCAACACACTCACCACCCATCAACGATCTCGACTTCTCTGGCACCAGACCTCTTTCGTGCCAAGGTCACGTCCACATCCACAGCATCTACAATGACACCTATACTACCTGGACAATACGAAATGCCGAGACCATTCCTTGATCCAACACCAACACCAACAGTCTCGGTCCCGGTCCCCATCACCATGACCCCGACCGCGACACCCGTCGTCCCCCGGGGGGTGTCTCAACTCTCCCCTTTTCACTGGGAATCATGGATGTGGGCTCCGGTCATTTTGATCGTATACGCCATAGGAGTGGTGCGATTTCATTTCAAAGCCGAACATGTCTGGGAGAACTGGATTGCACAGGGACCCAGATCGGGCAGACCACTGAGGAACGCGCTCACTCTATTCATCTTCATGGCCGTTGTCTACCAGTTTACCTGGCCACTTTGGGACATTGCCCGTCTTGTCGTTACTTTGGTTGCTTGCATTGTAGCACTCCGACCAACTCCGCCGCCGCAATCCTCCTTGGCTCCGGTTCCGGCCCCCTCAATGCCATCGTCGTCGTCGGCCCGGGCCCCGGTCCCCACGGTATCGGTATCGTCTTCATCGGCCCCGGCCCCAATGCCGTCGTCGTCGTCGTCGTCGTCGTCGTCGTCGTCGTCGTCGTCGGCCCGGGCCCTAGTCCCCACGGTATCGTCGTCGTTGTCGGCCCCGGCCCCGGCCCCGCCCCCTTCGTATAACGAAGCAACGGCGAAAGGTACTAACTAGCAGGATACGGACAAAAGGCAACTGAAGGGCCAATAAAAGACGACGAGAAGGGGAAGAAAGAACATGAGGGAAGGATATACCTAAGTAAAGAAAGAGATATATGATAGGAGAAGAATCGGTGACAAGAGCGACGACCGTGTCATAAAACAAGGCTACACTAGGAAGGCATGAAGATTTAGTGTTTGGTTTTTTTTTTTCTTTTTTTCTTTTTTTTAATTTTGTTTTGTTTTGTTTTGTTTCGCAGAAGGACTGGAAGCGGGGGAAATATGGCACCACGGCATCGATGAGCAAGTAAGCGATAACATGAGCAAGTGAAAAGAGGAAAAGATATATACGCTACATGGATAGGTACCCGGTGCCAACTTACGACCCAACCAAAAGTATATGGTTATATTAACGACTGGAGGAAGGTAAAGAAACACGACTGGACCGATTGAAGGAGGGATGGATATCAGCGGATCATTAAGTACCTTTGTACATTGGGCTTGGGAAGATACGTACGAAGGGGCACCTGTATGTAGCAGCGCCCTCTTTGGGCTAATGCCACCTAACCAAGCCTGCGAATGCCCTCCGGCGTGGGAGCTAAAAGGCCTCGAGGGTGCAGTGAGGATGATGGATGGCCAAGGATGAAGATAAATATCTGACGACCGGACGCCTTGGCGATGTCCTGTTTGTGATACATAGGTAGTGAGGAGGTACTTTGCTTTGATTGGTATAACAGAAGCCAAATGATAGCCCGATCAGTAAGAATATCAACAGCAGATTATTATTGTTCCGTCGATACCACCCACGCCTTCTAACGAGCCTTCTTACTCTTGAAACAAGTCTCGAGAGGTAGACAGACAGTCAACGTGCGCTCTGCAATATCTACGCATGTTCAGCCTCACAGTTTTCTTCTTCTTTTCACCTTTGAAACCGAAAACTCCCAATAACTTGCTGTCTACTCAACCTCGCTGTGATGCCATTTAATGATAGGGAAAACAAGTAGCCACCAAAACTCCATAGCTGATGAAAAGCGACGTTTTTCCCCCCTTACATAACACATGATGATGACATGCTTTCGTTGCGTCTCGACCTCTGCCTTTATATACAGTTATGCTCCCGCAGAGTTCCAAAAGATTCTCAGCTGTCCCGCTCATAGGTCTCATGAACCCCGTTCACAAGAATTATCTTTTATAGCATCATTACATTGGGACTGCAACAAAGCTCAAAAGCAGCAGCCAAATGATATTCCTGCCCCACAGTCAAAGAGAATAAACCGCCATTCAGTGAGGATAGAGGGACATGCACCCTAACCGTCTCTGTAATGGGGCAACGTTTGCTGCGTACATGGGCGCCGATGTCGTTGGATAAGATAGGATTAATATCGGATTCGGGTTCCGGACAGAGATCTAGATCCACCGCAGAATATGACTCTCTTGGTGGCGCAGTCTAGGCGCACATCTTGGCCATGATCCTGATGTTGTTCAGGAACCCCTCAACCAAATCAAAGTACTGGTTGGGCTGGCCCTCTCTTGCCCTGCGGCCTTGGTCTAGGACTGCCTTGGGGTCGAGTTCGATTTCCAGTTCGTGCTTCTTTTCGTCTCGGCCCTGTGGTTGCTCGGTTAGTCTCACATTCAGCTGATACAAAGATAGTAGATCGACTCACGTTAACATTCTCCACCACCTGCGTCAAATCGAACTGATAGCTACAATGACCATAGCTCAGTCGATTCTTGCGGCGGTCCGGAGACTGTCCCTTGTTGGCACTGGTCGCATACGCCTCTAGCTCCTCAATAGGGCCCTCCCAGGGCATTTCGAGGTTGATGCTGATGCGGCAATCCAGGCGGTGTTCCGGGAAATGGACGCTAAGGTCTTTTAGACGGGCCTTGACAATCTTGGCGATTTGCTCCCTGCTGCCGTCCTTGTTCTCTTTGTAGGATACGCGGACCTTGGCGTCACGCCCTTTGGATGCGAGAAGGTTGGCGACCGTGACGGGGAGGTGCCTGTCACGGATCTGAGGAGGTATCGCGTAAAACCGGTCGATCTCGTACTTGTGTTCATACGATATAGGAACTCGAGGACGCTCACGACCAATGTTGGACTTGGGGTTCTTGGAGACGACAACCTGGTGGTTGAGGTACTCGTTGTAGGATCGGTGTTGTGCCTGAACAAAAGCATTGATTAGTAGGGTAGGGGTGGAGAAGATAGGGACATGGCTTACCTCAGTCATGATGCTCCTGAAAGGATAGACGTAATCGTCTTCCTTGAGTATCGTAGGGGACAGCACTCCAAGCTCGATCCTTTGGTTGGTGTTACGATCGATCAGTTCTCCAAACTTGGCCTCGATCTCAAACTGGATGCCCCGGCCCTGGATCTCGCCCATATTCTCGTTCAATACAATATAGTGAAAGAAAAAGTCGGCCATGACCTTGGCCATGGTGTCCTGGGGTACGTCACCCGTAAGAGTGGGCTCCCATGGGCCAAGAGGGCCCCATTTAGCCTGCGCTTCTGGAAGAGGACCCTGTGCGCCCGGAGTCGCGGATCGTTCGTTGGGTCGAATTTCATGTGCGCGGGGAACGGGTTCATGTGCTCGAGGCACAGAACGCTTCTCTTCGGGCGAGGGATGACGGCTATGGCCGTTGACTTGTGCGGGGCCGTGGCCTGGAGCGTGGACGGGCTTGTAGAGGACAAAGTTGGCCTCCTTCAGGGTGTGGCCTCGGGTAGCCTGCTGTGCCCAGGGAGGTGGGCTGTCGTATGCTCGCCTCTTGACAGATTTGTTGGGAGTGTGGCTCGGACGGGCTCTGTTGTCGAATGGTGGGGGACGAACGTCTCGCCTCTCTAGTTCGTCTGGTCTCAATTCTCGGTCGTCGAGTTTTCTCTTGGCGGCGGCATTGTGACCGTGGTCACCGTCGCGGACCTCGTCCCTGTATCGTGCCATTGGAGCGGCGGTATGATTGTTGAGGCGGGGTGGTTCCGACTCGGGAATCGAGACAACAGAAGTAGCCGTGGCAGGACGACCTGCGCTGCTTGGCAAACTTGATACACGCGTTTTGGGACTGATGCTGATGCTTCGTTCACGTAGTTCTCGTTCACGTTCGCGGGCGTCGTAAATGCTTTGTGCGCTGTGTTGTCTGGGAAGAGTCTGCGGAGGAGGCGGCGGTGGTGGTGGTGGCGGTTGTTGAGGGGCAGGGTGGGAATGGGGAGAGGAAATTTGTTGGTGGTGGTGTTGGGACGACCGGGGAGAGTTGAGGTTGAGGTGATGATGCGTTGTCGCAGAAGGAGGAAGTCGTTGTTGGTAAGGGCTTGGCGGCTGGCCGTAGTGGTTCAGGTTTTGGGACTGGGCCTGGGCCTGGGCCTGGGCCTGACCAACAGTTGCCTGGGGCAGTGGACGTGTTCCAGTTCCAGGGCCCGTAGAAGCCGTTAGCGGACCTGGACCCGCAACTGGAGTCGCTGGTTGGGATGACTGTCGCTGCTGGGGATCCACGATTTGGCCACCAGGTCCTCCTGTCTGATTCTGCGGCAGTGAATGCGGCCCCGTTACAGGACTTCCCCGACCAAATGGAGGCCCGTACACCACCTGTGGGTGCGAATGCGAATGCGAATGTCCTGGCGGGCCCTGCGAGTGCGCCGAGGTTGGTGTCGGTGTCGATCCCGAATGTGTCGAGTGCGATCGCTGGAGATACGGATTGTTGCGTCCTCCACTACCGCCGCCAGCTGTGCTAATCGGTGGTGTTTGGGGAACTCCAACCGGCGGGCCCTGCAAGTAAGGGGCACCTCCAGCGCCTGGTCCTGGTGGTCCTGGTGGCGGTGGTGGTTGTGGGCCTGTGACACCCACGGGGCCGCCCGGCGTTGGAGGATAGCCTTCCCTGGAGGGGTATGCGGCTGTGCTGCTGGGAGGATATTGATTATATGATCGTTGCACAGGGCTGGTGGGAGTGTGCTGCGCCGACGGAGTAAAAGGGTAACCGCCGCTCTGAGCGCTAATCGACGAAGTGGGCGTGTGACGGTACGGCGATGGGCCGGGTCCGGATGCAAGGCTGGGCGACCGGGGATCGTGGGCCGGGACTTGCTGCAGCGGAGGCGGCGGCGGAGGTCGGTTCGCGTAGGGGCTCGGGCCGGTGGCAGGGGGTCCCGAAAACGGAGGAGGGGACGCGAACGCGCCCGAGGGCATGCGCTGGGGTCCGTAGCCCGAGTCTTGGGAGATATGGCGACCGGGTGAGGGCCGAGTCTGGTGGTTGTAGTCTATATACGACTGATGCTGTTGTGGGTGTGGTGCCTGACCGAGTGTAGTGGGCGGCTGGGGATATCCCGGGTGGTGTTGCTGCTGATGATGTTGATATGACTGTTGTCGCTGGGGCGGTTGAGGATGTTGGGGAGGATGTTGGGAGTACTGCGGGTGTGGTGGCTGCTGCTGCTGCTGCTGCGGCGGCGGCGGCGGCGGTCGGTCGGGCGTTGACGCGGCGGCGCGAGGAGCGACAGGGCCGCTGCTGCTGTCGTTGAGGACGTTTCTCAAGTCCATGTTTGGCGATGGTGTTCTTCTTTATTAGTCGTACTATTACAGTAATTCCGTCCCTGATGTGCTTCTTCTCGGACCGGCGCTGCTTTCCTCACACGTTACTTGGGCTGTCAAATCTTTATCTCTGCCGCAGACCATGGACAAAGACTCGGGATTAGGTATGTTGACTGTCTCGCAATGTGTCCTTTGTGTGAATCGCGGCGACTTGGACGAAGGTGGAAGCGGCAGCAGTGTCGCGCATAGGGCTCGAATTGCGATCGGTGCGCTCGATTGAAAAGGACGTGGTCATGGATTGGCGTCGCAATTGGGAAACATCACATCGTCATTTCGAATGTCGGGCAGACTTAGGAGACAATGGAGGCTGAATTGGGGTTCGATGGCGTCTCGATGGGTCGCAACAGGGAGAGAGTCTGCGAATGATTGATGGTCGCGGGCAGAAGGGACTTGGTGTCGTGAGAATCCGAACAATCGCAGTGTAATATCTCGAGAGTCCTTCTTTGTCGAATTACCCCAGGCGCAGTTTGGAGAGATGTGGTGGTGGGCGGTGATGCTGTTGTCTCTCTGTGATGGTCGCGGGAGCTGATGGAGGAGGAGCTGACATGAGACGCCGTTGAGCTGGCTGTCGTGTGTTCGGTTGTAGAGTTCAACAAGGTAGCTCCCTATCCCATGTCGCGTTGAAGATGGACAATGGGAACTCTCGAGTGGTGAGAATTGACGAGAGGACCGACGGCGGCCGTTCACGGGCAAGCTTATTACCGTGCAGTGTTGCACCAGGAGAAAAAAGAGAAGGAAGAAAAAAAATATAGAGGCTAGAGTATCATCATGACATTGTCCCGCGCAAACGCTAGTACCATGTCAGGAAGCTGGGCGTGTATAAGTAGCGCTGATTTCGCTATCTTAATGCCACACAGACAAGGTGGGAAAGTGTTAGTGGAGGCTATATGTCCACTACGGTCGTGTTGGCTGGAGACCAATTAGCATAGCCATCAGGTTGAGGCTGCAGATTTGTGTTGATATGGATTAAGAAGGGGGAAAGAGTACAGAGAAGACTTGGCTGCTAAGCTGATATTCGAGAACAGTTCGAAGCCAGGGTGAGTAGACCAGGAGCAGATATTCAACTTGGAATCCTTCGAGACTGATGGTGATGGAGGTTGAGTGTTTGTTCCACTGGCACATGTTTAAGTAACTAGGATGTACCTTGGTACCTTGAGTCCAGGCTCCAAGCTTCATCATCCATCCAAGTCAATGGCACTGATGACAGTATTTCTCGAGAATTAATTGGGTAAATACGTATTTGGGTTGCTCTTACGATAGTGCTTGGAGCGCTAGGTATCATAAAATATCTCCCTCTTTTTGGTGTAATTTTGAGTCTCGGCTGGAATTGTCTTTGGAGTCTTTGGGAGTCTTTGAGTTCGGAGAGAGCTTCAATCGATGCTTTCAGCCTGTCACGTTGAGCTGCGGGCATGCCCTGGCTCGTGCGCTCTTAGAGCTGTCCAGAGATGAGAGAAGATAAGGTACGTACCGGTAACTGAATGGAACGCTGGGCGACGTGGAAAATCTCACCTTCCGTTCATTCTTTCATTGGTCCAAACTCAAGGTACTTCGGTACATCCACCCAGCAAGGGACCCACTCAAGGCAGGAGCTCCCTGACGTGGATGCTCGGCCGTCAGTTCGTCACTGCGAACCACAGCAGGCTCCAGCAACCAACCAACCAGAACCTCTCGTTCCAGCGCCCGCCAGCTCCATCGCTGCCCACTGCCCACTGAAGCCATCACTGGAGTGACACTGGCATCTTGACCTTCCTTGACGGCAACAACTGATCCCGATTCCACTCGATCCATTCCTCGCCCAACAAACAACCCAAACCGCCTCCATATCCCATCACCACCACGCGGCGCACGAGGACGCTGCTTTCTACAACAACCCGACATTAATAAACACCCCGATATAAACAGTCCCTCTCCCTCCCGAAATAAACAGAAACCGCCACCGCGAAGCTCGCCGCATCCCACTTCTTTTATCATCAAGATGCCCGGCCTCGTCACCGCGACCGGCGTGTTGGCCTTCCTCGCCGATGAGGAGCCCGAGCTCAAGGTCTTCGCCCTCAAGACCCTCAACGATGATATCGACACCGTATGGACCGAGGTCGCTGGCGCCTTGACCCAGATGTGAGTAGCTCCCTGATACCGGATACCAAGCTAGCTTCAGCTGGGCAACCGAGCTGATCTGTCTGTCTCCCCCAGTGAGGCCCTCTACGAAGACGAGACCTTCCCCGAGCGCCAACTCGCCGCCCTTGTGCTTGCCAAGGTCTACTTCCACCTCCAGGCCTACAACGAAAGCATGACCTTTGCCCTCGCTGCCGGCCCCCTCTTCAAGCTCGACGCCCCCAGCGAGTTCGAGGAGACCATCATCTCCAAGTGCATCGACCAGTACATCGCTGTCTCCTCTCTCCACCATACTCCTTCCAAGAAGGACCTGCCCGCCCTCTCGACCGATCTCAGCAGCGGTGCTATCGATAACTCGGCTCTGATCTCCCCCACCACGCCCTTCTCGCAATCTTCGGTTCCCTCCAAGTCCCTTCTTGCGCGCGCATCGTCCGACGACAACACCATCCTGGATCCCAACTTCCAGCCTACCAAGGAGACTCGCTCCGCCTCGATAGCCCAGGTTCATGATACCGCCACTCAGGTTGCGCTTCAAAACGTCATTGAGCGTCTGTTCGAGACCTGCCTGAAAGAGGGCAAATACAGACAGGTGGTGGGCATTGCTGTTGAGGCCAAGAACCTTGATGTTCTGCGTCGTGTCATCAAGCGCGCCAACGAGGATGTCAAGTCCGGCAAGACCAAGGTACAGGAAGGTAGCCAGGGGCCGGCCGAGGAGCTCATGGACTATGCCCTTAGCATTTGCATGGACATTGTCCAGGAACGCGGCTTCCGCACCGAGATTCTGCGCCTGATTCTCGATCTCCTAAACGACATTCCCAACCCGGATTACTTTGCCATCGCTAAGTGCGTTGTCTATCTTGATTCGGACCAAGAGGCGTCCCGCATGCTCCGCCAGCTTGTTACCAAGGGAGAACAGGACTCGATCGCCATTGCCTACCAGATCGCCTTCGATCTATACGACAACAGCACCCAGGAGTTCTTGGGTAAGGTCATCAAGGCTCTGCCTTCCGGCGAGCCACCCAAGCCCAAGCCTGCCGAGGAAAGCAGCGACGTGGCTGCCGAGCGTGAGCCTCTTCTGGAAGGCCAGGAGAGCTCCGAGGAGGAACTGCCCGAGGAGGTGGCCAAGGTCTACAGGAACATTCGCACCATTCTCGACGGTAGCAAGGTCATCAAGCTCAACCTTGAGTTCCTCTACCGCAACAACCACGCCGACATGAGCATTCTCAACAAGGTACGCGACAGCTTGGACGGCCGCAACTCCATTTTCCACAACGCCGTCACCTTCTGCAACGCCTTTATGAACGCTGGCACTACGAATGACAGATTCTTCAGGGATAACCTCGAGTGGCTAGGAAGGGCTGTCAACTGGTCCAAGTTCACGGCCACTGCCGCGCTCGGTGTCCTGCACCGTGGCAACGTCACCCAGTCTCGCAAGCTCCTCGAGCCCTACCTTCCCCGCCCCTCTGGCGTCAGCACCGGTTCCATCTATAGCCAGGCCGGTGCCCTTTACGCTTACGGTCTGATTCACGCCAACCACGGCGCTGATGCTCTGGCCTACCTTCACCAACAGTTCAAGGACGCCGATCAGGAGGTCATTCAGCACGGTGGCGCTTTGGGTCTGGGTATTGCCGGCATGGGCACTGGTAACCAAAAGATCATCGAGGATCTTAAGGAAGCTCTCTACTCTGACTCGGCTCTCAACGGTGAGGCCGTTGGTGCGGCTATGGGCTTGATTATGCTGGGAACTGGTCACGCCGGCACTATTGATGCCATGTTCACCTACGCCCACGAGACTCAGCACGAGAAGATTGTACGCGGTATCGCCTTGGGCATTGCCCTCATCATGTTTGGACAGCAGGAGAGTGCCGACAGGACGATCCAGCTTCTCCTTGCGAACCCCGACCCTATCCTCCGCTATGGTGGTGTTCTCACGCTCGCCATGGCCTACTGCGGAACGGGCAGCAACAAGGCCATTCGCAAGCTTCTTCACCTTGCCGTGAGCGATGTGAATGACGACGTCCGCCGTGTTGCCGTCATGAGCTTGGGTTTCATTCTCTTCCGCAAGCCCGGCAGCGTGCCTCGCATGGTCGAGTTGCTCGCCGAGTCTTACAACCCGCATGTGCGCTACGGTTCGGCCATGGCCCTCGGTATCGCGTGCGCCGGAACCGGTTTGGATGAGGCGATTGACCTTCTCGAGCCCATGATGAAGGACCCTACCGACTTTGTCCGCCAGGGCGCCCTCATCGCTCTCTCCATGATCCTGGTTCAGCAGAACGAGGTCATGAACCCCAAGGTTGCGGCCATCAGGAAGACGCTTAAGAAGGTTGTCAGCGACCGCCACGAAGAGCAGATGACCAAGTTCGGTGCCGCGCTTGCCCTTGGTATCATTGACGCCGGTGGTCGCAACTGCACCATTGGTCTCCAGACCCAGACTGGCAACCTCAACATGGCTGGTATCGTTGGTATGGTTGTGTTCACCCAGTACTGGTACTGGTTCCCCTTCACCCACTTTTTGTCTCTTAGCTTTGTTCCCACGTCCATCATTGGCCTCGACAGTGATCTTGCCATCCCCAACGTCAAGTTCTACTGCGCTGCTCGTCCCAGCTTGTTCGACTACCCACCAGAGCAGGAGGTCAAGGTGGAGGAGGGACCCGCCTTGGTCACCACTGCTGTTCTTTCTACTACCGCGCAGGCCAAGCGTCGCGCCCAAAAGAAGGAGAAGGCGCAGCGTCGTGAGAGCATGGATATTGACACGCCGGCTGTCTCCAAGACCGCCTCCCAACCTGCTGCCGAGGACAAGATGGATATCGACGAAGACAAAAAGGCCGCCGCTAAGCCTGAAGAGTCCAAGGAGAAGAAGGAGGGTGAGTCTGGCGATAAGGAGGCAACTGCCGCTACGGACGCCAAGAAGAAGGCCGAGAAGGAGAAGGTTGGCTACGAGATTGAGAACATATCTCGCATTCTGCCCGGTCAGCTCAAGTACATTAGCTTCCCGCCTGGGCGTTATAAGCCAGTCAAGAAGGTGAGTTGCCCTGCACTGAATCTACAAATTGTGTGCTGTATACTAACTTTGTCCAGCCTACCGGTGGTCCCCTCCTCCTCTTCGATACCCAACCTTCGGAGCCCAAGTCCCTCGTAGAGGAAAAGCTCAACAAGGTAACCACCGAACGCGCCCCCGTCGCCGGCGCCGGCGCTTCCGGTTCCAGCGACGGAACCCCCCGTCTCTCTGGCGGGGCCGCCCAATCCCTTCTCAGTCAGCTCCAAGGAACCGGCGCCTTCAACCGGTCTAGCATGCGGGAGCTCAGCGAGCTGCTACAGCTCGGCCAGCGTATGGAACAGGACGCTGCTGCTGAACTCGGGGAGAGAAGAGTTCGCGGTTCTGGTAATGCAGCTGCGGGAAGTGGAAGCGGTGCTGCGGCTGGAAGCGGTGCTGGTGCGGCTGCTGCTGCTGGGGTGTTGAATGCTGTTGATGAGGATGGCGAGGGTGATGAGGAGGCGCAGACGCCGGCGGAGTTTGAGTACTTCACTGATGCGGAGGCGGATGATGAAGAATAGAGGTCTAAGCGGAAGCCGAAGGAGTAGATAGATGGGGGAATGAAGGGTGAAGAATGAATAGACGGGGATTGATATCATGTCACGGTGTATCTGGCGGGTGCTATGATGGTGAATGCGATGGAATGAGATGAATGGGAAATGGTTTGATAGAAGCCACGGAGGGGTCTACACTACCATGACCTTCAGGTTCAGCATGTACAGTATCTTGCACCGAGTCCCATTATCAGCGACACTAGAAATCAGCGTAGTCTGGCAGTTCATCACACTACTTGGAATGTACATATTACTTCAAAAGTGATTCATCCAAGAACAACATGTCGCGATTGTGTAATACCCTTCTGGTGACCATTGTTTGGGGGAACTCGAGATTATCCAAACATGGTCACAGAGTTACTGCACTAACGCAGCCAGAAAATATCTTGCAGTTTAACTGTTAAGAGTCTAATGGCCGTCTCTGAATCACATGCAACAGCCCTACCAGCGGATCCCCCGGGCGCGACGTCATCGACCCGTCCAGGTCCAGGTCCCTGTGTGGAACGATTTCTTGGCGGCAATGACGACGTCGTTCGTTTGTTTGTGTTGTCTTTGTACCTTTGATGGTCACCTCCATCGTTCCTCATTCTGAAAGGATTGATCTTCAGGGCTTTTTCTTTCCTTGTTTCCACTTTCACATCTCTTCCTCCTTCCATAATCTCAGTATCTCATTGCCCATCTGAAAAACTCACCGTGATTTCTCACCCCAGATTAACAACAACAAAGCATCAACACCGAGACATCGCCACCTCATGAGAACAACACAGATCAAGAAAAAAAAAAGCCGAGAGGCATAACCCAAAGAAAGGAAATAAGACAGCCGGGCAGCACGGCAAGTATGGCTCCTCCAAGGAAACCGTCAGATTACACCCTCCGCGTAACCGCCGGTCCCTCGTACGACCTCTCCACCCACATCGAAGTACCCATCAACTCCCCTCATCTCACACATATCTCTTCAGAAGGGATGGACATCGACCTCAACGTGCGCATCCAAAACTACCGCGGGTTGCCGAGGAACTCCCCTTCCACTTCCCCTTACTTCGATAAGGAGCCGCATAAGTACAACAAGGATCAGTATTCGATTGGCTTAAGATTTACGCCGAAACCTGCCAAGGGGGTGACAGGGAAGCAGGGCGGAGAGAAGAATGGGAGTGAGAACGGGACCGCGAACGGGAAGGAGGAAGAGAAAGGAATATCCGCAGCGGACCTACAGTTCGGAAACGACTTTGATCATCCTATTCGGAATTATTTGCCGCCGGGGGTCAATACGGCGATGAACATCCTCAAGTGGTGGATCGACCCGGGGCTGGAAGGGGATGCGTACGCGGATGAACCTTATTTGTATGGGCCGGCACTTAGCTCTTTCAACTCTGTTCGCGTTGGGGCCGGGGAATTTGACGAAGAGAAGGGAGGGCTTTGGGTGGAGGAAGGCGCCAGTTCTGACGATGAGGAGGATGGTGACGGTGACGACACTGGTACTGGTTCTGGGGACGGGGCCGAGAACGATAAGGCGGAAGCTGGGGATGCAGGACACGAGAAGAAAGGGAAAGAAGGACAAGCGGCCACGTCCAACGGAGGCAAAGCGACAAAATCTGGTAAGGAGTGGAGAGAAACGATCCTCGCAAACTCCGGAGTCGGCAACGACCCCAAGAAGCGCCAAAAGTGGGCGTTGAAGGACGACGCAAAGAAGAAATGGGTGTGGGAATACGGACGCACGTACGCCGTCGATTTCTACAATCCTTACATTGATTTCGGAAAGTGCGAGCTCAAGTTACCCGGTTTCGGAGTCAATGTGTTGAGGTATTGGAATGGGGAGACTGGGTTGAGGTATGTCTTTTTTTTCTTGTCTTCTTCCCCCCTCCCTTTCCTCCTTTTTCCTCCTTTTTTTTGTTTTTGTTCTTGGGCAAGGCTGCTGGTTGTATGAAGGATGCTAATTAAAACAACAAACCAAAAAGATACGTCCTCCGCAACCGCCTCACCAAAAAGCCCTACCTCGTCATTCTCTTCACCCTCTACCCGAACGACGCAGTGAACGAAGACGGCACGTTGAAGCCTGAGGCGTTGAAGGCTACTGCTAGGGCTAGTGGTGGGAAAGATGAGGTGAATGGAGAGAAAGGGGTGGGTGAGAAGGGGGAGGCCAAGGATGGGGATAAGTTTGACGCGCACAAGGCAGTTGAGGAGGCGAAGAGAAAGTTGGAGGGTATTGCGCTGGATGATGGCCCGAAAGAGGGAGCTGGAGGAGCTGGAGGGGATGATGATGTTGATTGAGTGGATTGGATCGTGGTAATTTTCGGTGGGGAGGGGAAATGGGCTGTGGTCTGTGAGGAATGATATCTTCGTAGTACTTGTTGATTATTGATACCTACCTATGAATTGTACATTTGTTAAGCTACCTTACCATCCACGACCTCACCCGTCACCACTCGACATTGATTGATCCATTCCCGTTGTGCGGTCTACGCGGCTCTTCATTTGATGGAGGTACCTAGTATAGATTGACGCTCCTTTCCTCTCCCCTCCTGAGGAAGAACTGACTGACTGACTGTCTATGCCCAGTGCTGTATCTGGCAGTTGCTGCACCGAATCGACTAATTCCCGCGTATCGGCGAAGTAACCACCAAGTGTGCACTAACCCATTCCGAGTCAGCTCCAGGTGTGTGACATCTCCCGACTCGGGGACTGGTGGTGCCGAGAGAAAGTGAACACCTCGTCATACTACATACATACAGGTGCCACTTCGTACCCATCTTCCCAAGCCAAATGTGCTCATAATATGCGTTGATATCCGTTCCTCCATCCGTCGTGTTTCCTTGCTTTCCTCCAGTCGTCAGTGTGACCAAATACTTTTGAGTAGGTGGTACTGGGTATCCGTGTGTATATCTTTTCCTTTTCGCTTTCTCGTGTTTCGCTTGCTCATGTTTTGCTCATGCTTTCTGGTTCCAGATCTGTAAGAACGAAAAAAGAGGAGAGAAAAAAAAAAAAAAAAAAAAAAAAAAAAAAAAAAAAAAAAAAAAAAAAAAAAAAAAAAAAAAAAAAAAAAAAAAAAAAAACTAAAAAAAAAAAAAAAAAAGAAAAAAAAAAAAAAAAAAAAAAAAAAAAAAAAGGCAAAGAAAAGGAAAAAAAAGAAGAACCAAAAATTAAATTTAAAAAATAAATAAATTTAAAAAATAAATAAATTACCGAACACCAAATTTTCTCGCCTTGCTAGCCTCGGTGATACGCTCCCGGCATCCATTCCTCCGTCATGTATTCTTTCCCGGCTTGTACTTTCCCTTCTCGTCCCATTTAGGCTCTTGCCTCTTGTCGTGTATGTGTTGTGCTTGCTTCGGTATGAGATTGTCCTTGCTCCGGAAAACCTGGGTAATCTAGGTACCCAGGAGCGTAGTTGATATGTACCTCCAAAAACAAAGTTTCTCGTCCTGGTAGGTACCTGTACCTGTAAGCATACAACTTTTCAGTGGCGTATCGGTATTAAGGGGTTTTTGTTTTTGAGTGCTTTTCGTTGCACGCCCTGTTCCTCGTGCTCTGCTATACGTTCCAGTCCTGCAAAATAACTGGTTGAAAGAAAGAAAGCAAGAGAATCACCCAACGTCCAGGTCTGAGAGTTTAGGGCCAGACCAGTCAGTTCTTCCCGCTATCAGTCTTCATCTTTGTCCTTGTCCTTGTCCCAGCCCCGTTTCGACCGCCCATCCGCACCCACCAATCTCTCCCCCCAGGTCTCCAAAAGCAGGTCCAACCCCGCTTCCATTGTCTGGCAATTCTGGGGGCACGGAATAAAAGGTACCGTAAATAGGTAGGCAGGTAGAAGAAATGAGGATGTGGAAGCCATTGTACGACACTGATTACCATCTATTCGGACATCAACGAGGACAAGGACGTGGAGGAGGAAGACAGAGAGGGCGCGGAGGAGGACGAGGACAAGGCCGGGGGCGAGGAAGGAGTAGTGTTGGAGGACGAGGAAGAAGTGGCGATAGGAACCTCCGAAGGAGTAGGAGGAGGAGGAGGAGGAGGAGGAGGAGGAGGAGGAGGAGTAGGAGTAAGAGTAAGAGGAGGACTGTGAGGAGGAGTGGGATATGGATTCCACTCCATGTCGACCTCCTCGAAGAGGATACCGGGCCCGAGTGTTGCCGCCTCGGTGGGGGCGAGGAAAGGCACTAGCTCCACGAAGAGAGCGGGCTCGAAGAACGTCTCCGGCCCATGGGAGTAGTCGTCCTCACTCACGTACCAGGAGTCGTCGCCCTCGCCCGCGCCGTAGGGGATGGAAATCGAGGGGAGTTTGGGAGCAGAAGAGAATGAATGGAAAGCAAAGAGGAGGAAGGAGACGAAGAGGGGGATGAAGAAGAGGACGATGAAGAAGAAGAGGATGAAGAAGAGGAGATTGAAGAAGAGAATGGCAGAGAGGAGGGCGTAGAGGAAGGCGAAGGTCGCGGCGAGGAGAGAGCGAAGGAGGGGTTCTCCCACCCTCCCCTCGGTCGTCTCTGCTCCCAGCATCACCTCGGTAGGGAGGGTGGGAGCAGCTTCCCTTCTCGCTCTCCTCTTCGCGGCCCTTCTTTTTTCTGCCTCTTCGATCGCTTCGTAGGTAAGTGGCTCAAAGCCCTCCACGAGGCCATCATCCGCAGTGAGGCCAAAATGACCATTATCGACATAAGTAAGGTCAACTCGATAGACCTCCTCCTGCTCGTTCTGCTCGTCGGGGTCCATCTTTGGTTTTAAATGAGTGCTACTGATAATAAACCAGTATTTGTGTAAATATTAACGCCTCGAGGAAGGTTCTAACGGCGGTGGAGTTTGTTGAAGCGAGGAGGCGGGATACGTGATGATCGGAACCGGCAGGGTGGGAGGGAACTTGGGATTTCCGACCACCGGTGGAGATGGGATATGATGAAGACGACCTGCGCCGACTCGTTATGGTGGGTAGGATAGGTATGAGGGCTCACACCAGCTTGTACCAGGTGCGGGAGAGAGATAAAGGGGGAGAGCCCGTCTCAGGAAGCCGAAGGACGGAAGACCAGGTCGAGATGTGGTCTTTCGCACTGTGTGCGGGGAGAATGCCGTGGAGTAAGTGAAAGTGCAAATGAAAGTGAGAAAGAGAGAGTCCCTCTCAAGAAATCGAAGGACGGAGGACCAGCGTAGGGTCGTGATTTATCGCACTGTGGCCGGGGAGGATGGGGTCGAGTAAAGCGGCAAGTGAAAATGTAAGAGGGCGAGAGAGGAACCGTAGTTGTCTTCGAGGAGACCGGAGGGAAGGAGGGATTGACCAAGTCCCAAGGTACCTAGATTTGTCTGTAGCTCGTAGGGGCAGGCTGGTTTGAAGCCAGGCCGTTACCTGAAGAGGAGGAGGAGAGGTGTTAAGGACACCCAAGGAAGGATAAGAGGACGAGAACTTGCTTATCTTTGGCCGGGGTGGACAGAGTGAGAAATCCAGGAAGTCGCCGGGTTGATTTGCTTTGGCGGGCAGCGCGACTCGAAGTAATGTCCTTTACAAAATGGCCCAAGTTATACTAGAAAAGGAGAAAGATACCTCTAGTTTGGGAAGGAAGGGAGATCTGAGAAGTCCCAAGGTTGATGTGTCCCATGCAGCGTGAAGATAAAAGAAGAAGAAAATCTGGGCAAGAGTAAGGGGACTCGAAGGCCCTTTTATCTACACCCTGGGGTAACTAGTCCCCGTTTCAAGATGATATGGGCCGAGCATTCTTGGTTCGTTCCCTGCTGCCTCTAATGGCAGATGCCGTATGCTCTGCCCGCTGGGGGAGTTGACGCAACAGGCCAGCTTCTTCCTTGAAGGAAGTGGAAGGCGTGCATCTTTGCAATCATTTAATATGCAGAGCACGTGGGATTTCCCGCAGGTCACTTTCATGACGCTCTGGGGGTTGATGTAAGGCTTGAAGTGTGTTTATGTCCTTGGAGTAGACGTGTCCAAGCCAGACACCAGCGACATAGACCGGGCAACCTCATCTGAGCTTTGCCTCAAGCCTCCGAGACATTTTCAGCCAATCGTCAAACCACGCTCCGGGCTTTTCCAACCTCCCCAGTGACCAGCAGCAACATATCGTGTCTTCGGACTCGTGATAGCCCCGGAGAAGCAAGCAGGCAAAGAGAGCCTGTAAGAGCGCGGAGTGACCAAGGATTCACACGAGTCAAATCAAGTCAAGTTCGAACTCAATCTTGGCTTGCTTGCAAGATTGTCGTCAGATTTGACTTGGTTCCGGGATGGGGACGGATCCCATCCCGGCGCAAAGGCGGAGCCGGTGGCGGTTACGGTACGCTTGGTTTTTCTGAAGAATGACATGTGATTTTCAGGTAGTTTAAAGGCCAAACATAGCCGCACCTAAGGGATACATGGAATCTAGTCTATACATCTTCCTTTGGCTCTATTTTGTTGCATATACTGTGTTGTTGAACACGTGTTTAGCCTACCCCATGTCTCAACAGCTAATGGCTTCCTTTCCTCCCCTTGGTGAGGTACCTCTAGGTACATGGAGAAGGTACCGACAACGAAACCAGTGAATTGAACTTCCTGCGAGGCGCGACAACTTCCCCTTACCAGCTTACTCATCCCCACGGCTGCCGCGGCTCTGGATGCTTCGGGGAACAGATCAGATCAAGAGAGCCCCTCCGACACTCAAGAGGAAGAGGTGTATCAGGTCCAGAAATCAGGAAAAAAACTCCAAAAACTTGGAGGGACAATGTGGGCGAGCCCGCAGGCTGAAGACTTCAGACAGCATCACGTCTGCAAACCTAGGTGGCAAGTATGGTGTCATCCACACTCCAGACGTGAGGAAACATGTTAACGCGCGCTCCAGGCAACTCACCAGAACGAGATGTGGCAAACACTCACATAGGCGCATACTGTTAAAGCAGATGCGAAAGTCACTGGCACTGTGTGCTCCGTCGACGACAGTGGGGCGATGTGAATGGCGACCTTGCTTACCGGACAACTGCGAAGCAACGACGGCATACGAGGCGAGAATCGTTTTGTTTACTTTGTACCATTCAGATCCGCATCTGACGAGACCGGGCCAGTTTGCATCATTGCGCCAGCTCCTGAGCCCTGAAGCAGCATGTGAGAGGCGTCGGGCCGTAGGCAGGTGGTTGTGCACGCAAGAGAAGGGGTTAGTGCTGCTCCTCCCATCGGAGCAAGCGACTGAAGCGGCCTCAGAAAACCCCAACCCCCGGCAAGCTGTCAAGACAAGAACCGACGGCCCCCAGCCCGGACCCGACTTCTTGCTCGCCAAGACACGAAGAACCCGGGACCCGATTCACGAAGCCTCCGCCGTATGGGCGGCTTCATGCCGAAGCAAAAGCAGGAGCCACCATGGGCGTCCAGGGAGAGACGAGAGAAGCGAAGGCCTGAAGGAGCCTCTACAGCGGTCATTGTGAGTGCTGTAGGAGGCACCTAGCCAGTACTCGTCAGGTCTTGAAGCGACCGTGGCCCCCTCCGAAGGTGAGGGCCAGGGATGTTACCCCAAATCACATGAAAGGTACGCTTCTCAGCGTGCGGGAATACGGTAAATACGAAGTTGCGAATCAATGTCCGTTGCCCCGTAACATCCCCGGCGCCTGCGGCGAGGGGAGTGGACGCTTCATGTCCCGACGAGCAAACGATCAGCGCTTTCCCTTTGGACTGAAAGTCCATGATCCTTCATTTGAGCGCACAGACATCTTCCGTCTCCCGAACCGTTGAACTGACGATCGCAAGACAGAAAGCAGACCGAGAAAAGGAGAACCATTCAGTTCAGTAGCCCACTTTCGTTCACCTTCGATTTCCAAAATCCGTCGTCCTTCTTTCCTTCTCCCTGCGGGCGAGCCCGGAAGGAAGTTGTCAACCTAGGCACGGAAGTCCTCCAGCCCCTCGGGAAGCAGCCATCCTTCAGTTATGCGCTCACCGATATTCGGTGTCAAAACCGCTTCCGGCCTGGCCGTTGCGCAGCTGACCAGAATGAAGCGCCGCTGGAATGGAATCTTTTGTTTTACACGAAACACCTACCTCTACCCTCCAATCCTCAGCACTGATTTTCCCATCATGATGGCCCAAGATGCTTCTTAGCAGATGAGCTTCCGAGATTCCGCACTTCTGTCAAAGATTCTAGCGAAAAGAGAGAGTGGGCGCAGCACGGAGAGACCAAGCAGTCGGGACGGTCATGTGTCATCCGACATTGAAGGGGCTTTACCAGACAACGGGGCTCCCGAGCGGGAACTCCCGAGCGGGAGACTTTCATTATCGGATCACAGAAGGCACGTAGCGTGCGGTTGGGAACGAGGAAGTCTTCTATCTGGAAGGGGAAAAGACCTGGGCCGTGAAGGGTGCCACTACTTCCCAGCTCTCCGGTATTCTGCTTGGTTTGCCGGCCTTGGCTCATGCTCCTCTAGGAGAACTCAAGAAGGAAGCAACGCACAGTGGAAGCCTGGAGGATATCCGATAAGCATGAGGAAGCTGCTTGAGAGAGTGGAAGGGAGAAGCCAAGGACGAACCAGAATGGGAGGGAAGATGTCAGTGTTTTGGACACGTTTACCGTTACCTGCGCTGTACTTCTGTCCTCACAAGCGGGCATTCTCCCCGGGCCTCGAGAAAACATCCAACTCGCATCGTGGAGTGTTGATCCTCTTCACCTTGTCTTTTGATCCAAACATGGACAATTTGGTTCAATATCCCGTCGGAATCACGTCTGTGCCGCCCCGCGTCCAGAAAGACCAATAATCTTTCACACCAAAAGTGTGTAGGTACACAGTAGGACCGTTAGGGCTGACGAAAGGGTACCTGGCCCGGGAGATGCGGGCAACAGAAATCTAGACACAAGGCGGTGGCCAGTGGGGGGTCTGCACTCCCGTTGCATTGCTTCTTGTTCAGCCAATAAAAATATCGGTCTTACACCGGATGCAAGGTCGAGGTAAGGTACCACGGGGAATGCCCCAATGCACCGGAGGTTATTTTGTATATGCCGTACAAAAATGTACACTATGCGCAAGTACTTCTTGTGGGTGGTGGTGCGGCCCTACGAGGCTAGTCCGGCTCGAGTCCGGGTAGGCCCGCCGCGGCAAGTTGACCGAAGGACCCACTAACGACCGCACACAACATGCGGCCGCAAGTACCCCCGGATCGATGCCAACCCACACCCGCACTTTGATGAAGGAGGGAAGCAGTGCAACAAAACGGCCCAGTGTCATTTGAAAAGAAAAATGGTAAAAAGAAAGGGCAGAAAAATGTGCTTCGAATAAAAATGTGTGATATCAGTGGTGAGTGTCTTTGGGCGCAGTACTTCCAGACCGGCCCGGTGGAGCCGGAGAGACCCGGTTCTGGCACTGGGGTACCTATGAGCGGGAGGAAAGTGTCTCCATGAGGGTAGGGGACTACATAGAGGCAGGCAGAGGGGAAACACAGCCAAAAGTAGGTGCTGTTTTGCCCCCTGGAATTCCGAAATGCCTTGTAGATGCACTGCAATGCGGACTGCCTCACCGTGGGACACATGCATGTGGAATTTATTCTGGAACTCAACGTCACTCCTTTCTCGCCAATCTCCCAAAGCCTCACACCTCCCAGTAGCCATGCATCTCAAAAGATTCCTGGGCCTCAACTGCGTCGCCGGAAGTGACAAACAGCATCTGGGAAGAAATGTACTTTAATGCGACTTTTCCTTGTTCAAATGGTGGTCGGAGGTCGGAATCGAACTATTTTGCTGTACAACAAACCAGAAACAAACAGGGCCTGCGTACCTGCTCTTTCGGGGGCAGGACCACTCCCTCGCTGGATCACTTGGTTGCCGATCTGTGCTCGACGCAATCGCCTTGGTGGTGCATTCTCCAAGTGCCTTGACTTGGCATGCCTCTACGAGCACCCTGAGGAGTGCGCGAGTGGCCATGTTCACAAGAATCGACGGTGGTCCATTTACTATCGCAAACAATGATGAATTGGAATCGACGGGAGCCACCACGTTAGGGGGCTGGCTGCCATCGTAAACTATTTGATCCTGATGTAGATATTCTGCTATTTCTGTACGAGTATCGCTTTGTAGATCCAGCCCGCAAATGCATCCTTCCTTTCCCGTCGCAGTTGTTGATATCCAATCTACCGCTCGAGTATCACCCCAAACGCACGAACTCCAACTCCAAGCAAGAAAACCCGAATATTCTAAAAATATTTTAAATAAATAAATAAATAAATAAATAAATAAATAAACAAATAAATAAATAAATAAATAAATAAATAAATAAATAAATAAATAAATAAATAAATAAACAAGTAAATAAATAAATAAATAAATAAATAAATAAATAAATAAATAAATAAATAAATAAATAAACAAGTAAATAAATAAATAAATAAATAAATAAATAAATAAATAAATAAATAAATAAATAAATCAATAAATAAATAAATAAACAAGTAAATAAATAAATAAATAAATAAAAAGAAAATCGACGGAAAAGCCCGTGCTAGCATTCCACCTGCCCGGTCATTGTGCACCGCTATCCTCTGATTTTTCGGTAGACGGTGAGGCGTTAGCGGTGGAGGCGGCAGACGCACCGCCTATAGGTGCAAAAAAAGGAGCGGTATCTTTGGTTCGGCTTGAGAACTCCCTGCTTAAAAAGTACACTGTCAACGTGGTTCTTGCAGCAATGGAAGGGAAGGTATTCCCTCGGGTCAGGGACATCCGTAAGACATTTTCTAACCTTTTTATTAAGCTTCTTGACTGCCGTCTTCTCCGAATCCTCCCGATTGCCTTCGCGGATGTCATCGTCGTCGCCGTCGTCGTCGTCGTTCTCGTTCCTCTTGGGGTGGGAGTTCTCTTCGACTTCCGCGGGAAAATGCGGCGGCAGCAGCATTACCGTCTCCATCGAGGGACTCATTTCAACGTTGATGGGAGGGAGTCCATCAGGGGCAGTGGTCTGTCGGGAGGCCTCCTCCCGGGGACGAGCAGCCGGGGAAGGGGACTCCGGCGAAGATGGCGCCCACTCAATCACCTCTTCGTCGGAGGCCGCTGGGGACATGCGTGCATAGGCCCGACGGGCCCTGTCCGCAGCGACTCTTCTCTCACACGGGGAGGGTGCCCCCGAGCGGTAGGGCATTTTGAGGTTGTCATTGCCGTCAGGGGCAGGGTCAATGACGAAGTCAAGGTTTTCATTCCACATGTCGGCCCCAGCCAACACGGTGTGGGGAGGGGTATGGGGACCGTTATTGGCCATGTTGGCGAGCTATAATTTCAAGGTCAATGTTGTACTCGTGAGAGAAGGGCGAGGTATCAACAGGTGGAAGACACCTACAGGACAATGGCTTTCGTTGCGGCTACCTTTCAGGAAGGGGAAACTGAATTATTCAGTTGATTTTAGCTTGAGAGGTTCATGTTAGCATGGCATGAATGTCAAAGCAATGTCCGCGAGAGATGCTTACATGTACTCAGAGTGAGTACGATGAGATCAATACTTCGCGGTAGGTACGATACACGCAGGAATGGATGTCGAACCCAAATGCGTCAGGGACAGAGGTTTAAAGCCTGGAGCGGAGGGCGTGTAGTTATGCCTCTGATGAGAGAACAAGAGTCAAGTGAGCTTGGGCAGAACGGATACCTTGAACACCTTTGAAATGGCCAGACAGAGGCAGTGATTGACGATGGTCTGTAGTCGGACGTTTGAACTTGAGTCTTCTGAGAATGGGTGTGTGATGATGATCAAGAGAAAAAGAAGAATAAGGGCAACGGGGGCCCACGTTTTATAGAGATTTCTTGATTTTCAAAATAAATTGAACTGACAAGTGACCGGCTTGTTCAGCGACGCGAGTTAGGCTGGGTTTCTTGGACAGTCTCATCCAAAGCGCACATAGTAGCAGGTACAGGTATGCTAACGATACCAGGCTGCATATGTGCAATGCGGACCAAACCGGACACCTTGATTGTGAGCTTGAACAGCCCTTCTTTTTGGCCGTGTTCGTTCCGGCTGTAGTGCAGTAAGGGAAGCTCTTCTACCGCTAACCCAAAGCTTTTCTGCCACCAAAGAAAAGGCTTCCGTTACTGTACTACTGCCAGAACGAACACGCCCTTTGGATCATAGATCGGGCTGGTAGGCACTGAGTCCTGTTTCTTGTGTCCTCGTCCTGTCCGTAGGCGCGTAGGGGTAGGCAGGCCAAAGGAAGCTTGGAAAGATCCTTCAGGAGGCCCTCGGCACATAAATTTCAGCTCGGTTTGCGTGAACCTCTATGTAGGTAGATGTACCTACCCAGTAGTGTCCGAGCCTTTTCCTGCTTCGCGTTTTTGCCCCCTGTGTTTCTCTGTCTCCTTCGAGGGGGCAGTACTTCAACACCGCCCAGCAAAATGTAAGAAGCCTACCATCGACCATTGCCGGCGAGGAATTCAAGCATCGTGACACTGAAACAATCGTGAGCTTGCTGCGATTCGAATTGTTTACCTGTTCCGCCCGAAAGAAATGGCGTGATACTTCCAAGGCCGCAGGAGACATGCGACAGTCGGAGATCGAAAGCGCCCCAAGTGTAATTACAGCTGACGCCATAGGTGCGGCACGATACCATCGTATTCTTGATAAGCAACGGGTTGCCCGCCCGGAGCCTGCGGACCTGCGGTTTCCTGCCTCAGGGAGTAGCTGGCGGGACTTGTTTTCATCGTGAAAACCGGCTGGCAGGCTGATGCCTCGAGCTCGATTGGTGACGCGTTGACACTCGCGATGCGATGCGCGAGCAAAACAAGAAGATAGCGCGTTAGCAAAAGGATCGGACGATGTCCGAGATCGGAGGATTTCACGTGCTGGCTTGCTCGGGGCTCTCCCTTGCTCGGTGATGGAAGCAACTTGGAAGCCGGAGCCGGGAACCCATACAGCCCATTCGGGAAGTCGAGAGACAAACACCCAAAGACCATGATCGCGAAGCCAAAGACCAAAGCACAACGAAGATTAAATAACAGCGCAAAAGCCCATCGCAAGAGGTGCTTGATTGAAATCCGTAGACGAGTGAATAACTGTTGTTGTTGTTGTTGTTGTTGCGCTTCAAGGTTGGTCTCAGGGGATTTGCCCAGTAAACTCTGGTGCGACTACTGGAGACCGCCGGTATAGCACCCGAACAGGCGGTTAGGTAGATGTTCCTCCCTACCTAACCAGGCGCCAGGAGAGAAACCGTTGAGCTCTGATTCATCACCTCTGCCTCTATCACTACCGCTGGAGCTCATCGCACCACCAGGGCACTGGCATAGAGCAATGTGTAGCTTGGTAGCCTACTACGTGTGCACCCAGTCTGGCCCCTGAGTTCCCTACTGGACGGATTCAGGGGACCGCGGGCAACCGTGATTCCCACGAGCACCCAATTCGAGCAGAGCTTGGTGATATCTCTGCTCCTGAACTGCTCACTGTTTGTTGGTCTCTCTCTTTTCTGTTGTATGCAGTCGGACTCCCTTCCGTCAAGGATCTCGTATTTATCCCTACCAAGTTGTCGGGTTTCGAGATATCAGGATCTTTCCGCCCCGCAAGTCACAGGTAATCGGTGCGGGGACAAGACCACGGGCAGCTGCGAATCTCCAATGCAAGCAGAGCCTAGAGGCTCCAGTAGGTAACTTTTGTCTCTTTTCTGAACTGGTACCGTATCGTCTTGCAAAATTTGCATTCGGTGTCGTGCAGATGACCCAGGGTTTAAGGTCTGCCGAATACTTTTGGCGGCCGTCGAAGAGCATGTACGTGGTTGTCGGACACCTTTAACCCTACATGTCCGAATCCCAATTTCGCGAGACGGTACGGTATTTTGCTTCGTTTCTTTTATAGTGAGTTGGGCTCTCGGAGGTTCAAGGAGTCAAGACCGGAATGTCGCGTTCATTACTGTAGATATGTCTCCCAGCTCGAGGTATCGGAATCTTCGGTTCTCGTACGGGAATCTGTCTGAGACGGTTCGGTTTACAGCCTGGAAGTTTTACATAGCACCGTCCTGCCTGAAAACAGTTAATACATTGTAGCAGGGACAATCGGGGAACGGGTGGGAGCGTTGCCATAAATGACCTCCTTTGCAGGAAGGTGTCGAGAGGAGATCGAAAGCCACAAGGAAGTTTCCTGTTCGAAAGAAAAATGGAAGCATGAATCATGCAGTGCAGGAAGGCTCAGACAGACAGTTCGAAGCCTAACGAGTAGGGCTTTGGACAGTTGCCTGCCCGCAAATGAACTAATGCAGATGGTCTGTGTCAACGTTGCCAGTTGGAGGTGCAATCCCAAAAGATATCTTGAGCGCAATCATGAAAAGCCCAAGAGCCCTTCCGCTCCGGCCTTCGGAGCTCAGAGGATGAGTGGAATTTCTCAGCAGAGGGAATGGAAGGATTGTTGCTTCCTGGCTTCCGCGCTTGGCGGTGGTTCTCCTTCCTCTCCCCTCCTGGGCCCCTTCCCCTTTTCGCACCATCGGAGTCGTGAGCTTGTACAAAATGCATTGACCATCTACAACGGTGGCAATCACGACTGGCCATTGCCTGTGAGGGCGGGTTCGTACGTTCTTTACGGCAGTAGTACCGTAACGGAAGCCTTTTTTTGGTGGCAGAAAAGCTTTGGGCTAGGGAAAGAGCAGCTTCCCGTACTGCACTACAGCCGGAACGAACACGGCCTGACAATACGTTTCCTTTGATACGACACGTTTTTACTTCTTGAGTAAGGCGCGACCAAGACGCCTGCACAAAGTACTAGACTTGGTACATGTATGATGTTGCCAGTCCATGGAAGATGGACTGATATTCGTCAAACCCCAGCAGAAGAATCAAGTCAATTTTAGCTTGCGTGGTCCAGCCTCCGGTTTCCCTGCCTCACCTATGTCAACATAACAAGGCGTCAGTCAAATGACCTTGATTTTGTCTACCGTCGGCGTCTTATTTACTCGTCAGGGCTTGAATCGCCTGTCTTCCCCTTGAAGCAGCAGACAGGCAATTCAAGCCCTGGCGAGTACCGATGAGACTGAAGGAGAAGTTTAGCCGACCACCCAATTTCTCTCAGCTGTTTGACTGGGTGGCTCCCGTTGAGGCAGTACCAGCCTGAGGCATGACATTGCTACAGAAATACCCTACTTTACAAGCAGCTCTGAACACAGACTGACGAGTTGTTTTGTAGTGCGAACGACCCACCGTGGCGCAAGTCAACCCAACTGTCAATTCTGTCACTAATTGTCAACTTGAAAGTCCCAGACAAGTCGCCTCAACCGGACTCGGCCGCGGACAGCGAAATCACCATGACAGTCACCCTAATACCCACCCATCGCTCGCCCTCGCAATTCGCAACACAGACGAGGTGACGTTGGGCAACACCACCATTCCAACATGGTCAAAGCTCCTGCAGTACATACCCGTTGGTGTGTGGAGGGACTCGCTCTCTCTATCTCTACGCGAGATGCTCTCCTCACAGATGCCAGGGCCATTCGGAGCCGAAGGGCGGGAGGGAAAAGCACCTGCCAACGTGCTCCCGCGTGTGGTTGTGGGATCAACGTTGCATTCAATTACTGCGTTGTCACCAGCGCATCGATGGAATCAGGCTCAATAGGACATTGAACGATGGTTCAAGTAAACGATTATGGGTTGCAACCGAACCAGTAACATCACTCTGCCGTCGCCTACTACGGCTTTAAAGGCAATCCCATCCACACCCAAACCGCCGTTCAATTGTTTCCTGGGGATACAGCGCGCGAATCCCAAAGAACAACCCGACTCAAACACAAGTAGCGCAACATGGAGCAAGAGCTCGCAGAACTCAAGAAGCAGGTACTCATCCTGCAAAAAGAGCTGTCTCGCGTCTCCGGTAAGGATCCAACCGCCATCTTCCACCCATCTCCCACCCGCATCGCATTTCCACTTCCTAACAAACATCCAGACGAAGCCGAAATCCGCAAAACCCACCATAAATACGGCTACTACCTCGACAAATGTCTCTACAACGAAGTAGTCGACCTCTTCTCCAACCGCCCCGACACCTTCGTCGAATTCCTCGGCTCGCGCTACCTCGGCAAAGCCGGCGTCGAGCGTCTCTACAAGAAACGCTTCGCGCAAACTTTCGTCGCCGGCCGCAACGGTCCCATCCACGGCTTTCTGCTCGACCACATAATGATGCAAGACATCGTCGACGTCTCCGCCTCGGGTGACCACGCTTGGTGCCGCATGCGCGCCCTGATGCAGGCAGGCACTCACCACTCCATCGAGAAAGACTTCCCGATGGGCCACAGGCAATGGTGGGAAGGTGGACTGTACGAGAACGAATATGTAAAGGAAGACGGGGTCTGGAAGCTTTGGAGGTATAGGTACTTCCCGTTTTGGCATGCAGATTTTGAGACCGGGTGGAGTAAGACTAAGCCGAATTATGTGCCGTGGCCGACGAGGACGTTTCCGGAGGATCCCACGGGCCCGGATGAGATTCTTGAGAGGAAGATGCTGTGGCCCGATACGAGGGTGGTGCCGTTTCATTATCCGCATCCGGTCACCGGGGAACGGATTAAAAGCGATGATTTGAGGGCGCCCAGGTACGGAGAGGGGATGCAGGAGGGGTGTGAAGAGCCGTTGGTGTTGGAGTTGCCAGGTGGGAGCAAGTGGGAGGGGGCGGAGGAGCGGGAGAGTAGGAAGGGGGAGAGGGTGTTGCCCGAGTTGGTGCAGGACAAGGTGGAAAAGTGAGTGGTGCGGTAAAAGGCTGGATTCTGCTGGTCCAGGGTCAGTTTTCGTTCCGTTGTTCAGGTATGCAGCTTGATCACTCACAGTCTCTCACGTCGCAAGTCAGATTGAGAATTGACCATTCCTGAATCTGTACAGTGATGGCCCTGTAACAAGGAGCTAGTCTTGTCAGCCCGCCCACCGGAGGGGTCGACTGAACAACCCCAACTAACACAAGGAATTCAGTGCCAGTCCCGGCAATCAACATGGAACTGTCGGTGTGTACCAGTCCAGCGCACTTTTTGTGTTTATTGTTTTGGTGGGGAACCCTACCTTCTATGCCCTAGGTAGTCCTGCACACCACGATTTCTGCTGCATGTCTGGCGCTGACGCATGTCGGCGCCGTCGCTTGACTTGAGGTAATGTCGAGTCTGCTGCTGTTGGCCCGTACGCAATGCAGAATCTAGGCAGTGACTTGGAAAACCGTAAGTTTCCCGGTCAGTCTCGGGGGGCTGAACCACCAGCCCGGTCAGAGCCTGGGTTTGGTTTGACCTGTCGTCGCTCTTGTGAAGCCTTGTCGCGAATTGCGAGAATCTCTTTATAAATCCAAATCACGAGACAGGATGTGAGCTCTGAGGTTTCATGGTTGATTGACGACCCCGTTGGTTGGTATAGCAGTTCGAAATCCGCCATTGATCTCTTCCTTTTCGCACTGTGTCTAGGACACTTGCTCATCATTTCAGCTGTCAAGGTTAGGAAAATTCCAGAGCATCTTCAAATGAGTTTCTGACATCTCATGCACCAAAGATCCAAGTCCTCATTATTTCTGTCCCATGCAGGTTGGATCACTGCCGAGTGTCGGGGCACCCTTCTGGCCCGTTCCCCTCCCGGGCCCGCCCCGCACTTGCCCGCACACCCACCTCATTACCCGGCAGCCGCCAAACCACCAACGGTTGAGTGAACCATGGAAACAGAACTTTGGGACGGGAATCATTTCATTCATTGCGAATGCGGGGTTGGTGTCTTTACGGAAATAACCAGAAACAATGTCCAACTCCCAATCGTCGTCCCTTTTCTCGGTAGTTGCTGCCGACAAAGGTGCCCCGTTCGTCCCTTCGTTCAGATGGTTCAGACGAAAAAGGGGCTAGTCTCGGAATCATCCCAAAACCGTAAAACAAAAACACACGATCCCCGTCGCCCGGTCTCTAACGACGGTCACTAGCAGTATTCCCAGCTGTTCAGCGCCGCTCATCTTCCCACCTCTGAGCACTGCAAACCCGTTGCATGCCTCAAGAAAGCATCGAGAAAACAGACCAACGGCACTCTCAATGGCGTCAACACCATACGTCACAATCCCAATTACCAACGCCCCAGACTCTCGACCCCCCTACGATGAGCACGGTCGCTTGGTCTCCCCACACCCCGTGCGCTTCCCGCCCACTCCTCCCTTCACAGGGTTCAACACCCCGCTCCGCGCACCTCACCTCTCTCTCCCTTACCTCCCCATCTCCGGCCAGATTCCCAAGGGACTAAACGGGACCTTCTACCGCGTCCAACCCGATCGGTTTTTCCCTCCTTTGTATGCGAACGACATACACTTTAATGGGGATGGGGCGGTGACTGCTATCAGCCTCGTTGGAGGGGATGCAGCCTCAGCCTCAGCCTCAGCCTCAGGTTCAGAAACACAACTTGGCCACACCGGAACAGCAACCCTCCTCCACCGCTACGTCCAAACCACCCGCCTCACCGTCGAACAATCCGCCGGCCGCGCCCTTTTCGGGGGGTATCGGAACCAATTCACCGACGACCCCATGGTACAAAAAAACCAGAAAAAAATAGACAGGACCGTATCAAACACCAATGTAGTCTTTTGGCGCGGGACGTTGTTGGCGATGAAGGAGGATGGATTACCGGTTGCGATGGATCCGGAGACTTTGGCGACCCAAAAAACGGGGTGGGACTTTGAGGGGCAAGTGAGGAGTCCGACTTTTACTGCGCATCCTAAGGTTGTGCCTAAGGCGAGGGCTGCGAAGGGTACGACAGAACGTGCAGGAGCGGGGGAGGGAGCAGGTGCGGGTGCTGGTACTGGTGCAGAGATGAATGGGGTAAACAATGAAGGACAGGAAATGGTTTGTTTTGCTTACGAAGCCGGCGGAGAACCGGGTGACTGTTCGGTGGACTGTGTAGCCTGGACTATTGACGAGGATACGGGAAAGAAGTTGGGTGAAAGGTGGTTCAAGGCTCCGTTTGCGGGCATGATTCACGATTGTGGAGTGTCCGAGAACTGGGTGGTCTTGCCTCTGACTCCCTTGAAGATGGATTTGGAGAGAATGAAGAGGGGCGGCGAGAAGTTTGCTTGGGATCCGGAGGAGGATCAGTGGTATGGAGTTGTTCCCAGAGACGGAAACGACGAAAAGGGGGAGGTGGTTTGGTTTAGGGCTGATAATGGTTCGTCTTTTCCTCCGCTTTCAATGGTGCTGATCCTGACAAATGACAAAGGTTTCCACGGCCACGTGGCCGGCTGCTACGAGCTCCCCACAGGAGAAATAATCATCGACCTCACCGTCGCCGACAACAACGTCTTCTACTGGTTCCCGCCAGACCCCAAGATTACTCCCTCTGCTCCTCCTTTGGACCTCAGGACTCCCCTGAGGCCGAACAAACTGACCTCTCCCACCACGCGCTGGATTATTGATCCCCATGCCGCCTGTTCCCCTTTCGTCACCCCGAAAGGTGACACCATCCTCGTTGCAGATGAGCGACTCAAGCCCGCAGTCGTCTGGCCCACCAACGGCGAGTTCTCTCGCATCGACGAGCGATACATCACCAAACCGTACAGACACTTCTGGCAGGCGGTCATCGACCCTAGTAGGCCTTATGACTTTGAGAAGTGCGGGCCGCCGGCTGGCGGACTGTTTAACTGCTTGGGACATTTCACCTGGTCAGACGAACACTTTCACTCCTCATCCGCAGAACTCTCTACTTCCACGACTACTACCCCACCTTCGGTCCCAAACGGAAGGAGCAACGGAGTCGGAGCGACCCTAGCTGCATCTGCGTCTGCATCATCTCCATTTGCCTCGCATGTACCTGCATTCCCCTCCAGCCCCTACGGCACCTCAGACATCTACCACGCCTCCCCCACCACCACCTTCCAAGAACCAACCTTCATTCCCGCCCCTCACTCTTCCTCTTCCTCGACCGGCGTCGAAGGCCAAGGGTACATAATAGCCCTCCTAAACCACCTAGACCAACTCCGAAACGACGTGGTCATCTTCGACGCTTTGAACCTGGCGCAAGGGCCGGTGGCGGTGATTCATCTGCCGATGAAGTTGAAGTTGGGGTTACATGGGAATTGGGTGGAGAGGAGGGAGGTTGAGGGGTGGAAGGGGCGGTTGGCTGGGGGTGTTGCTGAGGAGGGGGGAAATGATGGGGAGAAAGGGGAGGAGGGGAAGAGAACACAAAGAAACTGAGCAGTAGTACTCCGTTGAAAATTGCCGTTTCTCGTCTTGCATGACAGAAAACGAGTGAGTGAGGTTCACTCAAGGCCAAGGCAGACCAGAACGGAGGTGCGGTCGAGAGGTGCCCCTGGCCCCTGGTGCATGCAGTCGGACCATGGACGAAACAACCGACAGACCCTGCAGGAGCTGAAAACAAGGCGAGGAGATCATTTTGAGGTCAGTGCGGTAGGGCTGGTCCGAGCTGAGAAGGATGAGGCAATCAGTTAGAAGGTGAGAGGCGATGATGTGATCGAGAAATATGTACAAGTAATGGGAGAGGAAATGCAAGAATGTACAGCGAGCAGGGACTCGGGAAACATCCTTTGGAGTTTCGGGTGCCCTGGATGCCAGAGAGCTTGGACCAATAAAAGTGTGAACGACCTCCCAATTTGGCAAGTGCCAGTTGTTTCTTTCGTGAAGCGCTGTATGTTTCCGTTGTTCGGATAATCCATCTTAATGTTTTGTTTCGTTCTTGACGATTTTTGAACACCACCAAAAGAAAATCGGTGATTTTGTCAATAGTGGAAAAAAAAGGAAGGGTCAAGGTAAAAAAAAAGGGTGAAGAAAAGTAGAAAAAGAATGGGGCCACCCGGGGATTGAACCCGGGACCTCTCGCAAGAATGCTCAGGATTGAACCCTAAGCGAGAATCATACCACTAGACCAGCGGCCCTTTGTTATTGGATGTGTGTAATGCAAAGACCCTTGAGCTTATATAACCACTCGCACACATTTCGCTATTGGAATTACAGACCCGTCAATACCTATCACCAACCATCCACCGTCCATATGACCAGCTGCGAAAAAAGGTTGATTAGTCAATTATGGATGAAAGAACATCGACGAGCATGAGAGAAGGGAATGTTCCCTCAACTGGACTCGATAGGACGGCGGCGCGGTTAATTCGTTGGATACCAGACGTCTGGTCCCGCGGTCCCGCGGTGCTACTCCTTCCCACTTGACCAAAACACACCCCCAAGACGTGAACCCGGAGATCTTTGGACTCTGCTTCAATAATATCATTACGCTCATGCTCTCATGAGATATGTACATGAAGGCATTCAATCATAGGTAGGATCGCTCATATGTACAACACCACCCCCCCCCCCCCCCCCCCCCCCCCCCCCCCCCCCCCCCCCCCCACTGTCCCATCTGGGCGACCTCCTCCTCAGCAATCTTCTTAACATCCTCGTTCGCGCTCCAGTTAGGACCATAGAAATCCGAGCAGTGAATACCGCCCTCGATGACGCGAACCTGATGGTTCTTGTTGCCCTTGAAAGGGCCACCAGGTCGGAACTTAGACGACAGGGTGGCGTCTCTCCAGGGGTCGAGGGAGCCGTTGGCCTGCATGATGCGCGTGCCGTTGGTGTGCTTCCAGCCGCCCGTGTACTTGTTGACGTCCTCGGCGCGCTTGCCCTGCTTGATGCCGTAGGAGGCGCCGTCGGAGCCCTTCTCGGTGGGGAACCAGAGCGGGCACTGCTTACGCCAGTAGTCGGCGTCGACGAGGCGGGAGACGATGGAGGGGCGGCCGAGGGGGGCACCGTCTTGCCACCATTCGAAGCTGTTGCATGCATGTCAGTATGATGGAAAGCGAGAGGGAGAGAGGGAGAGAAAACGTACGGCTCGTTGCAAAGGAACCAGTTCCACTGGCGGTTATAATGGTTGCCAACCGACAAGTCGTGGAAGATGGGGTTGGAGGCGTTCTGGTTCTGGAAGCAGAGAACGTTGTCCTCGCCCTCGAAACCGGCGTAGCCAGTAGACTCGCAGGTGCCAGGGAGAGACTCCTCGACGAACCACTTGGCGTATCCGTCGAGGGCCTTCTTAATGCCCACACCGAGAGGCCCAGGAACCTTGTTGGTCGAGTTGGGCCAGACATTCTCGACGTAGTCGCAGAAGCGGTAGTAAGGGGTGTAGCCGAGGGTCTTTTCCGAGTAGAACTGGGTGGATTGCCAGCTCCAGGGGCCGCTCTCAATGGCGCTGTAGATGGATAGGTTAGCATCGTTCCGCTTGACAGACAATTCAAGACAACTCACGAAGCAAAATCGGCATCAGTCAAGTCCTGCAGCTTGAACTTGGTCTTGAGCTCCCTCTTAGCCTTGGGGGTACCGAACAGCAACAGAGAATCGACATAGTCAATAACAGCGCTCAGATCCCTGCTGCAGTTCTGCGGAGTCGCTTCTTGGACTGGGACGAAATAGGTCCAGAAATGTCCCACGGATTCGACAACGCCAGAAGTGCCATGATAGGCCCAGAAGGTTCCGGGATACAGCGCCTCCAGCCAACCGGCCAGGGCGCCCGAGTAAGAACCACCGGTGAAGATCCAAGGTGCGTTGGCAGGCTTGCTGCCGTTGGTCTTGTCAAACGGCAGCTCAATGTGCTCGGCAAAGTAGTTGATGTCCTTCAACGAGTTCTCCAGCGTCAAATGCTGCAGATTCTTCACTGTCAACTGGTCGTAGGGACTGGACTCGCCCCAGTATCTGTGCTCCATGATCACCACCGCGGCGCCGATGTCCTTGGCCATCCAACCGGCCAGACGCTGGTCCGTGAGGTAAGACTTGTTGAAGCCATCGGCGGCTTGCTCGCCGGGGTTGACGAGGATGATGGGCGAGCCGGGGCCCTTCCAGTGTTGGAAGCCATACCAGAAGCGCTGCTTGAAGGTGCCGAGCTCGGGGGTGTTGTGGTCGATCAGCTGGTCGAAGGTGCCGTAGCCGGAAGTGCCCTCGACTTCGGCGCGCTTGTTGAGGGTCTCGATGTGGTCGTCAATGGGACCAATTTCCATGCCGATAGTCTTGAAGAAGGCGGCATGGGCGGTGGACGCGGCCGCTAGAAGAACGGCGGCGGCGGAGAAGAACCTCATGTTGCCGGTGATCTTGCCTCACTCACGGGGAGCAAGAGGTGAGGGCAAGAAAGGGAGGGATGGGGAGAGGGTGAAGAGAGGGTGAGAGGAGGGGAGGGCGGCCATGGCTTGCGACGGGACCAACGGGCGTTATTATATGCAAACCGGAACTTGCAAAGACATCGCCAACAGACGTGGTTCAACAGATCCACTTGGCACAACGAGTTGCCTTTTTCCTTGTGGTTCCTGGTTGTTGTCCTGGCTGCAGCTCGCCGCCCCGGCCACCGTGCCATTGACGCATTCTTGCGTACCGAACTTTTGTTCACTTTCGGTGCCATTGGCCGCCGTGGATGTAACCGAAACGATGAGCCAATGAAGCTTCCCACGGTTGAGCCGTGCGCAATGAAAATGGACGTGGTGGTGGCCAGCGGGAAGGCGAAGGACTCTGGCAAGAGCGAGGTTTAGAACCACCTTCCGCATCTTGACGGTTGACCGGCGCCGCCCGGGACCTGTTATGCCCGGGGCGCAATGGACCTGCCAAGTTGAATTAAGCAACTGGCCGGGGTCCCCCGCGATGATTGAGGCACCTTGTTGGCCTGCCGCCGTTCATTGTGTTATTTGTGTGTTTGTTTCCGCAGACTTGCCCGTCGTCCAGCAACCTGCTTTTGACCTTCTTGTCAAAGTCCTCGCGATGACAAGAAAGTCGAGATGTCGAAAATGCACTTTTGTGCCCACGCGAATTCCCCTGCAGCGGCACAGCGGCCCCCAAAACTTCCTTCCGTGCTGGGCGATGTGCTGGGCGATCGGCTCAGCGGGGCCGTAAAGATCGCCAAGCGATTGGTCACCTCGGCATTATCTTTCCCCAGCTACCTTCTGGATTGGGACTAGACTGGCTCGGTCTACCATGTACTTTTTGCCGTCCTCGCCGTTGACCTGCTTCGACAATCTGAGCCGACAATTTGCAATCGAAATCCATTTGCGAAGTGGAAGTCGAACAAGCAGAAGGATTCCATGAAGATGACCTCGCTGGTTGGGTGTCGTAGGAAACGGAAGCCATCTTGACGGCAAAGTTTGCTGGTCAAAGTTCAAACTGAATTTTTGCGGAGCGGGCCGTTGGAGCGGGTCGTTGGTCCGCTGTCGCCCTTCCGATGATGTTCACATTGGAACGCATAAAAATCAGTAGAAAACCCACATACATAAACAGACGTTAATATTGCCAGGGGCAGAATGACGGGATGAACAAACAGACGCACAGGCGGCTCGTTGGGACGGGATCAAATGAGAACGGGATAAACGAGATGATATCGGCGGGTCGGAGGACGGCAGATCACGAAGTGGAGTTTTCCGCGGCACGCCAAGGCCCGGACGGAAGTCGTGATCAATTTACGCGAGGGCCTTATTGAACCCTAACCCACTCTGTTCCCTTAGACGTCTCTCGCGATGGGGAAGCCGACGAGAAAGGGACGACAGACGCTCTGTTATATCTTTTCAACCAGCTGTAACAAGCGCAGAAGTTCAGTCCAGGATAATTACCCGGCCGTTGAAATTCTCACCTTATTGCTTCGCGGCAGCTTTCGGCCTAACATGATGGTCATTTCGTCGAGGGTCCCTCCTCGAGTTTGACGACGCCGTCATGATGGAGCCAGCGCCTCACCATGTTCCTGCATTACAAGCGCGATGCATATACACTACATATCAATGTCAATCTGGTTTCATTCCAAGCGCTAGGGCAGGCTACCTAGACTTATGTTGTTGTCGATCGTACATGCATTCCATCATATCCCATTATCACAATCTGTTCGTCCCTCTTTCCAATTCCAAGCAGTGCATCCCCATAACAAGGTAGGTAGATCATTCAGTCCGATGTATGTCTTCATTACCCTGTTCCATCAAAACGCCAACGCCCTACATGAACAAAAGAAAAGAGAGCAGCCAGAAGGTGCATGCTGTGTTGCAGATTATTTAACAAAGGAGAGCTTGGACCACTGTCAACGATGCAGTGGCCGGTGGTAACGAGTGGTTGTGTCGAATGAAACGAGTCGTCGTCCAAGTAAAAATGAGTGTTGCCTGAAAACAAAAGTGTCCGTCAAGAAAGCGTCGTCGATGCAAAATCGTAATGTGAAAGAGTGTAATTGGTCGGTCGTCGCCCACTTAACCGTCCTTCAGGACTCAGTGCTCAATATAAATATCAACCGTCCTCCTCCTCCACCCCTTATCCCTATCCTCACTACCCCTCCGGCAAGGCGGTTCCGGCAACGGAGCAGGAGTAGGGCACCTCACCGGCTCCGGAGCAGGACGATGTCTCCAGGGAAGGTAGTAATAGTACGAAGTAGACCTGTGTCGGCTTCGGCTCCGGGTACTTCGGATGGTAGTTTCGTACTCGTATTCACGCTCACGCTCACGGTGGCGCGAGTGCGAGCGCCGAGTTCCGTGGCTGGTGACGGTGCGCCGACGGCAGGTGTAGGAGTGGTAGTACCATGAGTAGACGGGGATGTGCCGGCAGCAGATGGTGCAATAGTCTGTGGTGTACCAGGCCATTGCTTTGGGGTGGGTGCTGTTGCGGTTGGGAGAGGTGTTGGTGTGGTTGGTATTTGCTTGTTGGTTGCAAGTGAGCGTTGTTGTGTGTTATCTGTCGTTTGGTTGAGCTTTGCTGATTCTGGTTGAACGTTTGACTTGTGAAAGCTGGTCGAAAGAAGCGAGGAAACAAAAACACAACAGATGAAAACAAACAACGCTTTATATCCACCTCCTTCGCACAAGTCTTTTGACCATCCCGGTCATGACCTCCTCAGACTTGACTTCAGAGTCATCCAAAGGTCATGAGGCCGCCGCCAACGCCAATGCCAGATTCCTGCCCTGTAGGCCCTGTACGAGGAAAACAACCTCATCTGGCCTGGCGAAGTCAACAGCCGCTGACAACCAAGCCCTCTGGGTCCTGACACACCCTTCACCGCAACTGACTTCAGCTTGAATCAAGCCATCCATCCTTCACCGTCTAGTCACCCCGGTGCAACCACCAGTTTCGGTTTGCGCGTCCCTATGTCAGTAGTACCAGATAGGCGGTCGGCCGGGAGATGGGTTCAGCCTGGGTTGCCTGCGAAACAAGGGACAAACACCGGTGGAGTGCAGCCAAAAGAGCCGCGTTTGGCGCGGTGCGACAGCAAAAGCGACACAAAAAAAGCCGCCTTCAAGGTTGGAAAAGGGAAAAGGGTCGTGTACAGTGTTTGAAGGGATGATGTCTGTTATGTGCTGAAGCTGTGTATAAGTCAGTTGTTGTGTGGCCCGTGGTGGCTAGGGAAGGTCAAGTGAGCCAATCCGTGGGCGTGTGTGCCCGTCACCCGATACGTCCCACCCACACACACCGCGGACAACTCCGAATATCGGCCCCCATTCCAACATGATGTTCAGCCTCATTGACCCTTGGAAGCGGAGCAACAAAATAGAAGCCTGGCGTCGTGTAAGTCATGACCGGGGATTGGCAAAGTGACCAAAGTGGTTGCGTGGCATGGTCATGGAATGCGACCCATGGGCCGACCGGGCGGAAATGACAGGCATGGTTTCCCGTCATGCAGCGGATGCAGCCTTATGGTTGTCTCACCCATTGCCTGTCAGCCGCGATGACAAAAGGGAAAAAAAGGGAGGCAGTGCCCTTGGCTGAATGGCCAGATTGTTGGTCGTGGTGTGTAAGGCCGGGAGCCCTCTGTCGGTTTCCGCGATGGGTTGGGTAAGGCTGCGAATGATGATGCACAGGGATGGTGCGATGATGGTATTACCAATAACAAGTTCCGCGCTCTAGATGGTTGACGAAATGAAACGCGTCGACTGGTAAAAATTGAAAAAAAAAAAAAAAAAAAAAAAAAAAGATGGAGAAGTGAAGAGCGTCAAACAAGGCCCCGCGTTCACAAACACCTCTGCACGTGGAAAATGCATCCCGCTCAGTCGTGACCTCCCAGCTGACCCTAGGTGAAGGGGATGCGACACTATCGCTTGCACGCACCATTTTGCAGCGACTCATGATAGCGGACTAACAGTTTGTCGGGTCACCCCATGGCGACATCGAGCAACGTCAAAAGCTGTACCAAAAAGTGAACTCTGGCTAAGCGGCAGGTCTGAAGACAATGTAATCTTTCATTCTCCTTGTCTCATAGAGTCGAATGTGGTATAACGTCTAGTATAAATATACAATCCTTTTCCTTCTACCACTGCTCGATCACTTCCCGCTTCATGCACTTTGCCTGTCTTCAGCACAACAAGACCCACTCGCTTTACTAGTAAATGATATAAACACAAAAAAGAACTATGCACTTTATTCATCATCAACACCTCAAACCAAACAACTCCTTCTATCATACACCGCTTAGTCACCCCATACTGGCGCCCCTCACCTCTTCCTAGTATCCTTCCCCTTCCGATTCCTATTCCTATCCCTCCCCTTCTTGCGATCCCTCGGCAACTCCAACGGCGTGCCCTCCAACGCCTTCGCCATGGTCGCCAGCATATACTCATCGATAGTATGGATCCTTTCTCCCCAGGCATTATACTCAATCACCTGTTCCTCCTCGACCTGTTTCTCCCCTTCCATCTCCCCGTTGTGGCCTTCAAGATCAGCCAGCGCGTCACCCGGCGTTCCCGGCCGCGTACTTCCCGCGTCCCCAAAGTCCGCCTCGTCCTGCATGATTTCCTTTTCTGCTGCTTTAGCGGCGTCGACATCTTCTCTGTCTTCTGCCATCTCTAGCACCCTTCCTACGTTTCGCACGGGGGGTTGGGTGGTACTGCCGTCAGCAGCACCATCATCTCCTGCACCTGCTGTTGACGGTCCACCTAGCACGCGATCCATAGCGAGGTTAGCGGCCACGTCGTCTTCGTTGCTGGCGATCACCTCTCCATTTGACCCTAACACGTCTCGGACGGACAACCGATTGAAGTAATCAGTAGTGAACTCTCCCTCCTGGATGACCACGTCATCCAACATCTGCTTCTGACTAGCCTTGCGGAGGATGTTCGCTTCAATCGTGTGTTCCGACACCAACCGGTAAATATGCACGTCGCGCGTCTGACCGATACGATGGCAGCGATCTTGACATTGTTTATCCATAGCCGGGTTCCAGTCTTGGTCGTAGAAAATGACGGTGTCGGCGCCGGTAAGGTTGATTCCGAGGCCGCCAGAACGGGTGGAGAGGATGAAGCAGAGGATGCGCGGGTCGTGGTTGAATCGGTCTGTGAGGATCTGGCGCTGTTCGACTTTGGTGGCGCCGTCGAGGCGGAGGTACTTGTGTCCGTGGATGTTGAGGAACTGTTCGAGGATGTCGAGGACTTTGGTCATTTGCGTGAAGATCAGGGCGCGGTGGCCGCCGGCTTGGAGTTTGCGTAGAAGCTTGTCGAGCGCTTGGAGCTTGCCGCAGTCGTATTGGAGGAGCCGCTTGTCGGGGAACTGGATCGTCAAGCGCATGCGGGCCTCGTGCCAGGGGTCCGGTGGAGGTTGGGGTGGCATGTAGGGAGCGTATTTCACGGGGGCGGAGAGCTTGAGGTCGAGGTCTTCGAAGAGCTGGATGCCCCGCTCGCCGAGGAGGAAGCGGTTCATCTCGGGACCGGTGACGACAGCGGGAGTGACACAGGCGAATTTGGTGATGGTCATTTCCATGGATTCGGCGCGTTGCTGGAGGGTCGGGATGGCGTTGTGTAGCAGGAAGGAATCCTCTTCGAACCAGGACATGATCTTGGCCGGGACTCTGGGTCGGGGTTTGTATGGTCGGAGATGGGTGTCAAGGGTGAGGAACTCGGTTAGACGCTTCCCATAGATGGGTCGTTGTTGGCGACGGAGGGCGTTGATGTAGACACAGTGTTGCAGCTCTTCGAACCGACCCCATCTGGCGGCACTTTCAAGATACACAAGGTTGGACTTGACAGAGGCAGGGTCCAGCGCTGTGTAGGCGTTGTTGGCGCGCACCTTCTGGGCCTCCCTCAGGTCAAGCAGAATGCGATGGGAACTGAGCTGGGCGATACGGTCGGTATGTGTCTTGGACAGATCTTCATACTCGGTCGGAATCAGGTTGAGGAAGCTCAAGTTGACAGTGGTCATGGGCTTCGTAACCAACAGCTTGTTCCGAATGAACTTCTCTTTCCACTCGTAGTCGGCCGGTACTGACCGCGACATGCGGAACGAGGTCATGATGGGCCGATCCACGAAGAGATCGGGATGGTTGCAGACCTTTCGGAGCTGCATCAAACAGTTAATGATGGACATGTAGTTGCCCGATTGCAGTGTCTCGCGTGTATCGGCGCGGGACAGGAATCCATCGTACAGCTCTCTTTGACGTTTGGAAAGGCGACAGAACTCGACATGCTCATACTTCGCCGGCATCTGTTTCTCGACATCCGCCTTGAGACGACGGAGAAGGTAGGGTCGAAGGACCTTGTGAAGCTTGGCAATGATGGCGCGCGCCTCATCGTCCAGCTGCTCACGACCGCTTTCCAAGATCTGAGATTCGGGCCTAGCGAACCAGTTATGGAATTCGCTGAGGTCAACGAACCCGCCTTCGCCGTTCTCCGGCGGCGCCAAGAAGTAGAGAAGCGACCACAACTCGGTCAGGTTGTTTTGTAACGGAGTACCTGTCAAGAGCAACCGAGCTTGCGTGTTGAAGCCGAGCAATGTTTGCCAACGCTGCGACTTGAAGTTCTTGATGTTATGGGCCTCGTCGAGGATCATGTAATGCCAGCGTCTTCGCCTGAACACCTGTTGGTCCTGAAGAACCATTTGGTAAGAGGTGATGCAGACGTTCCAGACATCGTCGTTGTTCCATCCTTGGCGCTTCCTCTTGCGTTCCTCCTGGTTGCCGTAGTACGTAAGGATCTTGAATCCCGGACACCACTTCTTAAACTCCATTTCCCAGTTGAGCATGACACTGGTGGGTACAATAACCAAATGAGGACCCCAAACCTCATGGTGACAGGCTAGATGCGCCAACAGAGCAATGGTCTGGATAGTCTTTCCTAGACCCATTTCATCTGCTAGGATACCATTGGTGTTATTGGCATAAAGCCCCGCAAGCCAGTCCAGACCATGATGCTGATACTCACGCAGTGTTCCACGTAGGAGAAACGGAATTTCGGTCTTGACTGTTGGGGTTGTCGGCTGAGGTGAGGATTGCCTGCTGTCGGGCTTTTGCACACTGACGGCCAGCTCTGAGTGGGGAGTATCGACGTCGGTCGGTTTGGTATCAGTTGTTTTTGGCGACTGCGTTTGTGACTGGCTTTGCATGTCAGTAGCCGCCACCGTCTCCTGACTATCATGTCGGGTGTTAGGTCGTGCCTCTATCGACGGCGCCGCGGCTGTATCCCTCTGTAGGTCGTCTGTTGGTGGAGCATCAACCATCGGCAGGTCGCCCCCAGCTTCAACCGACTCTTTCGCGGGGAGTGCCTGGTCCTCGGACTGGGCAGTATCATTATGATGCTCCAACGGACCACCACTGACAAGGGAATCCTTCTTTGCCAGTCCACTCCCCGGCTCTGTTGTGGTCTGAGTATTTTGAGCTGCTGCACTGTTGGGTACCTCCAGCAACGAAACTTCCTCCTCTGCACCCTCAGGTTGAGACATCGACCGCTGCATATGAGTATGGATACCATTAGTTTTCGGCGCCTCGTCCGCATGGCCATTAACTCGGGACTCGGGATCAACAACAGCGGGAGCATCGGCCATTTCCACGTCCCTAACGGTTTCAGCCGACGGCTCCTCAGTTACAGCCTCCTCCTTTAGCTTCTTCAACTCCGACTTTCCAAAGAATAATCCGAGCAAGCCAGCAGGCTCATCGTCGGACTCTTCCTCTTCCCCGTCATCCTCGTCCTCGTCGTCTTCATCTGATTCTTCCTCGCTAGATCCAAGGTCGTCATCCATGTCTACCGACTCATCACTTGTATCGTCGTCATTCGCAACGCTGCCATCCACAGCAGCCGAACCATCAGCCATCTCCACGTCCTTCGTTGTATCTTTATTTTCATCGGTCTTATCCAAGGTGGGCAGGTTGGCGTATTTTGCGCGCAATTCTTCTTGAGTCAGGCCCTCGTCCGAGGCGGCCGATTTCTTATCGTCGTCGTCCTCGGAGGAGGACATGTTAACCTCGTCTTCGTCTGCGTCATTTTCGTCGGACATCTCGTCGGATCCTTCATCGGAGTGCTCGTCACTTTCCTCGTCGTCGCCCATCACTGACAGCATGCCACTTTCCAGGTCCTCGTCGTCCTCGTCCTCCTCCTCGTCCGTGATTTCGTCCCCGTCAACTTGCGCTTGTCGTTGCTGTAGCTTTTGTTCGGAAAGATTGACTGCTTGATTCAGCGCGGCCTTGACACGGCGCTGTTCCTCCGCTTCCCATTCCACCAAGCGGCGCCTGTTGACCTCGACTCTGACATTCTCCCATGTCCCAGCAAAGGCCTTGATAACCTGGCGCCATTTGGCCTTGGACGCTTCGATCTCCTCCAGCTCGATTTCTTCGGCGGTTTTGGGCTGTGGGTTTCGGCGTCTCCACTCGGCTTCACATGCAATGGCGATGCGCTTGGCTGCCTGCATATGCAACTGCTGCTCTCTATACATCAACTTGCGGAAGTTGGTCATGGCCTTTGTAAGGTGGTCGAGATGAGCCCACTGTCGTGGCGGCTCTTCCTCGGCTTCAGGCTCAAACGCCGAACACCTGTCGGGGGCGAGTAAGCCCCCTGGCTCAACCTCTTTTTCGACCCGTAGAATGACCTTGGCGTCTTGGAGGGCCATCTCGTCTGTGTATTCGGGCCCTTCATCGGCGATCTGTTGCCCGCCCTCCTCCACGTGTATTTTTTGAGCGCGCGCAAAGTATTCCTCGAAGGTCGGACCAAGCTTCGGACGGACATTGGCTTGGTTTGGATGAACGAGGGGTATTACGGTCAATGGGGGTCGAACTTTGAGCTTGATACGAGGAGTGGCGCGCGAGGCACCGGGAGAGAGTTGGCCATCATCGTAGGATGCTCGAGAATGGGCTAGGGCTTGGCGCGTAGACCGACGCGTACCGACCGCAGCGGGTTTCGGTGGTGTAGCAGGACGTCGGGGAGATGGAGATCGTCGGCGGGATCGGGACGCGGAGGGTCTAGTATCCTGAGTCGTGGCGGACTTGCGCGCGGGAACTTTCGGCGGCGGGGGCGGCATCTTGGCGGGGGCATGCTTGCTGCTGCTTGCTGGCGCTGGCTTCCTGGACAAACTGGCGCTGCTTTTATTGCTGACGGGACTTGTTTGTATAGCTTTCCGCGTAACCTTTTTGTCGCTGGGTTTCATGCCTAGCAAGACGGGATTGACGCGACCAGACTTGCGACGACCGTCTTCGGTGATGATGGTAGTCGGACCCTCGGCTTCAAACTTCTTCCATGGTGGTGACTCTGGTTTCGGTTTGCGCGAGTGATTGTGAGGTGTTGTTTCACGCACTCGGCGTCGCTTGGCAGGTGGTTGTCCATCTTCGTCGAGCTCGGGGGTCTCTCCGTCGCGGGCATTATCGCTTGTCGTAGACTTTGGTGATAGGATCGATGGGATCAGTTCGGCATCAAACTCGAAGTTATCGGGTTCGCTCAGCGGGGACGAGATGGACGACAAGGGGGACTGGTCGCGGTCGAGGAAGCCATTGTTGGTGTTGGTCGGAGTAGAGGTATCGATGGCGGGGACATGGTTGCTGCTGTTGCTCTTATTGTCTGTGTTGTTCTTGTTATCGTCACCGTCATCATGACCGGTGCTGTCGGTGTCCTTGTCGTGGCCGTTGCCGTTAACAATGGCGGGGGTGTCGTCGGTATTGTCACCGGTGGTGGTGGTGGTGTTGGTGGTGGTGGTGGTGGCCGTGGTGGTGTCGTTCCTTGTTGAAGCAACTCCCGCAGAATCAGACGCGGTGCCAGAGTCGGTCATCATAGTCATGGTCACTGTTACAGCAGCCACGCCTATCGAGGGGATATGGGGGCGGATATCTCGACGAAACGGGCATTTGATGAGACCAAAACAACGTCAGAGAAACCGCACAACTTGGAACTATCTCATGCCCGGGTTTGGGCGTGATCAGGCTACGGGAGGGCTGGCTGCAGCGTGGAATTGTCGTGGAAAAGGCCGTTGCCCGCAAATCGCAAAAAGTTGCCAACCGACGAAAAAAATGCATCAACGGCAGCGGCACTGAGCGGGACACCAAGCCAACACGGCCAGCCTGATGGACCTGGCTGTGGTCACAGTGGATGATGGCCTCTGCTGATGGCGAATGATGACTGCCGTGTTTGGTGCAGGAGCCATGGAGAGGTCTGTGCCCCTGCACAACGCGTTTGAGAGTGGGAAGCGAGCTCATTGGGCGAGACACTGCGTGCTACTGTGAAATTGTTAGTGCACCTCCAAGCCAAGAGCCTTCTGATGCGGGGCGGCCATTCCTCGGGTCATGTTCTCCTTCCTCTTGGCCCATCCTTGCAATCCAATCAGCAGCTCCACAAGCTCTGTGCACAGACCATTTTGGATTGAGCAGGCCGACGAGTTGCGCCTGGTGTCTGGTCTGTCGTCAACGTCAAGATCCCAATCGCAAGTCAATTCGAACTCGGCATCACGACTGCATTGCGGCCCTCATAAGCCAAGGTAACCATGCGCCAACTGACGGCACCCAATTCAAACCATTAACTGACGATCTACACCTACCCAGATGCTGTCCCGCCGAATTGTACGGGCCTCGCCCGCCCGTCTCGTTGCGCTCGCCGCGAACCGATCCCCCATTGTCCAACAACGCCGTACCTTCATGCCCGACCAGCTTACCGGCCGGGGCGGCATTATGGACGAAAAGTACCCCGAGTCCGATTATCCTCATCTTAGCGATGCTGAGGACCCCGAAATGGTATGACAATAGGCAGTGGGATAAGGAGGCAGTCAGACGAGACAGAGGAAGCACATGGTAGCTGACGGACTGGTTGTGCGCAGAACGGCGGCTACATCAACCCCCCGCGCATCAAGCGCCAGCATCGCGATCCCTACGCCAACTGGTGGGACCCTCAAGAGCGTCGCAACTTTGGCGAGCCCGTGCACGAAGACCACGATATCCTGGGCATGTTTTCTCCATACGAGTACAACTGGATCTCTCCCGGCAAGGGTCTTGCCCAGATTGGCGCCTTCATCGTTGCCTTCCTCGGTCTCTGCTACGGCGTCAAGCTCACGTATCCCGACAAGGTCTCCTATCCTCGCGAATTCGAGGGCGGTTTGTTGCAGGAGTTGGGCGGTCCGGGAGCTATCAGGGTAAGTGGAGTTTCCCCAGGCTGAAAGATGGAGACGGCCTCGAGGTCTCCTCCATTTTGTGGATCAAGACATGGAACTGGACAGTGCTGACTTTTGACTTTCAACTTGACAGGCGAGACAGCCGGGAGATCCTGACCCTTGAATACAGACACGAAGGAACAATCACAGAACAGAGCATGCGCCGTGTACATAGAGGTAGCTGCTACTACTTCCATCCGGGGTGAACGGTACCTGGGGAAGTCATAGAGATGAGTCATGGGGAAGCAGTCAGTCATTAATCATCCCAGAGAGTGCATCCGGTCCAACTGCTTGTTCCGTCGTCTTTCACATGCTGCCCGTTATTATGGAGGGTACGCTGTTGCGATGTTCGAATTCTGCTTGCCTTCGAGGCCAGGAAGCCTACCATATTGAACTATAAACTAACCCAGCCCTTCCATTTCCATTGATTACTGACAAGAAAGCACCAGAAGGAATAATCTCGAGCAGGTATGTAACCTGGAGGTGCGCTCATGTCCACACAAGCATGTTGCTGCTTCCAATGAGGTCCTCAAAACAGCGCCAGGTTCTCTCTGCAATATCATGACTCGTGCAAGTTCATCTGGGGTAACGACTCCACATTTGCCGTGTAAGTCGCAAGTGGACCACTGACTCGGGACCGAACCCTCACTCTATCAATGGCAACTCCCGCTCACGATAAGCTTCAACAAGCAATGGAAGGAGATTTCACCATCAGTGTGGCCAACAAATATCAAGGACGAGTCTGAAGCATGGCAATGACGCTCGAATTGCAGCAAAACCCTCCACCACGACCTTGAAGAAATCTCCGATGCCGGCCATCTGTGCATTCTTCCATGATCATGATCCAGAGTCAACATCTGACGTTATCTTCTCAAACATGGAAGGAGCAACCGCAAAGTTCCTCCTAAACGGATCCCAACTACTTACTGCTCACGAGATTGTTGTGGACCTTTCGGCCTGGCGTGATACGCGGGTAGGTACTCTGAGCGGTCAAGCAGGAGGGGAAAGGGGAAAGAGGAGAACTTTTTATCATCATCATCCACTCTGTCTACACTTGGAAATCCTCGTCTCCAACTTTCGTGGCCAACCATCGTCGCTTTAGCTTGTCTGTTGTGTACTGTCTCCTTTTTTGCTTCTTCTCTTTGCTCCTTGTTGCATTATATCTTGCCAGTGCTCCGAGCAACATCGATACTACATTCAGTCCCTCTCCACTTCACCACCGGCTAGGCTCGACGGCATACGATACGATGCGCTACGACGACTGGGACGTCATCCTGTTCCCTACAGACAGGGACGGCAAGATTCCAATCAAGGAGTTCAAGGTCCAGTGTCATGTAGTTCCGGACCAGGAGCTCGCTCACATGCACGGACAGGCTGGCTTGCCTGTCATGACCTGCTTCATCCCGAGTCTTCCAGCCGGCAGTCCGTTTCAGATCTCGATGCACGCCTGGAGAACCCCCGATATCAGCCTGTTCACAAAGACATACAGCAGGCATACCGAGTTTGTCAAGTTTGAGGCGCGCATCTTCATCGATGGCCGCTTGGTTGCTTCTACTGCCTTTGATCGAAAGGTCAACGGACCCCATCTGATTGCAGATACCTTTGGTACGTCTCGCAAATACTCGGTAGCACCATGACATGCTGACAAGCATCAAGAGTATACAAAGACGGGCGAACGCGAACGCCTAAGGTTTCCTACCTTTCGCCGTGAGCTTCTTTACGAGAGCCATTGGAGCCCTGGCGATGATCTTGGTCGCATCAAAGTTCTCATCAGCGAAGGCTTTCCACGCGACTCCCTGACGGTGCCCTTTGAGAGGGTCAAGAATGTTGTCGCCTTTTCCTTCCAGCATGCTCCGCTAGGTAAGACCATGCCGCCCTTCGCTCCTCTGTCGCCAACAACTGACCACAGTTCACATGTTCAGAACTGCTTGAAAACAACTCCATTGCCTGGCCCAACCCATCCATGTGGCGTACCCCGACCTACATCTCGAACGTGCCGGTCCCAACATACCACCCCGACGAGGGCATTAACTCCCACGCGCACTCGCCCCAGCGAGCAAAGAAAAGCAGCCAGAGTCCAGGCTTCCCAACGCCCATTATGACCCATGGCGTATTTCAGCCGCCCACCACCATCTACGGGGGTACACAAACTCTCCAGATGCCATACGCACCCCGAGGTGCCAACACTGGGTCTGGCTCGTCGCTTTCCTACCCCGATCCATTCACCGAACCTTCCTATATGGACTGGATCGGCTCAATGGGCGCTGGCTCCTGGCATTCTGGTATGCGACGGGGCGCCCAGCAGCAGAGTAGCGATGAAACCATGCCCGACTATGGTGAGGATCCCAATCGCGACCAACCAGAGACTATGCATGTTTCTGGACATAGCATGGATGACGAGCATCCTATGAGCATGAAGGTGCCGACGAATACCCCAACAAAAGTCCCTCCTCCTGCTGAAGACATGACCACAGGAGTCCAATTCCCCTCCATGTCTACCCATATGCCGTCCATCCCGTCTGACATGGCCTCCTGCTTGACCAACACGCTCTTGAATCAGCCGATGCCACTTCCGCTTCAGCCTCACCAGATACCTCTCCCGTCTTCGGATGTCAAATCACGTAAGGAGAACCGCTTCCTCACGATCTCTGGTTCCAACCCTTCATCAGCTCACTCGACCCCCACTGCAGACCATGGCGACATTCGCAAGTTCTCACAGCCGGTTTACTCCCAGTGTCCCATCGCATCCAACTTGTCCCAAATGGTCTCCTCCATGGACGGCGCCGGAAGCTCAAGCGACTGTCCAAGCTTGCAAAGCATGTTCTCGGTCGCAGGGAGCCATCAGAATAGCCCGAGACAGGCCGAGTTTGGGTCCAGTTCCAACATGTACGGTGGTCATGCTTCGTGTCCCAACCCACCCGGCTTTCCTCCCAGTATTCCCTCTAACCTTTCCTCCAACTTCTCATCCAACCTGACTTCGAATCCGACTTCCAACTTTTCTACGAATCCCACTTCTAACCCTCCCTCCGGCCCGACCCCCTTTGCCACTCGGACTGAGAGCTCGCTCAACGCTGGCCTTGGAAGCGGACAGAGCAGTGGGAATGGTAACGGAAGCAATCCTGCCGTAGGAAACGGGAACGGGAATGGGAATATCAAGCGGACTCGACATTTCACCCCCGCTTCTGCCAAAGCTATCGATGAAGAGGACGAGCCTCGCCGAGCGAGCCCTCATGTGAGGATTCAGGAGTATGGGGTGGAGCACAACATCCATGAAGGTTGATGCTGTAGAAAAAGTTACAATCCGCTTCCTCTCGAAAGAAGTGCTGGTCTTATTTCTATCACTGCGGTTATCCTTCGCGTTTTCTTGCTAGTTTGTTGAAAAGTTTGTTAAGTTTTCTTTCCTCGACGTGTCTTATCTTTTCTTTCACATATCAAGCTCATCACTAGCATTGTCGATTCGGGTTTACGATAGGAGTCATGGTTGTGTTTTTTTCTAGAAGGCTTGGAGAGTGCGCATACTTCGTTGATTCTAAGCTCATTTTTCCGCAGGTGTAAGCTATACAAGTCTTTTGGTCCTCTCGGTGTACGAGCACCATGTGGGGAGAGCGGTAGGAAAAATGCTCAACAAAATGGAAGTCTTACGATCGTTGTCTCCTTGCTGCCAATCAGTTCTCCTTGTGAGCAAGGTGTTTCACATTGTCGCATCGCCTTTGCTTCTGCCTTTGCTCGTTACTTCATGTGATATGTGCATAGGGCTTTGCAGTACGTATCTGTCAGAATGTCAGCCAACTGCACATCAGGCGTTCTCGGGTGCTGGATGGAAGAAAGCCACCCAAGTCAGCTTGAAGGTCGAGAGGAGAGGAAGAAGAGTGGTTGGATTAAAGCTTGCCAAGAAAGACATGGACGAAGCAATAAAAGCTTAGCGGGTGGAGTTTAACGGAGCTAACAACGATCCCCTGTTATATCCGCGACGGCTGTTAGTGCGCTCGCACTGTGGCGCGCACGAAACGTTCTGGATCTTAACACTAACATCAACCTGTGTGGAGGCCAATGATAGAGCTGCGTGGTGGATACGAAACGGAGCGGGAATTGTTGAGGACCAAGAGGTTCCCGGAAAGACAACTTCAAATAAGCCACGGCCTCTAATAATTCTCGCAGTCCAGTTTCCAGACAATCGGCTTCGGGATTTACGACCAAAAGACCGGCGTTCGGTGTTAGCGGTCACTGCGGCCATAATCCCATCCCTGGCCCTAAGGGTTCTTCGGTGTTAAAGCCCCTGGAGGTCCAGCCAGCCATTCCCATTCGGTGTTAGCGACGGGACGGGAGGCACGTAGGTACCTAGTGTACCTTATTGTCATAGTTTAATGGGACAGGAATTAGAGACCTTTTTTGCGTTTATCGGCGGGCAGTGCTGGCTAGATGGCTTCCGTGTTGCACGGCAGTCAATTAAGGTTGGCGTGTTCTGGTCTTGTCTAGCGAAGATATGACGGATGCTGTAACGCCGACCGCCGAAGAGGTCCGATGGGGAGGAGTCATGATGATTCATACTTTATTGTTCTGGAATCGGGATCATTTCTAGCCATGTGGGTATCATTACCTAAGAGTAAGGTATGAGTGACTCGGCGAACACGGCCAATGCCCGTCAGTTACCTTTGAGAAAAACCCCGACGAAAGAAATGGGAAATGGGAAATGGTTGTGGGAGGTGGGAAGGGGAGGGAAATAGCGATACGGATCAGTGGGCATCCTTGCGAACAAGGCTTCCAGCTTGGTTCTTTTTGTTTGCTTCCAGGTCGGTTGCATGGGTGCTCGGATTCGCCTCCGTCAACTGTGAACAAGACAAGCCCGCCCACTGGTTCTTATACGCGACACTACTTCCTATCCAAATATGACGGTTCTGACCCAAACAGCATAGAAAACGAAAAGTTAGAATCCTGAAACGAGTGTTCTGTTGGCGCAAAGTCGCGCAAGTTGCGCAAGTCGTCGTCACCACCGCAGCCTTAGCGTCGTGGTACCGTCGTGTCAGAAATAACCAAAGGGCGCAGCAGCAGCAGCAGCAGCAGCAGCAGTGACTTTTAGTTCCCGCTTTCATTGCAACGTACCCTGCATTTGTATCTAACCATTCGGAATCGGATCTGATAACTGTGATAAAGTTGGCTTCTAGACTTAGGTGGGTGGTGCCAGTGAGATTTGTTGGTTAACTTGGTTGGATATGTGACGCCGGACGTGGAATCTTACTTGCATCTTTCGGTGGGACACGGTGGGAGGTTCGGAGACAAAGTCTAACCTTGTTCAACGCTGAACCACGGTGTCGGGAGAATTCGTTTCTGGAACGGTCGATGCGGACAAGCGGCCGCTGTCAGCGATGTTGGTTTTGGGTTTGCGCATTTCGACAAAGGAATGTGTTAGAACGAACCAGAAACTTGGAAAGGGGATATCTCGAACTTAGTTAGCTTGACCAAGTATGATTCAACATGATGCGATATTCCCGATAGCCAATCCGGGTCGGCCAACACCCGACCCGACTGGCGGTCGGACGGAAAGTGGGGGGGGAACCGACAATGCGAGCGGCCCAGTGACAGTTCTCACTTCTCGGGGACGGTACAATTGTTAGAGCGATGGGCTTGGTGGCGCACACCCGACAAAATGGATTATTACGTGACCGGGATGGTCCAATGCCTGCACACATGGGCCTGGCAAGCACGATGTAGATGCAGGTAATAATGCCAGAACACAAGGAAGTGGAAAATGCAAAATGCACATTACAAGCACACCGCAAGCGACCGTTTTGCATCTAACAAGCAATCGTGCAGTTTACACAGTCACCTTTCGCCGAGTGGCATGAGACGAACCGTCCCTACTTGCAGTGTCGCAAAGTGAAGTTGGGCAAAAATTGAAGCTCCCCTTTGATCGAGTCCCACACAATCTACTACGGTATCCCGCAAAGGGACTACACTACTCTACCTCAAGAGAAAAAAGCCAGAAGAAACCCAACCATCCAGAAGAACCCGGATGTCAGGCTCCGCCGCCACATATTACACTTGGCAGGCATAGCAAAGGAACGAAGGGCACGATCTGACAGACAGACAGACAGACTGGCGCCAAGCACTCGGGTGGTACGTTCCCAAATTCCTTCTCAGGCTTCCATGCCATGACTCGACGAGGCATTCCTGATTCTGACAGATTGACAGCAAAGCCAATAGACAAGGTACTTGACTCCTCCTACGGCTCGGCATCGGCAAGCTAATAGGGCCATTTGGTCTAACTTGGAATTCCCGCTTGGTTGGTAAGATATCTCCGAAGTACATTGATGGGTCCCAGCCCGGAATTACCAATGGTAACGGACGGGGGCTTGGTGGCTTGGTTGGCTTGAGGTGTATATCACGATCCTTTGTCCTGGGCTTCACTTGCTTTCCTATCCTCCGGTCTCTGTTTGGTTCCACTTTTTCCTCGCCTTATATAAACCTCATCGGTTCACTAACCCTTCCTGTCTAGAGACGAACTCCGTTTACCCTTCTTGTCTCCCTTGGAAGGAAGCCACGAACAACACCCAACCAACCGACATGGCCGGAAAAAAAAAGGACGGTGCCAAAGGCGGCAACCTAGCAGTCCCTCCAGCCCTCGGCGACACCGAATCAAGAGCGCCAACAATAGCAGAAAGTGAAGATGCGCGTGGCTACAACAACAATGAAGTTCTCTCCGACACAGACGGCGGACGGACAATCGACTCTACAGATCCAGAGAAGGAACAACCACATACGTTGAGCCAGCAAAAGTCTAATGCTACGCACAAGAGTCACGCTACTACGATACGAGAGGATGGAGTTGAGTACCCGACTGGCCTGAAGCTGGGCTTGATCACGATAGCGTTGTGTTTGAGTGTTTTCCTAATGGCCCTTGGTAAGTGCTCTTGTTTTGGTGCTTGAAGGAAAAAGGGAGAGACTAACAAGGTGCAGATAACTCCATTATTGCGACGGCTATTCCGAAGATTACGGATCAGTTTCACAGTTTGCCGGATGTGGGTTGGTATGGAAGTGGTATGTCCTCTTTTCTGCTCCCCCCCCCCTGATAGACAGTTGCTGACAGACTCTATATAGCCTACCTCCTCACCACCGCGGCGCTCCAACTCCTCTTCGGACGCTTCTACACCTTCTTCTCCCTCAAATGGGTCTTCCTGATCGCCATCTTCATCTTCGAGCTCGGCTCCCTGATCTGCGGCGTCGCCAATACCTCGACGACCCTCATCATCGGGCGTGCCATCGCCGGCATCGGTTCCGCCGGCATCTTCTCCGGCGCCCTGATCATCCTCGCCTACGCCGTGCCCCTCGAAAGGCGGCCCGTCTACACCGGCTTCATCGGCTCCATGTACGGCATCGCCTCTGTCTCCGGTCCGCTCCTCGGAGGCGCCTTCACCGACCAAGTCACCTGGCGCTGGTGCTTCTACATCAACCTGCCCATTGGCGCCATCACCATGGCCGTCATCGGCTTCTTCTTCCCCGACCCGAACCGCGAGAGACCAAAGGAGGAGACGTGGGCCAAGACCATTATGAAATTCGACCCCTTCGGCACAGCGGTGTTCATGCCCGCCATCGTCTGCTTGCTGCTGGCGCTCCAGTGGGGCGGCACAACCTACAAGTGGGACAGCTGGCGGATAATCTTCCTCTTCGTCCTCTTCGGCGTTTTGATCGCCGCCTTCATCTTCATCCAGTTCAAAATGCAAGACGAGGGCACCGTCCCACCGCGCATCATCAAGAAGCGCTCCGTCTGGGCCTCGGCCATTTTTAGTTTCTGCTTGGGCGCTGCCTTCATGGGCTCCGTCTACTACCTGCCCATCTGGTTCCAAGCCGTCAAGGGCGCGACCGCCGTCAAGTCGGGAATCATGAACCTCCCCATGCTTCTCGCGACCGTAATCCTCTCCGTCGTCGCCGGCGCTCTTGTGTCCGCCCTAGGCTACTACGCCCCCTTCATGATCCTCTGTTCCGTCATTTCCAGCGTCGGCTACGGTCTGCTAACCACCTTTGAGCCCGACACCAAATCCGGTAAATGGATCGGCTACCAAATCCTCGTCGGCGCAGGTTTGGGAATGGGTCTCCAGCAAAGTCTCATGGCGGTACAAACCGTCCTCGAAATGAAGGATGTCTCCGTCGGCACGGCGCTGATGGTCTTCGCCCAAACCCTCGGCGGCGCCCTGTTTGTGTCGATTGCGCAGAACGTGTTTGCGAATAAGCTGGTGCAGTACGTGGGCGAGCTGGCGCCCGGGTTCGGCGATCCGGAGAATATTTTGTTACTTGGTGCGACGAGCGTGCAGAAGACGGTGGATAAGAGTATTTTGCCGGGGGTGACGCAGGCGTATAATAATTCGCTGACGGATGTGTTTATGGTTTTTGTGGCGATGGCGGTGGTGAGTATCTTTGGGGCGTTGCTGGTGGAGTGGAAGAGTGTGAAGGGGAAGAATGTTGAGGTTGGGTTGGCGTGATCTTGTGGTATGAAGCTTGTTATGATCATGTCTGGTGTTAAGAGTGTTAGGAGGGTTGGAATTGGAGCATGTAATTTGGGCTTGTCTGGTTACAAAGTAATGAATTGTATGAATAGGCCTGGCTTTATCCGTTTGGATGTCTCCCAACTTTCTGTGTTAAGTAGAAATGCATCAGTCTCCAAGTACTTTTTCTGAACCAATTTGTTTTCTTAGTTCATCCAACGTTCTGTCGTTCGTGATGGTGGTTCAACCCGTTTTGCGCAGTTGCATCCATATCGAAAGCCGTTCCCTGTATTAGCAGTTCCCCGAGGAAGGAGAAGCAAGGTGGGAGGGAGGCTGTGAATCAAAGAGGGAAGATAGGTATGCGAATTGTGGAAAGAAGAGAAAGAATATAATGTGGGTGGAAAAGAAGGTCACTTTATATCTAACTGAGACGAAAGTGCAGAAAGTGCATGGTGAATGAGGGCGCAGCTGGATGTAAGAGGGAGGAGTTTGGTAATGTTTAATAGGCATTGCGCAACGGCAAATTTGATGAAGACCGGTGAGATTGGAATTTTACTAGAAGAGATTAACATCAGCCTAGAATGAAGAAGGAGGAGCCAAGAACTGACCAGCGATAAAAACCTTTAGCATGGGACAAACCAGTCCTAGTGTACAATCCGAAGACCTTCGAATCTTGACGATCTCACCTAAGATCCATCACATCATCGCTCGCTCGTCCGCTAGCCCGGAAGCCATTACGGACATCACTTAGACGGGCTGTTGGAATAGTAGCTTGTTAGCAACCCAATTAGTGACTGGCGAACTTCCAGCACCCTCCATAGCACTTACACAGTAGGCAGCACTACCAGCGAGGGCTTCACGTACAACACCCGGACTAAAGTAGCGTTTGAAACAGCAGTATAGCAGGCGGCGACACCAGTATCAAAAGCTTAATTGGATTGATAATATTGAATAACTTTACAAATATCGTGGATTTCCACTTGGTGATGAGCCCCGGATGGTTTTGCGCAGCTTATGGCTGGGCGCCCAAAAAAGTGGGTTTAGTCTATCCAGGGACGGATTTGAGTCTATCCAGCTACCGATTTCGTTCTAATTATCAATCACCACCAAGACTATGTCTTTTAATTGGTGATATCTCCACCTGGTGATGACGTACCGGCCGTCTGGATGGCGTGATATAACACAATCAGCGCCAAGCCAGGGGTTCAACCGACGCCGTCGGACCGGGTGTGGATCACTGCCGCCCGCTGGAGACGCCCGCTAAACGACGGCGCTAATCCACACCGGGACGGCTTACGACGTCTAAGTCCCGATCGGGCCACTTTATCGACAGCGACGGCTCCGCAAAATTTCACTCAAGTCGGATTTATCTCCACGATATCCTCGCCAATTACATTTTTTGCTGCATCTGCATGCTGCGTTGAGTGCCGGCCTTCAGGTCTTTCTTGAGGTGTCATTGGCCGTAAAACGCTGAAATAAATCCGACGACAGTGAGAATTAGCGGTAGACGGGTAGGAGGGGTCCAACGTTTCTTTTTGCCGACCACTTTGTCTTATATCGTCCCATTGTCCCGCTTTCTTGTTCGTCTCAGTCTCTGATCTTCAAGTTTCTTGGTCTCACAGGAAAGAAACACTTACACACAGCAGTCAGCATCATGTCCAGGATACAACAACAAACAAAGAAGCCGATCAAGAGGGTGGCCGTCATCGGTGCGGGGCCGGCCGGCGCCATTGCCATTGATACCCTCGCTCAGGAAAGGACGTTCGATCTCATCCGCGTGTTTGAGAGACGGGAAGGGCCAGGAGGATGCTGGCGAGTTCCATTCTTCACTTCTTTCACAGTCCTCCAAGTTCATCTCACTGACACGTTCCAGGATCGGCGACAACTACCGCCCTCAACCCCTCACCGGCTTCGCCTCCCTCTCCGACCGCACCGCCGACCCCCCAGTTCCCATCCCGCACACCCTCCCCGCCCTCACGCCCAAGCTGGAACAACCGCGCTTCACCGAATCCTCCGTCTACCCTTACCTGGAAACCAACGTCGACGCCATCCCTATGCAGTTTAGCCAGGAGCCCTTTCCCTCGGAAAAGAGCGAGTTCTCCATGACCCTCCACGGTCCCAACACCCCGTTCCGCCACTGGAAGGCCGTACGGGGGTACATTGAGGGACTGGTGAATCGCAACGGGTATCAGGACTTGGTGTCGTATAACACGACGGTCGAGAGGGTGGAAAAGGTCGGCGACGAGTGGAAGGTGACGCTGCGCAAGGAAGGGCAGCAGAAGGATTATTGGTGGGTGGAGTGGTTCGATGCTGTGGTTGTGGCCAGTGGACATTACTGGGTGCCGTGGATTCCTGCGATCGAAGGTTTGGAGGCGTTTGAGAAGCAGAGGCCGGGAAGTGTGATTCATAGCAAGCACTTCCGGGGGAGGGACCTTTACAAGGGCAAGGTACGCATCCCCTTTCTCCTATCCACCCACCCCTTTCATCAGCAAAACTGACACCCCCATCAGAAAGTAGTAGTAGTAGGCGCCTCCGTCTCCGCCGCCGACATCGCCTACGACCTCGCCCACTCGCGCACCGCCCAGACGCCCGTGCACGCCATCACCGTCGGCCACAACTTCAACGGCTACTTCGGCGACGAGGCCTTCAAGCACCCGCGCATCGAGAACCACCCGTCCTTCTCCAGGGTCTGCCCCAAGACCCGCACCGTTCATTTGGTTGACGGCACGTCCATCCCCAATGTTGACCACATCATTTTCGGCACGGGCTACAGCTGGACCATGCCCTTTTTGCCCCAGGTGCCTGTTCGCAATAACCGCGTCCCCGACCTCTACCAGCATGTCGTCTGGCAAAAGGACCCTTCCCTCTTGTTTGTCGGTGCCGTCGGCGCTGGTTTGACGTTCAAGGTGTTTGAGTGGCAAGCTGTGTATGCTGCAAGGATACTAGCTGGTCGCGCACAGGTGCCGTCAGTAAAGGAGATGCAGGAGTGGGAGGAGAACAGGATCGAGGTCAGGGGTGATGGACCCAAGTTTAGTTTGATCTTCCCGGATTTTGAGGAGTACTTTGAGGTGTTAAGGAAATTGGCGGGTGAGGGCGAGACGGCGAGGGGCGTGGGGAGGAAATTGCCCAAGTTTAGGCCGGAGTGGTTTAGAGCGTTTATGGAGGGTCATGATTTGCGGAAGAGGATGTGGAAGAGGATGAATGAGCAGGCGAGGGAGGAGGAGAAGGCGAAGGCGAAGCCGTTGGAGGGGGAGGTCAGGGCGAAGTTGTGAGCGGGCGGGACGTTGGTTCGGGATTCCAATGCTGATATTTGGATATGGTGTTTTGGATGGCAAAATGGAATGGGAAGGGAACAGAAAAGTTGGTGATTGCCCCCTCCCCAACCTCCCCCACCAAACCGCACAATGCAGCGGCGTGCCCTTTTGCTTGGGATCAAGATAGTTCAGATACCACTGAACCCCCTCCTTGGTCTCTTTCGCAGCATCGATTAGTAGTCTGACCCTCTCCGCACAGCCGTGTTCCTCATCAATATTCCTCCAGCTGCAACTAGCCTCGATGGCGTAGTGGATGATGTTGGGCTCTAACACCGCGCCGTAATCCAAAAGGGTGCGAATGGCGTCAGCGCCTTCTTGACCTTCGACGACGGCGGCGGTGATGAGGGCCGAGGGAGCGCGGCGTAGTCTACCGGGGATGGAGAGGAGGTTGGGGTCTGCGCCGTGGGCAAGAAGCAAGTTCATAAGGGGAGTGGGTTTTCGACGGACATTCTGGTTCGCGGAGGAATGTATGGCATGGTTAGCGAGTTTTCTTTTGTTTTTTTGGGGGAGTGATAGTGATAGGGTAAGTAGGTAGGTTACGAGGGGCAGTTTGGTGACGATGGTGTTTTGACTTTTTAAGGTTGAGATCATTCACAAGTACGTACCTAAGTGCCGTCCCGTCCTCAAACTCAGTCGTATTAACATCTCACCCATGCTTGATGAATAACTCAAACATAGCTGGGTCGCCGCGGTTGCTAGCTCCCAAAAAGGCCATCCGATTGACCCTAGCTCCGTTAGAGAGCAAGAGGTCTGCTACGGCGAGATGCTCTCCCCATACCGCGTTCGAAAGGCCTTTTTGTAATTGGGCTGTTGATATTTGTGGAGTCTTGTGGTTGAGGATCTTTGGTGACGGTTTCGAGATCGCCGGTTTCGCAGGCGGGGAGAAAGTCTGGGTGATATAAACGCGCGGTTACGGTCATGCTTGCGGGCAAGGTAAACGGTGCTTGATGAGGGGAGGGTGCTGACGGTAGAAGGGGTTGTGGTGGGTTATGGTATGGAGGGTGGGAGGGAGAAGCTGCGAGTTTTCTGGGATGGTGTTATACTGACAGATGCTCAGGTGTCCTGTGACATCGAATGGTGTAAGCAGGCGCATGCACGAATAAACCGAACGTCCACTGGGAGTTGTAAGGAGTGGAACCTTAGCAAGTCTTAACAAATCCTGCGGGAACTAGTGCTGACAAAAGTTAGGCAGAGGTGAGCTGCTATCCGCGCCCGACATTCTGTTAATGACACGTTTTTGACTACCTGAAGCACATCGCACAGAGAGCAACACTTTTCAGTTCTTGAATAAAATTTTTGTCCTGGACAGCTGAATATGCTTGAAATATCGCAAGCGAAGAACCAAGTCTACATTTACCCGTTGGTGTGAGGGGACTCTGCCTGTCTGTCTATCCCAACTGCTGCGCATGTATATCAGGTGTCTTCGAAGTCTAACATGGCTCGTACGAAATCTCTCCCGCGTTGCCAACTCCGAGAAGCTCACGCTTTGTATCCAATCGTCACCTTTTTCGATCTGACGAGAAGCAACCACGGCTTCGCTCCACAAGGCCTCACTCTTCACTTCGGTGAGAAGGAATATACCAAGCAGCCAACTTGTCGGTAGCCACCCACACCACCGTTATTACCTATATCGATCAACCGTCAGCAAATGACTCGTCAAGGGCGCTGGACGTCGACCATATCGGGGCTGAAGACTTACAATTCTTCCAATCGTTATAAAACAACTCATAACACCCATCCTTCCCATCCACACCCCCCCCTCCCAACGGCCTCCTCGGTTCCTGCTCTCCCACCCCACCCGCCAACACACACCCATCCTTCCACTCGACGCTCATCTTCAACTTCATCCCCGTCCGTCCCCACATATGCACATCCTGCCACGCTTCGCTATCCTTCCCCATCTTCTCCGGTAACTTCAGTTTGCTTCCGCACGCCACCTTGGCAGCCTCCTTGACCGACCCCTCGTGCACGTCAACGTGCTTCGGCCAGTGCGACTCGAGGTAACATTGCTGCTCCTGGAGGGCCAGGGGCGTCCCGCCGCTGTCGGAAGAAGAACCAGGAAGTAGGATGCTGTACGAGTAAGTGCCACAGGCAACGTCCAGAGAACCGGAGAGGGCCATGGCGTTTTGTTCGCCGCCTGTGTGGCCGCAGGGGGAGTCGGCGATGGCGCGGTAGGCCTCAGCGCAGCTCATGGGACAGGATGGAGGAGAGGACGAACTGGAAGGTTGCCATTGTAGGGAAACGCGGTAGTCTTTGTAAGTGTCCGGGGTGGTGGGTGGTGATCTTTTGGACATCAAGTTGGACTTGAGTTTCTTGAGCACGGGGATCTGGTTGCCCTTTGTGTCGACGATCCAAGAGCGGTAAGACGCGGGCTGGCGGTCGACTTCGGAGCAGAACTGGCTGATGACATTGTACTCGGAGCCGTCGAAGATGTTCCAGGGCAGGATGCCTGGCTGGTCCATCGGGCATTCGGGATTGGCGGTGGCTGTTGGGACCACAGGCCCTCCTCCTGCAGGTCCTGGCCAGGGAATGGTGGTGACGGTCTGAACTGAGGTCGTCTGAGTGGCGCAGCTTCCACAAACGGTTTCGCAAGCGAAGAATTGGGCACCAACTTCGGTGCAGGTTGCTTGGCAAGCCGTTGCGGTACCGGTGCACGATGTCGCTGTTGTAGTGGCCTTCTCGGTAATATCTAGGATGTCCTTGGGAATGATGTTCCTCCCACTCAGGGGGACGTTGTTGATGATATTGTTGACGGCCAAGGCAAAGACGAGGACAATAATGTCATCAAAGACTCCCGATGGCATCTCCAGTAACGGGGCATAGTCCTGTGCGATGTCAATTGCACGCTGGGCTGCAGCGGTCAGAGGGGCTCGCAGCTTAGAGAGGAGGTCGGGAGTGGCGACTTGGATGAGAGTCAGATCGTGCAGAGGTCCACCGGGAGTGGCCATCTCGACGGCTCCCCGAACACCACACACTACGGCGCCATACTTGGTGTCTCGCTTTGATCCCTGCTCTGCGTCAAAGTCGCTGCCTTCCTTGCAGTCTGTTGTTCGGCGCATGATCTCGGAGAGGCGGCCAGCAAGGGATTCGTCTAGGGTGATGACCGTGTCTCCAACAACCGCGTCTTTGTCATCGCCTGTAACGGCAGTGGCGCTGGGGGTAACAAGCCTGAAGGATGGAGTTAGCTTGCGGAAGACTATAGAGTAAGAGACCAACATACCCGGTGACTGTAGTCGGATCTGGGGCCATGGTTACCGTCACCACAGCTGTCCCAGCCGCGGATACGGTCAGTGGTACACCAGTAGTAATGCTGGTAACCTGAGTAGCTTGAGCGGCAGGGAGAAACTGGGATAAGGGAACTTCATGCTGCTGACTCAATCTTTCTTGAGCGATGAAAATGGAAGCAATTCCTATGAACAAGCCACCAAGAAGCAGGACAAACCGCGAAACGATGCGCGAGAAGTCTCGGCGACTGACGCTGCTGTCGACTTCCAAGTCCGCCTCGCGGAGGATTCCCCGTACATTTTGGAAGCAAAGGTTATCGACAGTTGGACAGTCCTTCAGAGCGTCGTTGATTTTTTCCTTGACATCCGGGGAGACGGCAACGAGGAATCCGCGCTCATCGTCTTCATCCTTGGCGGAAAGCCAAACTGTGTTTGAGGGCAGGGTTGAGGGAGGGTTTCGCTGTGTGGATGAGTGTCAGTGGTAGTTCTTATTGTCTTCGCGGAGAGGACTTGAAGTATCCGAATTTGGTGGCTTACAAGAGGTGTGTACTGGTCGAGAGCTCCAAGGTCGAGCACTTGGTTTGCTGTTGCCAGTGTCAAGAGGGAGAGAAGGCTCAACCCACGCTCGAAGGCCTGAGTAGCAAGCCACCGCATATTGAGTCCGAGAACTGGGGTTGAGGAGATGATGGAACAATGTGTCAAGCTGAAAGTTTGATGAATTGCGGTGTTGAGACGGTATTGTTTGGCTTGATTGCTGTCGCGCGTGTTGAGCTGCTTTGAGACTTCATTGGAGATGGACACAGCGATCTTCTTATATCTTCAGGCCGTCGCCTGATGCCATACATCATGATGTCCCTCCTCACCGTGCCCCTCACAACCTTATTGAGGGCACTGAAGCTGAGCTGGGTGACATTGTTGCCCTGCTCCTTCACACCTTGCCGGCGATACGCCTACATCGTCATGAGGCGCCAGGCGAAGTGTCATGTTGGACAGTTGGCGCCTGGTACAGTGTGTGGAAGTCGTTGATGATTCCTTCACTTTGTTGTTTCCTTTGGAAATGTCAGCGAGGCTGATCTTTGCTTCATTGTCATTCATGTTGGTGATGAGAAGGTGTTCTGTTTTCTGGATGAGGCAGGTTCTGCGGCCTCGATGAGGTCAGATGGAAGAAGCCCTACACACAGCTCATTCATTAAGGTACCATTTCGCTGCTCCTGAATCGAGTTGTGACAGTCGCGGATTCGGATAAAACAGCATTGCATGAAACATGGGACGTGAGGTTGCGCCTCGAATTCAGGGATCCAAGACCTGGGGATCGCCATGGATCTCGATGTCGCCGCCCCCGAGAAGTTCCACGGAAGGATCGAATGTAGGTGGACGTTTGTTCAGATCACATTGAAGGCGAATGGGATTGCGAAGATCTTTCTTGTTGGTTGCCGAATGTAGCAAGAGCCGCCGGCCCGGCCCTTGGCGTTGGTGTCCGCGGCCCCCACAAGCCACAAGGCACAGCATGCAGGTCCGTCCGTGAGGAACAAGGATATATACACCGTGATCGTCGGCCGGTCGGTGTGGTTAAAGAGACGACACTTCTACTCTCCCCGCACTTGTTGGTCCTTCAACCCATCACCCCGCCAACTTGAGGTAGCATTCATTCCCACCACAACAACCCGAGTGCAGGGAGATGACCTATTTTGAGCGCGTGTTCGTAGCTGGGCCTCTTTTGACACAACATCCTATTTACCTGACTATCACTTCTTTTCCTTCTCTACCTCCACACCGACCATTCTCCCGCCTCACCAACACAGTGATGATGGCTACCACGGAACGCGACTTCATTACCGCTTGCGAAACCGGGGCCGTCGAGGCGGTTACCAGTATTGTTGAACAGAACGTTGTATCGGACGACCAACTGCAGAACGGGCTCGCCAAGGCTGCATTGGGAGGTCACCCTGCCGTGGCCGACATCTTGCTTTCCAAAGGCGCCAAGCTTGATGAAAGGACCTTTCTGGCAAGCACCACCCGCGGCAATCCGGCTATGTTCGAATGTTTTGTCAAGCACGGCTTTGATATCAACTCAACCGAGTTTGACGATGGTACAGCACTTCGGTAGGATGATCCCCACCTCCCAACATCTTTGCTTCTACTATACTGCGAGAAGGAGCCGACTAACGCTGGTGACCAGATTGTCCGTCGGCAAGGAGAACCTCATGCGCTGGCTCCTCGCTCATGGTGCGGACCCCAACGTTGCTCATGAGCGGGCCCCCTCGCCCCTCATCTCAGCTGTGGTCACGAAGGAGGGCCGTGATGCCATGCGTATCCTTTTGGAGCACGGCGCAGCGTTAGAGCCCAACATCCTTCATTATGTCATCGAGTCCAGAGAAAGGAACAAGATGTCAGATCTCAGGGAAAGGGTGGAACAACTGGTCCGGGCCGGGGCCAACATCAATCACATTGATCCCAAAAGGAAGGGAACACCACTGCACTGTGCCGCATGGCACTACAGAGGCGACATTGTGGAAGCGCTTATTGAGTTAGGAGCTGATCCCAACGTCGTGTTCAAGGGCCGTACGGCAGCGGATGTGGCTAAGGATCGGAGTCAGGAGCACAAGGCCTACCTGAAGATTTACGAGTTTCTGAAGGACAAGACGAAGGTTACTCTGGAGGAGTAAGATGTGGGACCCAAGCATGGTAGTGGCGGCAGTGGATGATGCAGACCATCAGTACCGTTTTCCCTCCTATGTCTCTTAAAGATCATGTATAAAAGACCCAGCCGCTTTCCAGTTCTTCTCACCAGATAGGCTTCACCCTTCACACTCACCACTGTATTACAATCCCAACTCCTCAGTCTTTTCTTAGACATCAATCTTGCTGTCTTGTACTTTACATCCACACTGCTGCTCCTACTGCAAGCTCACGATATGAAGACATCCTTGGTCCCTCTTACGACGCGGGGCAGCTTGGCGCTTCTTGTGGTCCTTATCGGCCTCAGTACGCTCCTGTCTTTATCAGGTAGGTCGAACTTCAAAAATGATGGCCATTGTAAGAGCCTACGTCATCAGAGGTATTAACTGAGTTGCAGCCAACTACGCCGGAGGTCAGACCCATTTGTCACTCAAACGGTCTCCCAAGTTCCGCAATCATCCACACCATCCCTTGAAGAAGCGAGATGGATGCGAGAACCCAAGCCAAGGCCAAAGGACCTGCGGCGTTTGCAGGCCCCCAGTGGCCTTCAACACTGTCGGCTCCCTTTCTGCGCGAGAGTATTACGCCCAAGCCGGACATAAAGCCCTCAATGCCTCCGCTTTTCTAGCAGAGCGAACAATTACCGAACCGACACCCGGCCAGGAGGATGACTTCATGCGTCTGGAAATCCCCCAAGCAACCCAAATGGTATGGCAAGTTCCAGACGGCACCGACGTGAACACGGCCCTATTCACCCCTTTTGACGGAGAGGAAGCCGTCAGCGTCGGCACCAGCCATCTCTGCGGGTGCACCTCTCTGGTGATCATCAGCCAACGCGGCGTCTACACCACGCATTACTGGGAGTCAATTTCGTTCGACCCTGATGATGAATTTCGCCTGAAAATAAAAGGGGCCAAGGAAACAAACGAGCAAGTGTTCGTGCGGACCGTGCTAACGCCGCTCCAGAAGGGCGCAAGTCGCCGCGCGGTGGTCTCACAGGAGAAGCTGGATGCGCGCAAGATTGGGAATCAAGAGGGCGATAACGTTAGAGCGTTCTTGGTGCGTCCTGATGGGCCGGCCAATGATTTGTATGTGGATGACTATGAGCAGAAGTGGTCGCGGATCAAGAATACTGTGGGAGGAATTGTCAGCCTGTTGGACCCTAACACGGAAGCAGGAAGGGCGAGGTGGCAGGAGGTGATTTATGAGCCCGTGGCATCTGAGCGCGCGCTCGATAGCCTCGCGAACGGACGTGTTTTGATCAAGTATGACCCCGACCACGAAGGGAAGAAGAAGGTTATTTTGTGGGTTGAGAAGAACAAGATCTATGAGCACGAATGGAACTAGGCAGGCAGGTCGTTCCGAGAATGGGGACGGGATAAAATGTTGCGAACATCCAAGGATCCCTTCTCAAGCCGACGAAACATTTCATCCCGGAGGACAGAGTTGATAAACAAACTTCCATTTGATCATATAGATTGGACATAGCGCCGTTTCTAATGTACAAGATACGTTCTTGGATGAGAATAGAGAGAGAAAAACGTATATTCTATATGTAAGTATCAAATACTTCGCCCATATATAAGGTAGTAGGCGTTATGTGACGAACCGTTACAAGCACAGGAGTATATCGCTGGGAATAAGAATAACGGTAGTAGTAGCCGAAAGGTACTGATCGATTGTGAAAGCTATTGCTTGCTAAAGAGCCAGTATTCAAGAGGCCTGGGAAGGCCGTCTTATATACTGGTCTTTCATGGACCCGATGCAATGGACCCGTGGACCCGGAACGCCGTCTCGGGTCCAACCTGATTGGTCCGTTGGTTCTATCTGATCTAGCTTACATAAGGGGTCCTTGATTGGATTGTAACACGTTAAAGCCTAGCCCCATTTCTTGATTGACTTGGCAGGTAAAGTAGTCTTTGGGATACAACGGAAGTGAGCGGAAAGGATGTACAAGTCATGATGAAACGGAAGCAATGGAAGAGAGCAGTCAGAAAATGCATCAAGAACAGTATAATAGGATAGCAGATTATATTGGCTTATCAGTTAGATATAATCAACCAATGTTCATCGGCATCGTCCTCTTGGAAATCCCCAGTAACATGCTCCTCTCTCCCCGGGTCTAATCCGCTTTACTCCCGCCGACTCCGCCAACCTCACTCGTCCGGCGTCTCGAGAAGGATCACATCCTCCACGGCACTCTGGCACCTCCTCTCCATCAACCTCCCACCAACCGGAACCCAAGCAGACAACCCCGGACCAAAACCCCCTCCCCTCCCACAACTACCCGCGAGCAAAACCTTCAAATCCCCCCCACCCCCTTCCTTCCTCCCTCGTCTGGCGCACCTTAACCCACTACCGCCGCTGGCCACACTACACTTCCACCTTCGCCGTCTTCTCCCCCCGGACCTGGTCTCTCTAACCACTTACAACCCCCTCCATCCTGCTTTCCCTCGGGTGGGCGGCCACGCACACTCGGCCAACGCCCTCGCCTGTATCGGCGCCTTTTTGTCTCTGGGTGTAGTCTTCTTCTTCGCCTGGCTTTCCGGCCGAACGAACCTTTGCGGGGGCACGGTGATTGCCGCGCAGGTGTGTTACCTGGTGGTATTGGTGGTGTGCAGGGAGGTGCAGCCGGGACACCCAGTGGGAGGGCCCGGAGGGGGAAGGGGAGAAGATGGATTGCGCCCGGGGGGATTGGGACGGTGGAACAAATGGATTGGGAGGGTTGGGAAGGTGGTCAAGGTGTGGGATATCATCCGGTGCATAATACGCGTGGGTGCAGTTGAATTGTAGAGGGGAGGGAGAGAGGAGTGTCTGGGGATTGCTATGTGGGTTACCTATGAGCGCTATTACGACCCGGGGTTGATGCTTGGGACGCAGTATTATAGGCAGGGGGATGGGCCTTTGTGAGTATTTTCCTTTTCTTTTTGCCTTTTTGAGATTTTGAGAGTTCAGGTGGTTTTGTGGGATGGTTGGTCTCTTTGCTAACGATGGGTGTGTGGACAGTTACGAGAAGGGCCTGTTGATTCAGATCTGCATGGTGTCGGTTGGCATCTTCTTTGCGGCGTTGCAAATCGTAATCTGTGTTGTTCACAATACTAGGCGAGTAGAGGCGGATAACCCTTTAGTACCATAATAAACATAAAGTCAATTGCCATATTTGATCTGGAATGATGTCGCAGAAGTTAGACGGTGTCAGTCGAGTTTGATCCAGCGGAAAAAACGATGCGGAAGAGAAAAAAAAAAAAAAAACAGAAGAAAAAAGGAAAAAGCGAACAGGGAATAAAAGTACACCAACAACCCAGCCCCCCATCCTTCCGCTAAGATTTCATTCCATGACATTTTTGAAAGACCGTCATGCTAGAGTCTTTGTTTTGGTTGAAGTTTTTGATCAACAGGACAATTCCCAGGTACCTATGCTTCATGAAGGGTTGTTGTAACCACTTCCAGCTGTCAGCGTCAGGTTGCGACCAAGGCAAACCCTTGGTTTCTTCATTCCAGTGTTGCGGGTGAGGCAAACAACCGTTGTCTTCAATCTTTTGGATTGAACAAGTCTTCTTGACTCCCGATGGGAATCGATCGGATGAGCTCGTGCGCATGTAGCGCCGCGAGCAACCCACTGCGCAATGGGATTTCAGGCAGAGCGAGAAGGAGTAGAGAACATGACTCGTTGGTGTACAGAGATGGGTGATAGGGTGGGATTTACCAAGTATATACGGGTCTGGGACTCGGTCAATTCCATGATTTGAGGTACCGGTATGCACGTTTGGATGTCAACATTACGATTCCGCTGTGATGCGAACTGGATGAAAACTTGTGGGGAATTGATTGTTCATAGGTTGAGACGATATTGTCTATCCGCTGATAGAACTCAAAACCTCGTTGATCTTGCAGGAAGACACTCAAACAAGCTTGGCAGCACGCCGCTCATCAGCCACCCGATATTCATCCTTGCCCTTCTTAACTCTTCTGCCTCTTCCGGTGACCCATGATCTCGCATCAGCTCCTCCAGACGCATCGAGCAAGCAACATACTGCTGGTTCGAAGTCATAGACAGTCCCCTTTTCTTCCACTCGATCACTTCCGACCACTGTTGTGTAGACCCGTAGCAGTCGCTCATCCACCCACAGTAGATGTTTCGGATCGCTTTCAGAACTTCCTCCGAAAACTGCCCCAAGCCTTCCATGGTGGTGACTTTATTCAACAGACCCTCCAAACGTTGAGCAAAGTCGGGACCGAAATCGCCCTTGCTCCACCTCGTCGCCAACTTGTTGCTTTCGGGGTCGTTCATGATTATCTGTTGAGCCATCGAGGAAAACGCTGAATCGAGACAGAAAGGGGCCAGCTCGTCCGGAGGAGACTGCAAGCCATAGCATGGCTCCTGGGATGCAGAGGGACTGCCATCAAGGTAGTGAGACGGGTATCCGTCAACGGGGCTATCGCAGTCATTGCTGAAGGCAGTAGCCCCAGTTTGCATCTCTTCAGGCTTGTGGTCTTGATCGGTCATCCAAGGTTCTCCAGTGCTTTCAGGAGAATCCGAGGCAGAGCACGTGTCCGCCCCCGAGCGCGATCGTCGTTTGATGGCATACTTGAAGAAGTTCCATCTGGCAAATTGGTTTTTGTACATCTTTGGTCTGTGTACGGCGGCTTTGTTAGTCATTGACCAGGCTAAGACTTCCCGCACAGTCAACCCCAGGGACATGGACCACTTACGTTGCTTTGAAATGGTACGTATTTTCCATGATGACGATAATATCTTTGAGGATGTGGTTCTGCACAATGTATAGTTGGTGGATGACGTTTTTCCAGGGCTCCCAATCCTCCGCCTTGCGTGGAACCATGGGAGTATGCGCCATGTACCCCTTTGAACTCGTACCCATTGTGGTGTGCCTCCTAACGCGAGTCCCGCCGTTTCTGCCTGTCTTTCTTGGGTACGAGGATGTGCGACGATGGTGAGGCGCAGTTTTATCACTCTCTGATGGACTCGCAGAACGGGATTCCGGAGGAGATGGTAGCTGGAAGTCTCGTTGGAACCCTGCCAAAGACCTTAAAGGCGGACTCAATCGGGCCTTGGTGTATGTATTGCTGCGGGGGAAGAGTTGCTCCTGCTGACCATGGGGATGCTCATCCGAAGGGGGACTTGGGAAACCATCCTCCGGTATGGAGTAGCATTCCTGAGACTGCCCATACATGACTATGTCGTCTTGCTGTTCGAGAAATGCTGCAATAATATCGTCTGGAGATGGAGACGCGCGCATTGATTCCGGGCTGGAACTTTCTTGAACAGCGTCTGTAGTCATGTTGGTGGGCGCTGTAGAGCAGTGGTTGTACCTAAGACAATGTTGTGGAGTCAATGTTAGCTCGTTGTTGAGCAAGAGCTGTCAATATGATTTGTGGTGTCGCGGCGAATGGACAGAGAAAGCAGGGTCTTTGTGCAGATCGACAAATATTGTGTTGATGCACGACGAGATGAACTCAGGAGAGAGGAAGGGAGTACAGCATTGGTGGGGGGATGTACACGCACTCTTATATCGGCCATGGTTCCGTGGAATCTCTACTCGCGGGGGGGGGGGGGGGGGGGGGGGTGTTTCCGGTCAAAGAATCGATTGGTGCCGATGTCTTGACAAATATCCAAAATGGGATAATGGGGCGTCGACATCGACAATAGCATAACATGTGCCTCGTCCAAGGCAGATCGGATAAGCCAGCCGGTAGCTAGGAAGTCGAGTTAGTCTTCTGAAGTGGGTAGCTCCAAGGTCACAACTGGTCACGACCCGAGAGCCTGGTTGGGTGATGGGCATCCTTTGTTTGTTGATGACCTATCGGCTCTTGGAAGCGGGAAAGGAAGCGGAGGTACGTACCTTTCTTCCGTAAGCGATCTTGTGAACCCTGGCGTACTGTGCCATCCGACAGCTTCCCACACAAAGCTGGAAATGATCCAAGGGTCTAAGACGGCTAGATTTTCGGGAACTGCTCGCCGGTCAGATGCCTTTTGTTTCGCCAATGTTGCGGCGCTGCTTTCTTGCTGCGGAATCGACTGTGTGGTTTGCGGTAGAGAAACCCGGCAACCCACACTCGGTGCCTAATACCGCCAGAACCGAATGTGATTATAGGAGAGCATTCAAGTCGTCACCAGCGCGTGTGACTCGAATCTTTCAGCCCCGTTAAGTATGCGAATCGTCCCCAGGGAGTTGATTCGCGACATGTCTCTTCTCAGGCGCTCTTCAGCTCCGGGTCGAGGTGCACCGGTATCGGATTGAGACCGATCATTTCGTTGAGATTTGGTTCTTCGAGACAGGCAGAGAGGAAGTGTTATCGGTCTGATCATGTCGTAATTGGTGTCGTGGGCGATTCGGTCTCATCGTGCGGATCATGGTCCTTTCTCTTTGCGAACGATTGTCTTTGGTGAAGTTGCGTTGAAAAGAAGATGACGACGATGTGAGAGTTTAAGTGCTTCTCCCGCGGAAGACCAAAAATACAGGGCATCGGAGACGGCTGGTGGGTCAAATGGTAGGGTGACCCACTCGTTCCTGAATTGCTCCACTTTAATAAGCAATAAGAGTGGAGACACTGGCCCTCCACCCGGACCTTCACTTACAACCACAACTTCCATTTCGTTTTCTCTCTCCAACTTCCTCCGGTTTTCCTCCGACAACATGATGCTGATCTCGAATCATCAACGATAACTTCATCTCCTCTATTCAACTCCGTCAAAACTCATTACACTCATTGCAATGGCTGCCTTAATCACCCACCAACGAGCAACTCCCCGATATTCACCTAGCTCCATTGGGTCTGGACTCGACTGAGGATTCCAACAATGGTTCGAAACAGCCCCATGCTCGGTGAACCTGTACAAGGACACTGTTCTGGCTCATGGGCAAAATATATCTCAGTCACTGAGTGGGATCGCAATCGCTCTACCAAGGCTGATATCTTGCAGAGTGTACACTACGGCTCAGCTTGAAAGGCTCCAATTATGGCTCACAATGAAGCCATACGGACGAAACATTATAATTCTCCCCCATTACCTTCGGCAATAATTCCCCAGTTATTCACGCGGACCCCTCCCAATTGCTGATCAGATCGGACCAGTTTCCACCTTGCTACAGATTTTCCCTGTCCAGTAACAAAGCTGATTTTCTCCTCTTCTCCAAAACCGGTGTGCACACGACAACAGACAGGCCGACCATGTAAAACACGGTCGAGTACGCGATAAGCATGATCGAGCATTGCCACACAAACATTCTTCGTGAGCTCAACTCCCATTGCGAGGAGTCCCCAGCTGTCAACATTGGAGTCACTTCGACCACGGGCACGGGGCCTGCTTTATTGCTTGCCTTTTCTTGACTCTGTGTTTCGCCAGCTTGTGCTTCAACATCTGTAGAGAGAAGCTTGAAGCGAGGCGAAGGGGTCGACCCCTTTTGCGCCAGGATCTGCTCCAGATGTCGTCGTATGACGACCTTCGCCAAGTGTACGTCGCAAGTTCGAACGTCCAAATCCTTTTTCTGGATGAGCGACAGCAGCGATAGTTGCTGCGACGAGAGAAAGATTCCAGAGATGCACAGCGAAAGCGATGCATACCAGAAAGCAGGGCCGGTCCAGTGCGAAGTCTTGACGTTTTCCCCAAGAGAAGGATGCCGTGATGATGGCTGTCATGGCAGCTGCCTATGCGTTTGTTTTTGTTTGTTAGCAACAGGCTCACTCAACCCTCCGTGAAGACCTCACGGCGCACAGTTCATTACCAAGTGGTGTTAGTTACCGCGACTGCCACAAAAGACAGCTCATCTCTTTTCCCCGTCCGCCAGGCCGCAATGGCGGTCAAGAGCAACGTTCGATTCTCTGGCACTTCTATGTCCAGGCCAGCAAATTCTTCGATCTCTTGCGCCGGTCGAACAGTGTTATGTATCAAGAGACGTTGATATGGGAGCGTGACGAAGAACCTGACCACAGTCAAGACAGCAGTGATTGTCTTACTGAGCCAGTTGAGTGCCGTGATTATGGGAGTTCTTTTGATGCTTTGAGGAGCCATCATGTGAGGAGCCATCATGTATGAATGGGGAAGACAACAAGTGTTGAGCTGTGAGTTGGAAGTCTTCTCCCAAGATGGATCCAGTTCCAGCTAAATACTACCATCGGTCCAAGATGCGAGTGTTTTGAACATTGAATCCCGAGAGCCTAATGGGAGACTTTGGCACATCCGCCTCTGTCAGATCACAACGAGACATCCGACTGCATGTGCAGGTGACCCAAAGGGAAGAAGGTGCCGTTCAGCCTCGCCCATCAAAATCGACTAATTTGCTTACTCATCGCAGATCATGCACCGATTCGACTCCAGACGACACTACTTCCTGATTTTGTGCACCCCCTCGCCTTCTGTAATTCAGTATTGACATCTCCTCGTCAGCATCCAGCCTGCAAAGTGCCATGTTAACTCACCACGGGCTACCCTCGAACCAATCTGTGAGCATGCCATTTGCCTAGACCGCGGGTGGCTTGCAGTTGTGCATATTCAGGGTTCAGCTTTGACAGCCTGATGCTGCCCACCTTCGAGACACGACCACTCATAACATTGGTGAGAGAACTGTCTGGCTGTCAGTGGCAGACAGCGGTTGGAGGAACCGGCTTACTCGTCTAGACTCAGGCCGAATTGGCGATGATAGGCTCAGTGGAGTCGGGTTGGTCCATTCACGGGATAACTGGTTTGCATCGTCTGGGGAATGTCCGAAAAAAATGAGAAGGGAGACAAAGAGATCTGGAGACTGCGAGTTTCGCGCCCTGATTCTCTCTTCAGAAAAGGTGGAGATATTTCACACTTTCTCATGGGGTCTGCTTCATGATCTATCCGCTATTGGGCTCCCCGAACCAACCTCGGCCTTGTCTAGAACATTCTCCCCAATACCTCCTGGCTAATCCCATTGCGCGATGCGGCGATTTGTTTCTAAAGCCTTCGGCCAAAGCTAAATGGTACCTGGACTTCTCATCCTTGCCACACTTCCAACCTCTGAGGAAAGAACAATTGGAGACTTGATTCCAAAGACATCGTGATTCATCAAGGATCAAGGGCATTGACAGACTACAGACTAAGTACAAACTCAACCTTCCTCTCAATTTTTCCACACACCCTTTTGTTGCCAGTGCCCTTCATCCTTTTCAAATTTTGGGACTTTGCCGCCTGTACCCCCTCCCTAAAGGCACCACAAGGCATCTTTCAACACTTCCCCCAACCGCCCCTGTCCCAAGCCCAGTCCTTCCCACCAACGATTGCCCGGCTTAAGGGGTGGTAGTAACATTCGCCGCCTTCCACTGATGGTTCTTGTCCCCGTTGATGCACTGCCAGAGCACGATTTTCGTGTTATCCCTTACGGAGCCGGTGTAGAGGTCGACGCAGAGTTCTGTTTTGGGGCGTGTCAGTCTGGGTCTCACCCCGTTGCCGATCGGCGATAAAAGCCTGCCTGACTTGTAGATGCAGTTGGAAAGAATGGTGGCAAGGGCAGAAAGAGGAAAACGTACTTGTGCCAGAGGCTTGGTCCAGAACAAGGTACCCTTCGGGCTGGTAGAGCCACTTTTGCGAAGCCTTGGTGTCGGCGCAGTCTTGGATGGTTAGGGGGGAGCCGTTGCTTCTTCCTGTTTGATTGGGGGGGGCCTTTGTGAGTAAAATGTAGCTCCAAGCGTTCGTTATCTATTGCGTTCCTCTTCTTGAACCTTTCTTGATTTTAACCCCCCCCCCCCCCCCCCCCCCCCCCCCCCCCCCCC
>RAOY01000007.1:887076-900052 GCA_009806085.1 Neurospora cerealis
TTTTTTCCCCCTTTTTTCCCCCCCCCCCCCCCCCCCCCCCCCCTTCTCTTCATCCCCATTCCTTTTGCTCCCTTTCATGTTTCCCCTCCAGTCCAAGGCATTTCTCTCCCCCCTCCCAATCCTAACAGTATCAAACCAAGGAGCAACTCACCGGTCCCAGCATCCAAGCAAAAGTTGGTATTAGCCAGCTGCACCTTGGTATTCCCATCCTTAATCCACCACTGCTGCTCAGGCTTGGGGTTGGCAGCCGCGACGGTGAACAAGATGATGCCTGATCCGCTCTTGACGGGTGTCTGCGCTTGCACGGCGAACTTGGCGTTCCAGACTGTGTTGAGGATTACTTGGCGGTAACCTTGGGGGAGGGTTGGGCTTGTGGTTTGGGTGAGGGCGGTTGCCGCGAAGGTGAGGGGGAGGAGGGCGGTGAGATGCATGTTGGATGTTGCTCAAGGTATGTAACTTTGGGAGAGGGCAAAAGGAAAAAGAGGTTGTTTTTTTGGGGGGAGGGTTGGGAAGAAACGGGAGACGCTTGGCTTATATTCTCCGGTGAGTCTGGCTCGTTTCTTCTTCACCTTGTACCATTCGATGATGGGACCTTCAGTCCGTTGATATTTAGGATTGCGTATTACAATTTGTTTCTTGCGCGGCAAATCTGCAGGGACGAAGAGGGATTGGCTCGGGAGCAATTCCAGGGGGGCGGCTGATCTCACACATGGAAACGAGCCGCGATGTGGCCCGCGAGATTGCAGTATAAAATGCGGAGAATGCCTTTCCGCTCAATCAATCGCTGCCGTCTCCCCTAGTCCCCATCGTGCACGTATAACCGGGAGCCAGATTTACCCCATATTTTGAACCGAAGCAGCCCAAAAGCTTGATTAAACCTCACTAGGAACTCGGCAGTTGCAACTGCCGCCCGAGAAACACCATATGAGCAGGGGTGCCGAGCATCACAAGGACGGTCGACACTCGGTTGATCAGTTGCCCCCCAATTCGTCTCTGGCGTTTGCTGTATGGCTGGTAGTAGAAACGATAAGCTCCAAGACAATACTCGATGGTATCGGGTGTTGCTTGCTAGAAGTGAGGCCGAGAAATAGTGACAAAAGGCCAAAGAGCAGCCGGGAAACGGCATATGGGTTGATATACCATCGCATCAGCAGCGGGCCAAATCTCTGTCTTTGTCCTGTTCTTCCAGCCCTGAGCTTATGAACCTGCCTTCTGATCTGACTCTTTCTCTTCATGTTTGAAACAAACGACGAACGATCAACGAAATCTGAAGAAACCACCACCATGCTTCTCAACATACTCACCTCTACTGGCCGCCCGGGCTGGCGGCCACCGCACCACCGAGTGCAGTAAATAAATTGCCTTGCTCCGGTTCTCCTGCTTCAGAGCTTTGTCGTTGGGCGCCTATTCTAGTCTAGACCCGCAAGATCCTCCCTCTCTTGACGTTATCGTGGGGGGAAACGCTCCAGCGCTTACATCCCGCTCCTTTCTCCCGCAGACTACTCGTCAACCCCGGCCTATTCTAGCGCCCCTCGCCTCCTCATCTGCATCAAATTCGTCGGCGGTGTACGTCAAATCATCCCAGTCAAATTCCCTTCAACTCTTTTCTTCCCTTAGCTGACTCACGTATATCCACCTACTAGAAAGACCGTACCGACAGCATGCATTGCTGGTAATCTGGGGGTGCATATCACCGTACCTGCGTGGGTACTTAGGGTTGAATGTAGAGGTAAGTAAACACCATCTCTCAAAATAACCGTTGCAGACGGATTCCTGGGCTCTGATTGGCTGGATTGGTTTGGCTCGATTTGGGAATGAGTGCTTCTTGCCTTCTTTCTACTCTACGAAACTACTCTCCCCCTCCGAAACTCTCCATTACACCCAACACCTTTCCGACATCAAAAACGCTTCACCCTAAACCTAGAGCGCCGCAACAGCAGCGACAAACCCAGCCAACGCCGCAGCCGCAGCAAAAGTTTGCTTAGGAGCGCCCGCATTCCCCGAAGCCGTCGTCGACGAGGCACCGGCAGAGCTGCCACTCCCACTAGCACCAGTCGCTCCCGAGCCGGCAGCAGTCGTGGTCGCCTCGCCCGCCGCCGCCCCCGTGCCCGTCGTCTTCGCCGGGTACGCACTAGTCAAGGAGCAATCCCGTGCATTCGCCTCGCACGCCAAGCTCACATAAACGCTCACATAGTTATCATACACACTCGTGCACTCCTCATAGTTCTTATGCGGCATCATGAGACTGAACAACACATCCTGGTAGACCGGCTTGCACGCCTTCGCAAGGCTCGTAACCTCGGCCAGATGGGCTGACACATAACTGGCGCTCGCGGAGCTGAAGGCCGAGTAGGTCGAAGCCAGGCTAGCCGGCGGCGTTAAGGGGCTGGTGTAAGTCCCGCAGATGGCCGCGTAAGCGTCGTTGGAGGAGGTCGCCGTCCAGCTGTCTTCGTCCCCGTTGACGGCGTCTTCGAGCCAGTCTTCGAGCTTGCCGGAGGGCTCCGGGGCGGAGGTCATGAGGGAGTTGTAGGCTAAGGCGCAGGAGGTGTAGAGAGGCTTGAGGGTGGAAGAGAGGCCGGCGGGGAAGAAGTCGTCTCTATCGTCGGATTCGACGTCGATGTCGTCGACGGAGGGAACCTGGTCGTCGTCGTCACGCTTCTTATGCTTTTTCGCGTCGACGTGTTTGGGACGCGGTTCAGCGCGGAAGGCGCCGTGACTCTGGCGAGCCTGGATAGAAGGGGGTTGGGTGACTTCGGGTCCGACCGCTGCGACGGCGTGGTGGACTGGGGGCGCAGGAGCAGCAAGGGCGGAAACGGTGGTGGTTACCGCCGCGAAGGTGGTGAGGGTTCGGAGATGCATTGTGTTTGGTGTTGGCGAGGCTTTTTCGGGTTAAGTTAAGGACGGAGTGGTGATGGTTTGGAAAAGTGTTGATGATGCAGTGGTGATGATGGTGCGGCGGGGGAAAACCGTTGACAAGGGAAGGGGACAATGGGATTTATCAGTTGTCTTTTAAAGTTCAGTTAGCAAGGGGTTCTTCTCGCTTGATGTCATGTCATTTATCGTCGGCAACATTTCATGCTGTCGTCCTCGCCCGACTCACCGGAGATTGCGCTGTCACCTTTTAGGGTCTTGGCCTGATTCACAATCCCTGAAAGTAAAGACATGGACAGCTGAGGGGTTAACTCAATTGGGAATCCCAACCGTCAGCCGGTCTTTTTTTACTCAGGCTGGCCTCACAGGGCAACTGAATCTTGGCGCGCCACACGCTCGTGAATAAGATTCCGATGCTGCTGTTTCCCCTACCCTCGACATGCTAATTTCCCATTCAGTTCCAAGCAACAAGGCGGCTTTCTGCTCAGCTTCTATTATTGCAGTGGTCTCCAGTTGTCAGATTTCCGTCTCTGCTTCCTCGCTTTCGCTCTAACGGGAAAACACAGCCAAAACGGGTTTCGTAAGCAGGTAGATAACACTGGTTTCCGAACAGCAGCAGTCCAGATTGCAACGTTGGATGCCGCCCAACCCATGGCCACTCAGCTTCGACCCGTCAGCGAACCGCGGCCGATTTCTGCTTCAAACGAGACTGCGACATACTAATCATGGATGGTATTGTATCCAATCCAATTATGGTATCCAAATACTAACAGCATACACATTACATCTTCAACGGACGATCGACCCTTGGCCTCTTTGGCCTTCGAAACGGATGCGCCTCGGTGTTCAAGACGAAATCATCGAGACTGATGACATCCGGCGGCGAAAAGGCCAAGTAGAAATACTTAAGCGTCTCGGCCAACCAAAAACTCTGCGAAACACTCACAATGTCAGCTGTCCGTCATCCCAACACATCATCACCAGGAAAAGTTAAAGAACTCACCTCCATGTAATCCTCCTTCGGCAGAGGATACTCGGCCTTGGTCACATCCAACACGGCCGCATTCGCAAATTCGGTTTCCGTCCCATTACTCACAGCCTTGAACATATCCCACGCCGCCTCGTGGAACTCCTGCCGGCCCGTAATCCTCCACATAACAAAGACGCTCTCGATCGCCTCAGGTCGCAGGATATATCTCGGATCCTTGGCCGTCGTGAACCCCTTGGGCAGATGTTCCTTCCACTCGGGCCTCTTCCTCTTCTCCCTCTCCCACAACTCCTCATTCCACCTACAACTCGCATCATCCCTTGACTGACAAGGCACCATATTATACCTCTCGGGCATCATCCCCGTCGGCATCGCCCTATAAGCGTAAACACACCCCTTCGTGATCTTGACCCCCTGACTATCCACCCACTCCGGCCTCCTAAACAACTTCCCACTCAACCCATAGATCCCACCCACAAAACACCCCAAATGCTCGCTCTCCGGATTCAACAACATCTCCTCCGTCCCATCCACCGTAACATCCGCCGTGCCAATCATCAACACGTCCTCATTCCCAGGCAACATCGGCCTAAAGAACAGCGCCCTATCCGCCGCCTCCAAAAACGCTCTCGACATGCCCTCATACCTCGGCTCCAGCCCCCCCGTAAGCGCATACATCTTGGGCAAATACTCATACAACGAATCCGCACATCCAGCCACCCCAAACTGATTCCCATTCACCACGTCCTGTCTCGCCATCGACACGTAGATAGGCCACAAGCCCGGAATCCGCGTGAAATTCTGTCCTTGCTCAAAAACATCCATGACCCGTGACGCAGCATCGTAGTATTTCATGTCCCCCGTCACCTGGCTAAGGCGGGTCATTTCCAGCGTTAATGTCCCGGGGCTGGCGCTGACCACACTTCCCTCCACATCCAACCCTTCCCCCGTTTTCGCTCGCTCAAAGTCGATAAAATCCACCGGCATCCTTTTCTCCGTGTTGAACCCCGCGTATAACAAATCCCCCAACTCTTTTGCCTTGGTCAACAAAATCTCCCTCCCACTCAAATCGTACGCCGCCAAAAGTCCGCCGAGATACCGAATGTTGGTCTCAAAAATATTCACCCTCCCATTTCCGTCCTTGACAACGCCAAAATCAATCCCCGCTACAGCTTCCACCGCCTCGTCAAACTCCTCCCTCAGGCCCATGATCCAGAGCGCGTCGAGTGAATCAACCAGTGTTGCGGCCCAGCCTGAGAATTGATCTTTGTACCCGCCGGAGATGGGCTGTAAAGCGTCTTTTTTCCATGCTAACTCCCGGTAAGTCTTCCAGTTCTTCACGAACACATCTTTCACTGCCTTGCGCCGGCTTTCGCGCACTTTACGCGCTGCTGGGGTCTCGGGAGGGAAGTGGTGCTGCACGGGGGGCAGTGAGACGGGGCGGCCTACGGGTAATTGCCGGGGGGGTGACGGTGGGGGGTATTTGTGGTCGACACTGCTCCAGTCGAAAGAGGTGTTTGATACCAGTTTGGACTGGGAGGAGGAAGGGGAGGAGGAAGAGGAGGGGAAGGGGGCGTTCATGTGGTGTTCTAGCCAGATGGATTCCGGGATGCCGTGGCGGGGGTCGTATGGACCGGACCATGATGCCGATGGGGATGTTGAGGTGAAGGAGGTGGTGGAGGAGTGAAGGAAGTAAGCGAGGGTGAAGAGGACGAGGAGGGCGAGGAGCATGTGCCGACGGCGGGAGGGGCGGAGGTGCCGGGGGATGCTGGTGGAGGGGAAGCGCGCCATGGTGGGGTGGTGGTGATGATGCCGGAGTGCCGGAGGTTGGTGGTTCAGCAGGGCGTGATGCCGCGGGATTGTGAAGGCCTTGGAGCGGGCATGTAGATGTTCTGTCGTCTTGCGATCTCACTTCCCTTTTCAGTTTCGCGTCTTCAAAGGCTCCAAACGAGTGCAGAAGATGATGAAAAGTCCAAAACAAATGAATGAAATAAAGGTGAGTAACCGATCAGAACACTTTGTCTCATCAATCACTTTTAATCGACCCTTCAAGTCGTCAAAAGCCCCTGAGCACCCCCCCAATTGCTTATTTCGTCTTAGTGGACGTGGTGCCGCCGCCACTGTTTCGCTTCATCCACTCAGCGGTCATTGTAGGCGCACAGTACCACGCTAGGTGCGGGTAAAACGAGATGTCCTTCTTTGGATGCAACGGTGGAAGATTGGCGGGAGTTGGTGGAGAATTGGCGCATTCTTTAGCTAGGTGTGACGAACGGCAGTCTGATCTGCCTAGATGAGATAGCTGAAGGAAGTAAACTATCAGGCGCAGTTCGGTGAAGCCAAAAGGTTCACAACAAGTATCGTTATACGTGTCTCTGATGACGATGGTCTATTGACTACTGTCGAACTATCTGACAATCTGAGTTCTCCAGTCGTCCCTTTATATCCCACATATCTGTCGTAGTGTATCCTATTCTCTAGTACTCGTTCTTATCCTAAGTTCCTACTCACTTCGAGTTCTTACTCACTCGTGAGCGCCCTTGGTTGACGTACGCCTTCTAGTTCAATCCCCGTTTGGGGTTACACTGCCCTGCCTTGGTGTGACTGTTGCTTCCCGATGGCTTGGTTAGCCGTGTACTCGCTTAAGTTCGTAACACTAGGTAGACTCAAATCCTTCCCTAGGTAGACTAAACCCACTTTTTTGGGCGCGCAACCATATCTGTATCAGCCGCGCAAATACTTACAAGGCGCATCACCAAGTCCTCGTTATTTAGAATTATTTATTACCTTCAATTTAGTCAATTGGAAGCTAGTAGTACTAGTATTATCGCCCCCTAATTGTTCATATACTAGTCCGGTTATTGCCCGTAAAACCCTCCCTAGAAATACAATAACTGCTACTCACCATATAAGTGCTAGGGAAGGTACTAGAGATAGTGCTAGAAATTCGCCCTCTATACCCTCCTATTCACTTTACTAAAAGCACTTGGCACTAGGGGTGATCCCATAGCAACAGAGACACTGCAACGACAACGACAATGACGACGACAGCGACAGCAACAGAAATAACAATAGCTTCAAATCAATAGCACCGCGAAGAGAGCGTTCACAAATACTCTAGCGATATAGTAAGATTGTCGGGCACGGTTGGGAGCTAGAGATTGGCTGCACACCCAAAAAAGTGGGTTTAATCTACACAGGGAAGCATTTGAGTCTACCCAGCTAAAGAAACCGGAGAATTGGCGGTGGTGAGGTTGTAGGCTGGGATAAACTTGGCTGGGTTGGACAAAAAGAGCATGACATGTGTGGGGAAAGAGAAGGGGGAGATGAGGATTTACTGTAGATCTGTCGCGGAAGAAGGGGGAGCGGAATTGACGTTCAACGACCAACTTTCTGCCCACGACCTCTTTAAACATCTGGAGTCCCTTGGAAGACAAGAGCACGAGTTAGAAGGGGTTTTGATAGCGAAAAAGGGTTTATTCCACGTGGTACAATGCATTGGAAGCCCGATCCCTCAGCAGCTCAGCCAGACCGAAAGTGCTGAGATATGCGTCCGCTTCCACATTTGGCTGAATTGCTTCAATTTCTCCAATACTCAGTCTCAACTTCCATTCCAGCCCATTTCCTCGTCCTAATTGCGTTCCCAATCCGCCCAGCACCCATTAAAACGGAAAAAGCTTCAAAGCCCCCCGTCAAAACATCCCACAACCCCCGGTTTATCCAGTCCATATTCCAACCCTTGCCCATCCAAATACCTCAACACCCCACACTCGGCCAAAAGCTCGATCCTCGCACAATTACTCGGCAGACTGACCGTCCCATCCCCATTCGACTTGACAAATCTAACCGGATACTGCGGCCTCGTATAAACCGGATCAGTCTCGTTACACACAATGAACGTGCCATGCTGATACAACTCGGGCGCCTCACTATCCGTTACCGGCGAGCCAGGAGCGGTAGGTTTATCAGCCTCGGGTGAGTCCGGGCCGGCGGAGGAGATGAAGAGACGTGGATGACCGGACGGACTAGAGATAGAGATGGATGGCGTGGAAAGCCCGAAGAAGATGCCGAGGTAAAGGACGGAGGGGAAGTCGGAGTCGTAGATGCCGCCGAGACGGATGGAGAGCGGGAAGGGGTTGGAGTCGTCAAGGGAGATGCCGCCGGTGGAGTTTTGGTAGTAGATTTGGTGGGGACCGGAACTGGATCTTTCGGCGATGGTGTTTGAAGATGATGATGAGGACGAGCCGGAACCGGAAGAGGCAGTGGTGTTGGGTTTGACGAGGACGGCGGTGCTTTGGCCGGCGCCGACGTGCACGCCGCGTAGGGACCAGTGGTTGATGTCATCGAGGAAGAGATTGCGGGCCATGTCGGGGTCAGTGAGGTTGGCGACGAGGGCGAAGCCGAGGGCGGTAGAGGTTGGAGGTTGTTGAGACGTGGAGGAAGAGTCGTCTAGATGAAGAGGAGTGGCAGTTGTGAGCGTAAGGGCCGCGAGGGCGATGAGGGTGGTGGTGAGCATCTTCGTATGGTGTTGAGATGCTGCTTGGGTTGACAGTGAAAGGTGAGTAGAGATGATGGATATCCAGTGGAGTTGATCGACTTGCTGAACACATGATTGATGCAGTGCGAGAAGGGGACTTTTGCTTTATATCATGATCACGACGGGTTAGCAAGTTCACTTGAGCCTACCTCAATGTTATTGCGACCGCCATCCTTTGCCCAGTGCGACGGCCATTGCGCGAGGCAGATTGCATGATCGTGATGCGGTCGGTGAATGCTGTCAACCCTCTTCACTCGAGGAAAGAATAACCGCCCCGACGGCAAGTCTCCCGTCGGATAGTTTCAAGGCGAGCCGCGAAGCTTTTCGTGGGCGGGACCGATGAGTATAAAAGTCCCCTGCTTTCAAGCTGAAGAGATGGCAATCGTGATGGTTGATGGCGCCCAGGAAAAGTGCGGTCAAGACGTGGTTCCCGCTTCGAGATTTTCATTGGTGAAAAAGGCGCATCTGCGTAACGTTCTTGCCGTGGTGTTTTGGTCAATGAGCTCCATCTCCGGTTGCGGTTTCGATGAGATGGAGATTGGGGCATGACAAGACACTCGTTGCCGGAGAGTCGGGAGCGAAAGTACCCCGGTCATTGCCGCCGGAAATATGTTCCATTACTCTTCGGTCGCTTCTTGCGGTGGAGTTGTATACCTTGATGGTCGCATTTTTGACATTTTGTCTCAAGTACTTTTCCCGTCTCGAAGATTTGGAAAGGGAGATGGAAGGAGAGAAGAAGATGAGATGATGGCACAGATGACAGGAAAGCTTGCGGGGTGTCAGCAGCTGCTCTCAGCACTGACAGCTGGCAATGCGCGGTCACGGTTACACACTAACAGCTCGTAACGCTGAATGCTCCAGAAGCTGTTAGTGACTTGGTGGGAGTCCAGATATGGGGTCTGGATCCACTGATTGGACCAGCATTGCCGGCCGAGACAATAGCGCTAGCGTTCAACATCGGTCGTCGATTCGCGCGCCTGAAGTTCGTCCACAGCTCACTTCTGTTTGTTGATTGATTCTAAAGTTTGATAAAACATCACCATTCGTCATGTTCGCAGAAGCGGTGACCTTTTTGAGCGACATGACGCGACATCAATGACACCCACATGGTAGGCACACACGCGACAGCCATGGAGCCTTCTACCACCGACCGCCAACCGGACCCTTCGACTACGGACTCGGATTCAAGTCCAACGGCTGCAGACCCCGCCGCCGAGACTAACCCGGAAGCCGACGCCGACAACAAGGCCGACTCTCTCTTCGATGGCGCAACACCTGCATTCGAGTCTCAAGTCCAGAGTCCCGCCCAAGTCCAACCTGGAAATCAAGACAGCCATGAATCCCATTCTGAACCTGAAAGTCCCGCGTCTGAGACGCAACAAACAGATGCTCAACCTGAAGGCCGACCTGAGACTTCAAATATAAGTCAAGAACACACTCAACCAGCCCGTTCTGATACTTCATCTGATGGAAGTCGACCCTCGACCGGAAATGCCTCAACCCCATCAAACGGCCATCCCAACACCAACACCACTGCCAACAACGGCCCTCCACCCGGACCTCATAGCAATATTCATCCTCGGCCAGCACCAAGCCCTCATCCCAATGGCATCTTTGGACTTCTTGGCCCGCCACCCCCCGATCCAGGCCCAAAGCCCATGCCTCCAGCACCCGCTGTCCATGGTCCCTTCACTTACGACAAAGACGGCTTCAAGGCCCTGGGCTTCAAGCGGGAGACTCCCTACAACGTCAACAGGATCATGCGCGATCCCACTGCCGCCCCGCCCATGGAACCCGTCGCCAAAGCCTGGTTCCACGCCCAACTGATGCACTACGGCATCCCCCTTCACCAGTCTCCCCTCCGCGCCGAGCCTCTTCCTGCCGACCTGTTCTCCGCTCTACAGACGGCCCTACGCAAAGAAACCATCAAAGAAGGCAAGCTCCCGCCTGCTGACATTCTGACCATTGAGTACAACCTCAAGAGACAGTTCAAGGACATCTACAAACAGTACAAAGAGGCATTCAGGTACTGGGAGCAGCAGACCTTTGCACGCTGTGCCACGCCCACCGACGAGATCAACTGCAGCCTCGACCTCTTCATGGCCAAGTATTTCCTCAAGGGCACCAAAGGCCGACCTGATCCCAGGAAAACACGGTACCCCATCATACTGCACAAACTAAACGACTACGACGGCACCCGCAAGGTTGTCAAGGCCGTTCCAGGATTGCGCTCCCACATGATGCCTCTCTGGTCCGTCATCTGCTGGGAGGAGTACGGCATCGAGAGGGCCATCGAGGAGGCGTTTGCCAGCATTGCAGCCTCCCATCCGTCCATAACCATCCATGTGCCTACCATGGAGGCCCATTTCCACATCGACTACTTCCTGTCCAAATACTGGCTTACCGGCTTGTACGGACGCCCCATGCCCATGTTGACGCAGGAGCCCGTCGTCATCGAAGGATGGTTTGGAGGTCCCGATATCCGGAATGTCCTGACACAGGCCGTCCTTCGCGTCCCGGACCTCCGTGTCTGGGCTTTCATCGGCAACGGCATCGACAAGACGGTTATCGGCTGGGGTGATAGGCCATTCCAAGTCATCCAGCACCTCCGAATCACATGCATGCACCAACAAGTCGCAAGCGCTGCGCCGCAAAGGGTGGAAATCCAAGGTAACCCTACCTGGGAATTGGCACTTCAACCTCACTTCCGCTTGTGTCAGGTAAAAGCCGACCTCTTACGGACAAACCCCCACCAAGCATATGAGCCCTTCGAGATCGAAGAGCTAGTCGGCTCGTGGCTGGTCCAGTGTCCCGCCTTGGAAAACGGCGGATGGGGAGGACGTCCCGGCGAAATGACCATCGATATTCTCAACTGGCCGGTCGACAGCTACGGCCTGGTAGCCTCCATCAACCTCAAAGTCGCTCTAGGCACCATGATCCTCGCCAGATCGGAACGATTGCTGGACGACCTGTCAGCCTACCTGCTCCACGACCCTGAGGTTCTGCCACATATACCCCATAAGAAGCGAAGACGAGGCGATGACTTCTTTGTCGAGTATCCGCGACGGAGATCCCCTTATGAACCCATGCCTCCCCTGCGCATCTTCTTCGACTGGATCGGCCGGCGAACAGGCGAGTTCGATGTTGAACTAGACATGGATCCCGCAAACAGGAACAGAGGCTGGGTGGACATTGACATGAACAACAAAGTTTTCGGCAAGGGGTGGCTGAAGTACGTCAAGTTCTTCGGGAAGGACAACCCGGTGGCGTTCTCCATGTACAAAGTGATGGATCAACCCAGGAAGATGCCAGAACAATGGAGCAATTTCAGGCCTAAGCAGATGGAAGCACAGCTCCAGAGGCAGGTGGAAGCACAGCGACAGAGGCCGATCGCGGAGCCGAAGGGGATCATGGTCACTTCGAAGATACCGCCACCGGCGTCGGACCACACGCTTCCACCACTACCACCGCCACGATCAGGGCCGCCACCACCGCGCCCAGCGGCTCCACCGACGGACCTCCCTGGGTTTCAAAGAATACGACCAAGAGAACCTCCTCAGGGGATACAGATCGGAGTGCATACCCTTCCGCCCAAGAAGCGACGAGGGCCGAGGAAGGGTCACAATAAAGCGCCGCCTGTCGTCGATGGGGTTCAGCAGCAAGGTGATCGGGAGCCGCGTGAGGGAGGCGACGGCCAGGGAGAGAGAGATATCTCTACCTCGACACCGATGGAGGGCGAGGGACATGAAGAGGAATATGGGTCAGAAGAGGACGAGGAGCAGGAGGAGGGACAACAGGAAGGGGAACGACAAAACGACGAAGGACAGCCACGGGAGCAGGAGCAGGAACAAGAAAAGGGACAAGAAGAACAAGAAGAGGAACAAGTTGAGGAGGGTCAAGAGCAGGAGGATGAAGATGACCTTGAAACATACGAAACACCAGCAGAAGAGGCACCACCAGCATCAGACGGAAAGGAACAGCAGAGAGACGATGACGGCCAACCAAAACAGCAGGGAGAAGAACAAGAGGAGGAACGCGACGAGGAGCAGGACGATGATCAAGAGGAGGACGAGCAGAACGATCAAGAGGAGCAGGAGGATGAGCGAGGGGAGGACGAACAAGCACAGGGAAAGGAAAGCGTACAACAAAAGTAACCGGGATCATCCGCTTCATTCAATGGCGTCTTGAGTCTATGATTACGGCGTTTTGGGTGCTTTGGTTGCAATTGGAAAACGAAGTGGTTCAATATTAGCAGCGCCTTGTGTTTACGAAGTCAAACGCTATACATCCTCAAACTATATCGACGGATCTTTCCCATCTTATGACATCTTGCTACTTTTCCCCCTCTACTTTCTGATGTGATGTCCCATCGACGGTCCACCCTCGTGAATACCACCGGGAATCTCGCTGAGCCCTATCCACATTAACTCATGTCAGCCCGGCAACAACACAAGCACACCAACGCAACAGCCAGAGCCAAAAGAAAGAAAGAAAGAAAGAAAGAGAAGGAAACTTGCACCCATCAATCCTCTTCCCCCCCCCCCCCCCCCCCCCCCCCCCCCCCCCCCCCCCCCCCCCCCCCC
>RAOY01000007.1:900148-956030 GCA_009806085.1 Neurospora cerealis
CCCCCCCCCCCCCCCCCCCCCCCCCCCCCCCCCCCCCCCCCCCCCCCCCCCCAACCTGATCCTTCACCCCACAACTCATTCCCCACGCTAATACTCTGCGTCTTCAGCTGCGGACGGTTAACATTACAATTCGAGTCCATCGCCTTCTGGAGCGCGTCGTCATCCTTCCATCCAAACACATGAAATCACCATGATTTCCGTGCCCCGCCGCGTCCCCCCTCCCCCCTGGCTCCACACGAACGGCTGGCTTGTGGTTGTGCCGTCCATCGGCCACAGGTTCTTGTCATTGAATTTTGAACAAAGTGTGTCCCAGATTGACTTTCGTAGAAGAGCTGCGGGGATCTTGTCCGGGTGAGTCGATGGATAATCGAAGGAGAAGGGTTCCTGAGGAGGAGGGGTAGGAGAGTGCGATTGGTGGGGGAGGGGGACGAGGTCTTGGGAGGGTACCGAGGTCTTGGCTACCTTACCCTTGGGGACATGATCGAGAAGCTGCGCGCAATCATTTGAGGAGGTCTTCCACGTCCCCCCTTCTTAACAGTGTGGCGGCTGGGGAAAGACGATTCAGGCTAGCAAGAGTTGGAAAACATAATCTATAATGTCTCAATGATATACATGATGGTTCATGTCTCACCTCTTTCTCCCTGCCTGCCTCACTCGGTCTTCTGATGTCCTACCTACTCTGTGCCTCGCTCGGCTTCACCCGGCGGCACCTCCTCAGCGACGTCCTTTTGTTGTTGTTCTTGCCGTGAGTCCTCCCACAACGAAAGCGCCTCCTCCCTCGCCAGAATCTTCGTCCTCCCCTTCGCCCTCTCCGTCAACACCGCCGCTCTCGCCCTGCCGCCTCTCTTCCTCGCCACCGCCGTGCTGGTCTTCAACCCAACTGGATCCTCCACAAACTCCACCGCCAACAACACCGCCGAAACAACCAGGAACCCCATCACAACAAACACCCCGCTCACCTCCAACGCGATAAACACCGTGCTCCTATACCTAATCACCGCCGCCACCCCTCCCACAATCGTCGCCAGCATAATCAACATCCCCGGCTGTCCCGCCACCGCCAGCGCTACGGAGCTCAGCCCGATCGGCCACAGCGCGTTCATGCTGTACCAGTACACCTGTGACACATGCAGCGGCATGCGGGTCCAGTTTTTGATGGCTAGTTGCACCATGGCCAGGTGCTCGGCGTCGCCGCCCCTGAAGGTGAGTTTGTACCAGGCGATGAGGAAGGTGACGGTGTTGAGGGAGCGGGCGAACATGTGCTCTAGGGTGGCAAGGGCCCAGAGGAGGTAGGCTATTTTGACGAGTTCTAATTTTTTTGTTTTCCATTTCTGCTCTTTCTTTTTCTGCTTCTTCTTCTTCTTGCTCTCGTCGTCGTCGTCGTCGAATAGATGAAGCGTAGACATGCCGCCGCCGCCGCCATAGTTGCCCGGCTGGGAAGAAAGATAGTCAGAACCATCAGGAGGAACTCCGTAGTAAATGGTTAGTGTCGCAATCGCCATGCCACCAGCAAAATCCCAAACCATTTTTTGGATCAAGGAGAAGGCATAATACCACCACGAAAACCCAAGCGCGTACTCGAGGAAGAAGGCCGGGTTTCCGAGTGCGAGGCGCAGGTCTTCCATCGGCGTGTACCACATCCAGTTGCCGAGCCAGGGACAGAAGATGTTGCGGATGTGGTTGATTAGGACGGCGATGAACAAATAAACGAAGGCCGGGCCGTAGCCGGACGAGAGCAGCGCGGCTTTGATGAGCGGCCAGCGGTCTATGGCGCCGCCGGTGAACGCGCCGGCAGCAAAGTTGTCGAGGAAGGTGAGGAGGCCGCCGTGCTCGGCTGTTGTGTCGGCGCTAGGGTTGGCGGGATTGGTAGAAGAAGGTTGAGGTTCTGAGGAGGAAGAGGAGGTGGTGGTGGTGGTGGTGGTGGGCCCGCGGAGTAAGCGAGAGAGGCGAGAGGGTATGAAGCGTGTGACAAATGACCCTGCCCCGCCTCCGCCCTGGAGTTGGGGGAAAGTGGCGAAGGAGGAGGTGCGTTGAGAAAGAAAGGGCATGTCGTTGATCGTGTATGTTGTTGCTGGATTGGTTGAGCGTTTGCGAAGATTCTTGGCTTTCTCAACAAAGGAAGCGGCGCAAAGTCGATAGGGAGAAATCCCGAGAGGATGCGATTTAGATGCATTAGCTGCCAACTGGGCATCCACTGATGAGTTCTGGGTCTTGACAGTCTTGGTGGCGCAGGAACCCTCCTTCGTCAGCCGACTAAGAACCAACAAAGCCGTGTCATAGTCGGGGTCGCTCGGTTCCTTAATGATTAACGGGTTGTGCGTGTTGCCGTTGGGCAGTTCCGACATGAAGGGGTAGCTGGCTATGCCTTCCATGAAGTTGGCAACGTTGATGAGGATGTCTAGGGGTAACCAATTGTCATACTCCTTGAGGAGCTCCTCGTAGATGGGCTTCTGGGCGATAATCATTGCGAGGGAGCGCAGGTCTCGAGCCACGTCCGCGAAAATGTAGATGAGTGCCGCTGTCAAGCCGTTTGTGTCGTCGTAGAACTGACGGAGTTTCTTTGGGACGTGGTCAATCCACACGGTTTGTACCTTGGTGAGTTTACTCGGGGGATTTCCCCATTTCATCGGCATGTATTCATCCGGACGCCGTTCGAACCCTTGCCGGGCTTGATGCAAGCGTGTACACCAAGTGGAAGAGCTTCCCGTCGCTAAGATGGATAGCAAATAGATCGGCCTCTCCAGCGCGTCCTGAGCCTGCTTGATAAGCCCGGTACATCGAACCCAGTCTTCGGTTGCCGGAACGGAAATCGGGCCCGTCAAGAAGTCGTTGAGCACCAGCAGGAAGACCAAGGTGTCGTTGACGACACCGATCATCATCATCTCAGCCACGACACCTTCGTCAGGATCAGACAGATTCCATCTGGCCAAACTCCAGTGTCTGTTCCAGTGTGTCCAAGCATAGAGCACCAGCGAGGACGTGGGGACATTCTGATCGTGAACATGGCCTAGCCGGAGAACAGTCCTACTGATGATGACGGCGCATTGCCAAGCGACAATCATGTTTGCCTGCTGGACATTGAAACCCAGTCGCTGCACCGGTGCAGGTAGGTCTGTACTCCTCAGCTCGAACATGACCGTGGCCAGCTCCGGGTCGCTTAGGGTGACATTTGTGCGGCCGGGGTTGCGAGTGTCCGGGTGGAACGATATCAAGCCTCCGAGCAAGCCGGTGAGGGAAGCAACGGCGGTCTCCTCATCGAAATACACTCCGTTGTTGATGAATACATCGAGCTGGTCGCTGCCTCTGGTCGAGTGTGTTTGCTGTATCAGGAGGGCAAGCCAGAGTTCTCGAGACTGGATGGGGCGAGCGGAGACGCAGAGCCAGCAGAGAGCTATGCGGGCGAGTATGAACAGGTCTTCATCCGAAATGGATTCGACGACCCGGCATATCTCCTGGTGAAGTCGATTCCGGTTGTCGTTGTCCATGATCGGTGTGGTTGTGGGAGATCTAGATACACGAAGGTGATTACCAGTGTGGCCAAGCAGGTAGGACTTGTCCATGCAGCTGTGAAGTTGTGAACAGGATTGCCAGCTTTATAGACCCAATACGATAGAGATAGGTAACCACCTCTTCGGCTCTCGGCTGCAGTGCCATGGGGCTTTGAGACCCAGTAAAGCGCTGGGTAAGGCATATTGAAACGCAATCGGAGTTCAGCCGCTCCCCGGAGCCAATGACTTTTGTTGATGGTCGCTGCACAGCTTGCGCCACAAAATCAATAATAGTGCGGGAAGTGGGACGGGCGATGTCTTCAGTGACGGAAGCCACGGAAAGCTGGTGACAAGAGAGTTGCAATGGCGTGTCATCCCAGCTTGGCGGTACGTTCCAAATGCGGTAAGTGTTCCGAGACTTTCAACGTCCGCCGTTATCGTTGTTCAACGCCTGTTTTCTTTAGAGACAGGTTGAAGATAAGTACCCCAAAAGTGGGCCCGTTAATGAGACGTCGTTCTTGAAGCATGGTATTAAGGTGCTGCGTGTGCCCTACATCTGCGCGTGGCCTCCATCCCCGCTGGGGAATGTGTGAGGTTGGGTGCATCGGGTATGCCATATCCGTAGCTGCATCTTCCAGGACGGATGGGAGAAATCGAATACAGGGAAAGAATGGGGCCAGTCAATTGGGAGATGTATAAGGTATGATGGCGGAGATAGTGTTGTTATTATAAAGAAGAGGAGGCGATTCAAGCAGCAAAACCCCGGATCTATAGCCCGCTTGTGGCCAACTCGAGCCATCATTTTTTCTTCGAGAACACTCGAGAGACGCACAATAACGAGAAAAAGATGTGGCTATCAGCTTTTATGGTCGCCTACCACGTTTATTTGATGTCCCGTTATCTGCCTCCCAAGTATCAGTAACTCCTCCTCGCAGCGGTTGATCCTGCAACCGGGTGGCATCTTCGTAAGTCGTAGCTACGTCGACATCTTCCCTGAGCTCCAGGCCCTGTCGATCTTTTTCTCGTAGGCAAAATATGCAGCCAGATTGTCATAAGTCGTATCTTCGTAAAATCATCATGCAAGCACCGCCTCTCTTTACTCTCAAACATTCGACCCAGCGAAAGACCGTGTCAGCCTCAGTGGACTCAAGCAATGACCCCCATCTCCACAGACTCCCCCGAAGTCCCTCTCTTCTGACTCTCATCACTCTCCTTGCCCTTGTCCAGGGGCTGTGCTCTTCGAGGGACCTCCCTCAAAAACGCACCGACCTTTCCTCCATTTCCGTCTCCCAGTCCAACCCTCTCGGCCCCCTCCTTTCCGACTACTCCAAATTTGAGAGTAACCGCACCCAAGTCGCTAGGGAGGTAGGTCTTTGCTGCATCCGTTCCGGCCTGCTCGCGCAGCCAGGGTGTTTGAGAACTCTTGAGCAGCTCGCAAGGCCCTGCTAAACGGAGGACGGGGATGGAGTCGCGGGCGTGGATGCGGCTCAGATAGAACGAGAGAGAGATGATAAGAGTGACCAAGAGGAGAGGCAGGAGAAGGAGGAGGAGGGAGCGCGACCGTGAGAGGAACTGGAGGGGGTAAGTGGAGGTAAGAAGTGTGGTGTTCCCGGCGGATCCAGATTGAGACGCAGTGGTGGACTGTAAGAGAGCACCGATGGAGAGATGGATGAAGGACTCGATGCCTTCGATCGTCCAGGTATTGCGCTGGGGAGTCTGGCCGGTGTAGGCTATGGCGCGGTTGGTGGAGCTGGAGTTGGAGAACATCGGTTGGACGCCTGATACGCTCGGAGCGGAGAGGATGGGGGCAACGGCAAACCAGAGGAGAAGTTCGTTGAGGGCGGTTGAGGGGCTGGAGGTGTTGGTGTGAAGGGTCTCGAGGGAGGAGAGGGTTGGGAGAGTGGTGTTATCCGAGCGGATCGATGGGTTGCCAACAGTGATGATCTCGTCTGTAGCTGAGACAGTGACCTCGCAACCTATTGCTGAGACGCTGTTCATGGTACCAAGCGCAATGGAGGACTGCTTGCCGCCTTCGATAGTTCCGTTGAGAGCGGCAAAGACAAGAGTCGCTTTGGTTCGGTGGGATGCCTCAAAGGTAAAGTTGTCGGCCCAAAGCGTCAATTGAGGATACGGGCGTACGTAGACTTCTGCTGGAGCACGCTTCTCGCCTTTTAGGGAGCTGAAAGTTGCGCGAGTCCAGTTGGTGGGAAAGGCGTTCAACGGCTTCCCACTTCGGATAAGCTGTTCGACGGTGTGTGGGCCGCACGATACAGTTGTTTGTAGTTTGACGGCCCGAGCAGAAAAGTTTCCCTTCGTGCCGAGCACCTCCCGATCAACATACCAATCCCGGTATTCTGGCAGAGGTTCCGAGGCTGGGTCCATGGCCCACGAGTAGTACGTAGTCAGGACGCCTATGTTGCCAAAACTCGGTGCTTCGGTTTGCTGGAATGACTCTGCAAGCCCACCACCAGGGGTGTAGTTGCTCTTGAGCTCGACCTCCCTCGACATCAATGTATACGCCTGTCCAACCAACGGTATCCCAGCGAGTGGTGTCAGCATTGCTACTATCGCACAAGCGAGCATCACTCCCATGGCAACCGTCCTGACTCCCATCAAGGCCCTCGGAGCTGCCAGGATAGACCCCCGTGTCGTGGCCAGGTATGCCTCCAGACCCCTCATTGTCATGGTCTGCTTGACCAATAGCGGCCATACCGCGGCCTCACATAGCCCGAGAGCCACATTTGCAAGCGCCCCCAATCCAATGATGTAGACGAGAGTGATGATACACTGAACAGTTGACAGGTGTTCGGCCGTCCATCGGTCGATTGTGCGACAATCTTCTGCCCAGTCTGGGCACTCTAGCGGTTGTTTGCTTGTGACAGTGGTGAAGACAATGGCGACAATGACAAAGATGGTACCTGCAAGGAATGCTGCGGGAAGAAAGAGGTGTCTTCCTACAAAGGCCCACCACCCAAGTCGCCGTGGTTTTGAGCTTGTGTCGTAGATAAAGTCGTGATGCGACGCGAGGCGATGAACCTCTCTGGCTGTTGGGGTGGCCATTGCCTCGTGCTCCGGATCCCCAGCCCGTTCTCGTTCTCGATCGTTATAGGGTGTGCTACCACCAGTATCTGTGGAGGGGCGGTAGGGGTTGGCACCAGTGACAGGTTTGTAGTTGCTGTAGCTGCTGCCGTTCTGATGATGATAAGCGACTTGACGATGGTGGCCGTGATGATGCGAAAGCGGCAGTGACAGGTCCGAGTTGAATTCCTCCTTGAAGATGGACTGGTGTGAGCGGGTCGAGTGTTGTGTGCGAGTGCGGAACAGCGAAGCAGGGCGCGAAGGCTCGGCCGCAGAGCCTGAAGATTCCGGTCCAAACATGAAGGCCTGTGGGTGTTTTATGTTGCTTCAGAGAGCATTGGGTAGTGACGTTGGTGATGTTGTCTTTGGGTAAAGACTGGAGACTCGAATAGATTGGGCTCACAAGGGGTGGTCGTCTCAAGTTACACCGTCCAGGCGCTTTCGAGCTTTTGTTTTCGTCAGTCAACCACAGGCGAGCTGGAAGAGAGAAGAAGAAGAAGACGACGGCAACGAGGAGGTTATGGACACGAGGGAGCAGACGGAGTCATGCTAAAACTCACATTTTCTGCCATCAGCCGTCTTCCATCGAACCGATTTCCTTGAAGCCCAAACGTAAAACTTCCAGACCCTGCATGCACAGGGATGGGAGGCAGAAACGATCCATCGCTGCGATACGTGGCGGGTAGCTGTACCAATCGACAGGGGATTCGGAATCTTTCTTGACCAGTCATTTCAGCCAACTCCACGTCGAATCAGTCGAATCAGCTCATCTTGATGGATCCTCGCTCACTCTCATAGCTTTCGTGGGATTTTTGCATTTCGAAAGCTTTCCAATAAGCAGAAACAATGAGAATGCAGCCAGGAACTTGTTGATACACAGGAGGGTACCGTCTGATTTTTTGCAATGTTTGCTCACGAGAATGACGCGAGTGTTGTTTGGGGGAAAGATAAAGGAAGTTCAGTTGACGTTGAAAGTGGACCGTGTGGTGTAAGCGGGGGCCACCTGTGGAGGAGTGACCGACAGTTGTCGACAGACACAAAATTGCCCTTTGTACCGCCAATGAAAGGGCGTTTTACTGTAGCACAAGTCACCACGGCAACGCGCGCACACTCCACACTGTATTTATTTCAAATCCTTGGCGGGTCACTTCCCTTTTCCTCTTCTCTTCCTCTTCCTCATCCATCACTCGCTTTCACTTTCAACCCTCACCTTTTCACACTGCAACTTCCAAACCACTTTCACTTTCTGAACTTGACATCGTCACCCAGTATTCAAAAGTCCACGTAATCCACGGTTTGGTCACCCAACTCTCTCTCATTTTCTCAGCTACTTCATCCAAGCTTGGGTGAACGCGCGCCCCTCTTCATTTCTCCTTTACAACCTCACTTTCTTCCCCTCATCATCACAGCTGCAGCAAAGGCAAGACAACGCGACGCAGTCATGTCGACCCCGCAAGCTACTCAGGAGCCGGTGGATGCGCTGGTGCGGAGCATCGCGAACCTTGTCAACACCACGGACGCGTTGGCGGAGATTATCGCTCGCGTTAACAATAACCTCTCAGAAACTTCTCAAGCTGATGAAGCTTTCACCGTCGCGTTGGTTTATCTTGAGAATGTCAGGGGTCAGTTCCTCAACCTCGTCGCAAGCGCACAGGAGGCTGCCAGCTTGAATCAAGCTACCACGCTGCAGATTGAACAGGCGACCAATCAGTTGGAGCAGTTTCAGAAGAAGATCAAGGACCAGCTGGAGCTGGACTCAAAGGAAATTGCGGGGCATATCAAGAAGCAGTTGATGCTAACCTCAAAGGTGATGGCGGAAGACTCAAAGAAGATGGCAGAGAAATGCGTCAAGGCACTGGCTCGTACTGGAGAGTCGATGGTGGAGCAGATTGAGAAACTAGAGCACACTTCAGAGGAGACCAAGAAGATGTCGGAGCAAGCCAAAGAGGAGATCAAGAAGATGGCAGAGAATGCCAACAAGACGATCATTAATTCTTCAGAGGCCATGGTTGATCAGATCTACAACCTGGAGTACACTGCCGACGAGATTGAGGTGGACGTGAAACACTCTGTCGAGGTGCTGGAGCAATGCAACGAGGTGCTTGCCCAATCCAAGGAAGTGAAAGAGACTATGGATCAGTCAAAGGAGGTCTTGGATCAGGCAAAGGAGGTCCTGGGTCAGTCAAAGGAGGTGATGGTACTGACAATGGAAGAGCTGAAGCTCGCAAAGGAAGACATGCAGCGCGAGAGACTGCTGTTCAAGGACCAGCATGACCGTCTCGAGCAGAAGATCAAGGAGATGCATCAAGTCCTGGAGGGCAGAGACGCCGAGAACAAGGGCCTCAAGGCACTTTACACCAAGCTAAGCTCACACGCACTTCGCAGTGTCCAGAACGCCACCAACTTCCGCGACGCCCAGTACAAGTTCCTCGTCGACGGGTTCGCCAGATTCGAGCAGAAGATCGCCTTCATCACTCACCACATCGGCAGCACCAGCGCGAACCCCGGCAAAGCCTCAAACGCCGTCACCACCAACGACTCCTCCAAGGCCGACAAGACCGTCAAAAGCCCCCGGAGCAACATGAAGGAGGACAAGATCACCGAGTTGCAGAAGACCGTCAGAGACCTCAAGTATGAGCGCGACGTCCTCACCGGCGCCAACAAGCTCCTGGAGCTTCGCCTCGCCAAGTTCGAGCAGGAAGCCGTCGCTCCCTCCCCGACCGCACCCGAGCAACCCGTCGTCCCGGACACTCCCTGCCCGACGCTCAAATCCAGCAAATCCAAGCGCTCCCTCACCGAGACCGGCGAGCCTCTGGCCCAGCTGACCCTCTCCTCCGACTCAGAGACCACCACCGCCGTGGCCACCGCCCGTCCCTCCGTCGAGAGCCTCATCCAGCCCGACCTCTGGGAGCGCCTCCTCTCCCCCGCTTTGCTCAGCGACGAACACAAGCGTCGCCTGCGCCTCATCAAGCCGCAAGTCACGGGCGGTTTACGCCTGGAAACCCTCTTCCTGCGTGTGGTCAACATCGCCGTCCACGATCAGGCTTGGGAGAAGCTTGACTCCTTTTTGAAGGAGGGCACCATTTCGCAGTGGTACTGCGTTGATGGCTTGGTGAAGAATGGTTGGCGCGCCCCCGGCTCGACCATTTTGGTGGACCACAAGTGCGATGGCCGCAAGGGGGAGGAGGGGAAGGGTGGCGAGTGCCTGAGGGTTATGCGCACCCAGTTGGATTATGGGAAGGTTATGTTTAGGCATTATACCTTTTAAGGAGGTATGATGTCTGGGCATAGCCTTCCCGGCCGGCTGGGGAGGCGGTACCCTGGTGGTTTGGGGTGGGATGGGATGGGTGGGTGGGCGGTCGGTTACTCTTCGTGGTGCCCTGGTGGGATCACTCCCGGTTTCTTTTTTCCATGTATATAGTATTGTAATAGGTCGCTTGGAGGGGCTTGGCTTCGGTTGAGCCCCCCTCCAAGAGCGCCTAGTAATGATTAATCGACATCCCATCCCATCATGAGTTTCCATGCCTTACGATGCGGTGGTTATGTGTTTTACGCAGCAGCAAACGCGTGACCAGATCTTGCAGATGCCTCGCCATATCCTTTCCACACGTTGAAGGTTTGTGACAAGGCATTTTCATGCATTTCGAAGACCTTTTGGACGCTAACAATGACCTACTCCCGTCCTTTCCAGAGCTCGAAAGGCACCTCCACTCAATTAGCATCTGGACATAAGAGTAAAAGTGTGCTTCCAACAAAGATGTGGCACATGGTGGGACTTGATGCTCCAAAGCAAAGGATTTGAAGCAATAATTAGTTAGCCTATGTCAGGAGTGGAGGATGGTTAAAGGTCGAGTGTCTACAGGTAGAGCGTTCCCACAGGGACGTGATGCCAAAGGTAAGGGGAGGTCGAAAAAGTACATTAATCTCTAGCCCTTTCCTAAGAGGAGGAAGGGTCTAACAACTGTTTATCTATACGGAGACGGCCGTCTCCTTTGTAGCGTAGTCCCGTGCTGCCTCTGTGCTACTCCGACGCCACCCCGCGAGATCTCTCCCTTGAGCGCCGGCGCCTTTCGGCCCTAACACCGACTCCTGTAGTAGCATGCGTCCTTGCGCCTGACAGTCTACTCTGCAATGAATGATTACATTAATTTACAAGTACTCAATATGACGTCCCTGTTACTCTCCCTACACGCTCTCAATGGCGTCTTCGCCGACTCGCAGCTTGCTCTCTCCGCACAATGGAGAGTTCCCGCTTGACTCTCTCTTTGTCATGTCTCTCGTAAGCACGTGGATCATCCCTGAACGGGTAGTAACCACGTCCATCAACATAGACTTCGGCCCGCACAAAATATTTGCGATACGGCACAAGTTGACTGATCCACTCCATTTTGAAGACCGTTAGGTACTGAGTCGGTATATTCTCGGGACTACCGTGGTGGTAGTTATGCAGAGTGCCCACTACCACGGCTGGCCAATCTCTGTCCAGTTTTTCCAAGAAGGCCACAGGATCTGATGGCAGGGTCGGGTCTCGGAAGAGTCTGGACCGATTACGATGTCTCCAGGGCCCAATTTCGGCGTAGATACCCCTGGCTGTGCCATGGGTCAGTGGCATGGTCTCAGCCAAGACAGGTAGCTTATCCAAACTACATGCCAGTGAGGGGATCGAGATTGAGGTTCGGATTACTGGTAAATTGGCTCGTCGTGTTACCAAGGTGTGATACAAACTGTTCCTGGTAATATTGGGGAGTTTCGGGCGACAGTCGAGGATGTGCTGTTGGGTGTTGCACAAAGGACAACCTTCGATGTCGCCCTGCTCGGATGGCGGTCCGAAGCAGTCGGCCAACTCATGATCGGGGCTTTGGCAGGCTCTACTGCCACACAACCGTGCAGTAAGGTTAGGATGTCCAGGTCCTCTGGGGGCTTGCGGTTGTCGTTTTGCTGTGGAATGTTGATGAACCTCATTGCGGTCAAGCAGGCCCATGCTGGTCAGCGTCCTCTGAGCAGTCTGAGGCAGTCCTGGTTGTGGCCTCTTAAATGGTGGGCCCAGCGCCATGGCGTCAGATTCGTCGACGGTGCGCTTGTTGCCACCACGGCTTGGTTGAGCTGCCGACAATGAGTGAGCCCGTGTCGCAGAGGTCGCGGGAGGAGCGGGCCTAGTTTCCCGTCTCGGTGGTTGGTCAGTATTGGCGCTCGTGGGGTTGGGCTTGTTTAAACCACTGCTTGGTTTAGCTGTCGGCATGCTCCCAGTCGTAATTGTGCTGGCGATGGGCTTGGGGGGAGCTTCTTGTGGCCTATCATAGGGCATGCTGCCAGTCGTGATTGTGCTGGCGGTGGGGGTTAGGGGAGCTTCTTGTGCTCATCGATGACGATGAAAGTCATCGTACTCTTGTGAGAAAGGCGCAACAAAATCCAACGGCTTGGTGTACGAAAATTGGGGGCCGTAATCACCGCAGCCAACGTAAAGGGCATATCCTGCAAATGTGTCTTGGTTAGAATGGACCAACAGAAGAGGCGGTATATTTAGGTGAAACAAGCAGTGTTGATCGAAGGGCATCACATATAGGTAGAGGTAGCTTTTGAACCGAGTCGGGGGTTGCGACAAACGTACCTCTCATCCAGAGGCTGAAGTCGAGCGCGTAGCGGTGTGTCGCGGTGGACACGCGGCTAAATCCGAGATTATAGAATCTCATCATGGTGTCCTCGAGTCCCTCTACGTAGCATTCGTGAATCTTGTCTGCTGCAGTGGCCTGCGCGGCGGTTACGCTGGCGCCATCGGAGGGTTGAAGAAGGTCTGGAAGGCTCACGCCGAAGTGAGTTTCTGCAATCCGGCAGGCCACAAACCAGTACCGGTGGCGCTCATCATTGTACTTGTCTGATGATAAAACGCTGGTATGCGTCGTTGGGAGCGACGCATAGCCCTCCAAGGGGTTGCTCGTCGCCATCAACTCCTTCATCATCTTGTTCATGATGGGGTGGTCAAGCGCGGCAACCGGCGCTGCGAATGAGGATGAGCTCATCCTGACTGGAGTGGCTGTGTCAGTTATGGTCGGCTTGATGGCAATGAGGATGGGCCTGGCAGGCGAGTGTTGCAAGGGAGGAGGATAGGTAGGAATGTGGGAGGAAGAGGGTGAAGTTTGGGTAGGGAGGAGGATTGGTACGAGGGAGGAAGAGGAGAAAGTGTTTAGCTTTGCGATTGTACCCCGCGTACGTGTCAAACTCGAACTTTGTGCGTTGCCTTCGGAGGGTAGAGAACCGGAGTGAATGGTACGGACCGGCTCCAGCTCCAGGCTCCTGCCGTCTCTATACTGTGGAAGCCAAGATCAAGTCTGATAGCTACCCGGTACTTAAGATGTATGTTTGGAAGGTACAGTCACCAACCAAGGGTTGTTGGCTCAGTTAGTACCAGGTGGGGCGCCACATCTGTTTAGCTGTGATCACTGCCCGCCACTTTCTAGGAAGTGGTTCGTTCGAATCTGCCCGGGGCGGCTTCGAGAACATTTTTGGCACTTTTTACACTCTCATCCATTTGACCACTTCAGGTAATCTTTTGCCTTCGCCCATCCAATAAATGATATACCTTGATTGCATTCATAGTCTCCTGTTCGTCAGTCGCTGCAGGAAGAGATATCCGTTGAGTAAGGAAATGGGAACTTGACAGCTACCGTCGAGTAATGCGTGCCCGGCAAGTTGGTGCCACTCTCACCAGCTCTACATATCAGATGTGCTGCGTCAAACGCCGCATTACCGGGGAAGATTAAGAATGGGAGAATATCGGAGGTAAAGCAGGAAGAAGGTGCACAATTGCCTCGCGTTTGAATAGTCCTTCCCATGTCAGAACTTAGATAGGTGGAAAAACATACAAACAATTCCAAAACTTCCACTTTGTTTTCTCCTAAACAAGTCCGGAATATACTCACCGGCTGAGTTCTTAGTGGTTGCAAAAAAGGTAGGGCGCTGCGATTGCAATCACCAGTCAAGAGAGCGCTGGCAGGTCAACATGCTCAAAAAAGAAGGGAAGAAAGAAAAAAGACAAACAAAAGAAATTTGCCGACAATGAAGCAATAAGCAGAAGGTGAAGCACACCAACTTCCAAGGACATGCTAAGGGATTGCGCGAAATCATCATCGAGTGTCTTGAACATTGTGGGTGTGCCAGTACGCCTAGACTTCCTGACTCTTCGGGGAAAGGAGACCTTCTCGATAGTCCACAAGTACCTTACACTTCTACTGATCAAAACACTGAATGTTCCTTCCTACTTAACCAATTTGCGTCAAGCAACAATGAGAAACAGCAAGCACAGTTCGAAGTGAACAAAGTAATGGACGTTAAGTTCTCTTTGACCCCTTGGTTACACCAACACTCCACAGGAGCATGTGATTCTCTTCTCGAACGCAACGCAAACGCAACGAAACACCACGCGTCCCCAAGACAAAACTGCATCTAGCACTTCTTTGGTAGGTATTTATACAAGCTCTCCAAACGACACTCCAAAACAAAAGCATCCTCAGTCTCAGACAAGCCGAAGACTAAACGGGGGAAAAAGTCCATTAGAAGAAACAGAAAAAAACGAAAGTTTTGCTGCTACTTTAGAAGTTAAGATACAAAAGAAAAATGCGATAATCCAAATATTCGAGTCCTTAGTCCTTAACCCGACCTTTCCATGTGTATGAACTTGTATCCTACCCACACAATGGCCCGTAGACACCTAACAAAATCCTCATGGAACCAAACTAACAACCCCATAGCCTAGGTCTTCTTCCCCATACTTATTATGCTTGTGTCCACCTCTAGCTAAGCCTCCCATATCCCCCTACTAACACCACCGGGACCCGCTACCGTGATCTCACCATCACCACTCAAGTCCGACTGGGCATCGTCTTCGTACAGAATTCCGAGTGTTGGCAAATTTTTCCGTGGTTGATCTTCTTGTGGTTGTTGTTGTTGTTGAGGTTGTTGTTGTTGTTGTTGCTGTTGCTGTTCCTGCGGTTGTTGCTGCTGCTGAAGATCCGTCGGCATCACCATCACCTTCCCACTCTCTTCAAATTGCCTTCCCCTTTGTTCACTACTCGTCGTCAGCGACAGCGACAAAACCCCCTCACTACCACCGCCGGAAGAAGAACAAGGATTGTACGACGACGGACTCTCAATCTCAGCATGCCTCTCCTCCTCCGTCACCGCCTCGAGCGGAACGGAAACGACTTCGACTTGTCGAACCAAAAGAATTCCCGCGCGGGGAAGAAGCTCGGCACCAGACGCGGAGGAAGAGTCGTCGCTTCTGATGAATGACTCGTCCACGTCGTGCGCAAGGTTGTTGTTGTTGTTGCCAATGTCTTTATCGCTGACGCTGCATGAGGAGGAGGAAGAGGAAGACGACGAAGAGGAGGATGATGATGGAGATAAACCCGCGGAATGCGGCGCAGAGCTGGACGAGGAGGAGGAAGAAGAAGAAGAAGAGAGGGAGGCGGTCGAGACCGTCGAGTGCCTGTTGGAGGTTCCGCTGCCGCTGCCGCTGCCGCTTGCACCGGCGTTGTTCGAGACTTCAGCATTAGCGGCAGCCTCCTGTGCCTGGGCCTGCACCTGTGCCTGGGATGCTGCGTCCTCGGAAAACAGAAAGACGGCATACCGCTGTCCGTCGGGCTCATTGCAGTAGGTTACCGCTACAGCCTGCTCCCATCTTGCTGCCTCCGAGTCGGTAGATTCTCCTCCGTCTTGCGACTGCGGCTGCTTCTGCGGCTGCTGTTGCTTTTGCTGCTGCTCACGAGCTCTATTGTTGTCTGTGCTGGTAGACGAGGAAGGCGCACAGTCGTAGGTACCGTCATTGTTGTTGTGCTGCTCTTCTACTACTGCTTCTTTGCCAGTGGTGCTATCCGTATCGCTACCGGTGGACTTTGTCGAAGCTGGCCTTGATGGGACAGGGGAGTGAGCAGCAGCAGCAGCACCACCACCGCCGCCGCCGCCGCCGCCGCCACCGAACAGTCTAGGAAGTCTTTCGCTGTTACGCCCGGGCGCCGCTGTGGCATGAGAATCAGCAGCGGCTGTACTACTACCACCATGGTGGTGGTGGTTGTTATTATTATGCGGATTCGACACCACAGCCATAACAGGCGCCGGCGCCGTCACCGTCTGTCCTGGCCTTGCATCGGTGAACATGACAGGCGGCACCTTGGCGCCGCGCAGGACAAACTTGGACTCGAGGATCTTATCCATGCTGTGGTGCTGGATGAAGAGGCTGCAGATCAGTGCGGCCACGCCGGCGCCGGTGATGATCCAGTAGACGCCGTGGAAGCCGACGACGTACGCCTCGAGGGCGCCGACCCGCATGGGATCGTGGGGATCCATGGCCGCCATCTGCTGGACGAACTGCTCTGAGTTGTGGGCGATCTCGACGGGCAAGCCGAGCTTTTCGAGCCGCTTGACCATGACGTTCTGGAACACGGTGCCGCCGATGGCGACGCCGAGCGACATGCCGAGCGTGCGCATGAAGGCGTACATGGCCGCGGCGCTGCCGGCGTCCTCGACTCGGCTGATGGCTTGGATGCCAACGTTGACGCTGGTCAGGAGCATGCCGTGACCGATGCCGAAAATGGCGAGGATTACAGCCCATATGGCGGTCTTGGTGTCTTGCTTCAGGTAATGGAGCAGGCCACAGCCGATGGTGGCGAGCACCCAGCCGCTCCAGATGGCCCAGCGGAAGTGCCCTAGGCGGGAGGTCATGAGAGAGATGACAATGGATCCTGGAAGGAGAAGGCAGGTGACAGGGAAGATGTTGAGGCCGGATTGGGTTGGCGAGGTAAAGCGAACGGCAGTGAAGTAAAACGGCACATAGTACAGGGCGCAGAACAAGATGAGACCCTGGAACAGAGCGCAGCCGTAGGCGGCGAGGGCGGAGCTTGAGCGGAAGAGGGATGCGCGAAGGAAGGGTTCACGGGCGCCGTATCGCTCCCAGATGATGGAGGCGAGGACACTGACGCCGCCAACGGTCATCGGCACGATGGTCTGCACGCTGCGCCACTCGAACTGGATACCAGCCCAGGACATGCCGACGAGGAAACTGGTCAGTCCTCCAATGAAGAGGAAGCCACCGAGCCAGTCGACTCTGGCCAGCTTGGAGCCCAAAGAGGTTTTCTTGGTGGTGAGTTTGACAAAGGCGGGCACAAGAAGCAAGCCCATTGCGCAAAAGGGGAACTATTGTAGTCGTATTAGCGATTGAATCCCCTACTCACTTCAAGAAAATGAAAACTCACATTCAAATAAAAGCACCACCTCCAAATCGCATGCTCAACAAACAACCCTCCAATCAACGGTCCCAGCACGCTCCCCAGCGCCCACGCTCCCAACACAATAGCAAAGTACTTTGGTCTCTGTCTCAGCGGCACGATATCCGCAAAGATGACCTGGCCCATGGTGATGATCCCACCACCCCCGATCCCCTGCACCGATCTGCCGGCAAAGAACACGGCGAAGCCCTTGGCAATGGGTGCGCACAGAGCCGTGCCCAGAGTGAAGAGCAGCACGCTCACGAAGAGCATCTCCTTGCGCCCAAAGATGTCCGACAACGCGGCGATGAAGGGCTGGCATACAGCGCACGTGAGGAGATAGGACGTGCCCGCCCAGAAGGCGTCGGTCGAGGTCCCCCCAAAGTCTTCAGCCAGCGTAGGCAAAACGGACACGAGGATGGTGGCGTCGAGCGCGACCATGAGACTGATGATGGCCATGGTGATCATGACTGCTAGCTCCTGCTTGCCGGGTTTCCAGTCCTCGAACGAGGGTATGTTTTCTTCGAGCTTGGAGGGATCGAGGACGCGGACCAAGACCTCCTCATCATCGTCGGTTGAAGAGTTCCCCGTGCGTGGTGGTTGGCGGGTATGGTGGTGCTGGTTGATCATCGGGACAGGTTCCGAGTAGGAGCGATGGGGTCCCGGCGGATGGTGGGAGGCTATTAGGGGCGCCATCGGAGGCAGAACGTCGGAGGTAGGCGACCCACTACCACGCTTTTCCGGATGATTTTGGTGAGAGGTTTGCTGTTGATGTTGTTCGGACATCGGTGCTGGTTTTTCCCTCGCTTTAGAAACGAAAGATTGGATGAGGAGCGAGGTCAGCTCTAACTGGACGCTGATATCTTCCAGGAGTAACACCGGCGTCGTGTAAGTGAACTGTCGAGACAAACGGACCGGATGCTACGTGGGATATGGGAACTCCTCGGGGTCAAATGGTTGCCTAGCAACGATGGAAAACTAGGGAAGGAGACCACTGGCAGTGGAAAAAGCTCTATGAGTCGGAGAAAAGAGGAATGGAGGATAACGGAAAGAAGAGTAGGGGTTACGGTTTGAGTTTTGGGGGTGATAACGAGCTTTCAATAACTCATTGTTGATGGGAAAGATGAAGTTGGAGATAAGAGAAGGGAGCAACGGCAGAACAACAACAAAAGGAGGCCACCAGATTAGGCCCAACTAGCCAATCTAAGTGCAATCCGCCATCGCTGAGCCACATTGAGTGTGCTAAACCATGACGTGTGAGTGAGACAGCTGCCTCGATGACAAGAGTATGAGCTGGTTCTTTTCCTCTCCTTCTCTCATCACTGGATGATGGACTGCCATGCAAGGTGAGGTGGACTGAGGTAAGGTGAGGCCAGTGAGGCGGAGCTGGACTCGTACCGTATAATCTCGGGGTGTTCGTTTTGGGTAACTCGCAGCCTCAGCACAATTGAGGCACCTCTAGCATTGCAGACTGCTCGAATCTCTTCAAAAACCCAAACCCCAAGGCACCCAAGTTGCGTTTATGTAATCGTTCCTTGTGAATCCCACAAGCTTGCACGCAGATTCTGTTAGTTACCGAAAACGAACGCCCCGAGATTATACGGTAACCAAAAGGGTCAAAGGTCCGTTATCACAGCTCTCCTCTTCTTCTTCCCGGTCCCTCGGCTCCTCCGACCATCGTGCTGGGGGGCGGCTTCGTGTAAAACTCATAATGATCCTTTGGGCGGCCCCTATAAGTCGAGATGGATCTAGATCGAGAAATTCCGGATGAACGCTCCCGACGAGGGTTGGGTGGGAATAACGACGGGATTACCGTCGCTGAGCTGAGAGATGCATTAGCTTGCTGTACCAGAAAAGGGAAAGCGGTGGCATCCGTACATGAGCAATGTGAGTTGTGCTTTGAGGCTCGGCTATGTAGGCAGTTAGGCAGGTACCTAGGCAAGTGAAAAGACGCGGTAGAAAAGCAAAGCAGACCAGTCGTTAGCTGTTAACCACTTGAACTGTGGCTGGCTAGAACGTCTCGAAGGAAGCAAAAGTGAGCTAATTGGCAAATGGGTGTTGAGGCTGTAAGAGCCTCCGTCCAGTTGGATTGTTTGCTCTCATTTCATGCGGTTATTTGATTGGCGCAACAAAGACCGTTGGCGTCTCCCATGGCTTGCGTTTCATGGGCTCGGTTTCACGGTTGTCCTTTTATGGCTGAGCTGAGATGAGGCGGTCTGGTACTACCACCAGGCATCTCATTTGTCCAGTGGTATGACAGCGGAAGTGGTATTAACCCAACGGGGCTGCCAGTGCCGATGAACTGGCGAGCTTCTTTTCTCTGGTCGTTCAACTTCACAAGGTGCAGCCATGATCTGAAGACTGCGGCTCAACCGACACCTGTAAATTGGGGCCGCCGTAATTGGGCGCCATAAAGCCGAGCGGGCTGGCTGTACGGTGCAGCAGCATGTGCAAGTGGGAAGACCTCTTGACATGGAGGCCACATTTTGCGTTGGAGTGGAATTGATGAGTGAGTGAGTGAGTGAGTGAGTGAGTGAGTGAGAGTAAAATTGGGTTGTGGGAGTTCGAAGTGATGAATGTATCATTATTGAAGAACCTCCCCATACCCCAGAGGTAAGCCTCACGCTTTGTCTCGGTCATCTCGTCCTCCAGCGGTTGGGCGACGAGGTGGTGGTTGGTGGTCGCTTACTGAGACTGTCGAACATAAACTTGTTGAATGTTGAGCCGTTTTACAGGAGGTTCAATTAAGCTTTCAGCCAACGTAACACCAGTGGCACCCCACGCCAAGACCATTCTTTAGCGGTCTACCGCCTACCGATCACTATCTGAAATTGTCAGACACTATGACAGTCTCTGTTAGTGTCTGCTAAAACGCCCTGTATTCCCGAGTGACAGCCGAACACTTGCAGGGATCTTTCAGGAACGGACGGGAGTGACTGGGGCTTCTGGGCGCCAACATGCTAACAACGCCATGTACGGTTTCTTTCATGCGTCCAAGTTGGCCGACAGTCGGAGTCGTCCGAGACCTCTCATGCCTTTTCGAATTGACGCCTATCTGACGTTTACCCATTTACACCCTCGGTCGGCGCCACACCAGTCCACTCACCGATGATGAAGCAGCTCGTCTATCAGCGCGGGTAACACGTATCAGCCCAAGGAGGTTGAGATGAACAAATAAGCACCTGCATTGCAATGCCAAAGGTAAACATACGGACAAGGTAACCCTCATGAACCTCAAACGCCTTTACGGTAGAAACACCCAGGAAGCACATCACAGCCCCCCAACAACCCCCTCCACCACATCCCCCAACATCCTCAACCCATAATACCTCGCCACATTCCTATACACCTTCAACCGTCTCAACACCTCCTCCGTCTTCACCAGCTCCCTCCACTCGCCACTGCAGGTACAATGCTCCATGAACTCGTTCACCCTCAGCGCGCCGCACCTCCCGCACTTGAGATCCTGCGTCGTCCACTCTACCACCATGGCCTCCACCTCCGCCACCAGTCTCTCCTCGATTTCGTTGCGATCGTAGTCCATCTCGCAGTAAGGGCACTTCCACCTTCCCTTTTCTTGTCCATGTCCTTGTTGTTGTTGTTGTTGTTGTTGTTGTTGTTGTTGTTGTTGTTGTTGTTGTTGTTGTTGTTGTTGTTGTTGTTGTTGTCCTGCCGGTCCTTCCAACTCGCCGGCCACTCCTGCTGGGACGTCAGCCACAGCAGAACCCATGAAATCCTCGTCCCGACAGAGATCAATGTCCCTTGCCATGGTGCAGTTGTCGCAGCTGAACTGTGCCAATCTCAAGCTTTCAGACGGGTTCTGGAACGCGCCCTCCTTGCTGAACTCGCGCACGTCGAACATGGCGAGGAGTTCCTTACGGAGCAGTCGCGCTTCGAGCGTGATGTTCTTGTCCAAAGACAAAACCTGCATCAGGGCCTTGACCAGCTCGAGGACCGGGTTGGCTGATGCCGCTACTTTCTTGCCTGCGGCGTTCTTGGTAGACTTGGACATGGACGAAGAAAAGTGAGAGAGGTGAGACCCCGGTAGCTGCGGGAAGGTGTAGTCGCCTGCCAGCTCAGGATGCAGGAGCTCGCGCTTTTGCGTGTTGATGAGGTTGGCGATCTCCTTCTTGAGCGGCTTCCCGAAGGCTTTGCCGAGGATGATTTGCCCGACGGCGCCGTCCTCGCCTAGATTGCCGTTGCCCCGCATGTTGACGGGCAGTTGAGTGAGACGCGGCGTGGCGGTTGGGTCACTGCCGAAAGAGGGTCGCTTGATGCTGTGCATGAGCTGGATAAACTCGACGACCCAGTCGCGGAAGATGGGCTGCAGGCGGACGGGGAGGAAGGTTGCCATTTGCCAGTGCATGATCATCTGCAGGTCCTGCTCGTCCCTCTCGAGAACTTCTTGTGTCGCTTTGCCGCCGTAGTTGAACTCGTCGTACCACACCAGGTAGTCCCAGTACTCCTTGATTTCAAGATCGATAAAGTGAAAGAGCGGTTTGCCCTTGATGCTCTTGAGGATGTACTGGGCATATGCATACGCATTTCCTACCTCGGACTTCGTGGTCTGGAGGAGAAGTCTGTTGGAGCTGGCAAAGATGACTTGCGATCCCACACGACGGAAATCGGCCATGAGCTGGAGGAGCGCCTTGCGGCTCATCATCTGGACGTAGTAATGCAGAGCACGATCGTACAGACACGAGGCTGGCGATTCAACCCAACGGACCAAGTGCTGAACCATCACGTCGGCCATAGTGGACCCCTTGCAAGCTTCCGCCCACCATGACTTGACCATCTCGCGGAGCACCTGCACGCCCGCATTGGCAAAAGCGTTCTCGGAGTAGAGAAATTCTTCGCCATCTCCACTACCGTTCGCATCGGCGGCGGGATTGAAAGAGATGCTATCCGCACCTTCCAGCTCATTGATAAGCGAAGAAGTGAGAATGGTGTTGATGGCCAAGTTCCGCACCTCGAGATCTATACACACTGAGGCATAAGTGCCAGGGTTGTTGACAGATGGCATCTGAACCTGATCGAGCGGGCCAACCACATCGTCCATCTCATATCCAGCGTGGTCGGGTCGCGGACTCGGTGACCACCAGAGCACGACATTGTTAGCCATGAGCCGGCGAGCATATGCGATATCGATCAGGAAACGGGGATCGTCTCGCTCCAGGTTGCACAGCGGCACGTCGCCGTACCGAGCAAGAGCCGTCATATGGGTGATCCAGGAACCCAGGCTGAGGTAGTGGTTGACCAACCGACGGGCCACCACACTCTGCCAACCCAATGGGGGCAGCGAGCTGTCCCCTTGATCGTACCGCAATGGCATAACGGGGAACTCTCCCAAGAGGGGAATCTCGTGAACCAAGAGATTGCGCTGTGAAGATTGAATGACCACCATGGTTGGTCCAGACTCTTCCTTTCTCAATTTCTTGACAATATCACCAACCTCAAGGAATGCTTTCCGGCGGGTGGTGACTTGCGTGATCTTGATGTTCAGCTTCCCCTGATACTGGAAGCACTCTTGCCAATCCGCCCCGGCAGCCTCCTGGTTCCTCCTTGCCAACATTTCGGCATAGAGCTTGTTGACGTTTGGCAAGTCTTGGCCTCCATCCTTGGTCCTTTGCTGAATAATGACATGGGCTTGGTCACTGGTGGTAGAGAAAAGACCAAAGATCTGACGCTCACCAGCGCTGATGTGGGAGAGATAGATGTAGGCCATACGGGCGCCGCCCAGGTACTCCCTCGGCTTAAGCGGCCTCTTCAACCCGGACAGGTCGAATCCTTGCTCAAGACCCTTTCCGAGCACGCCAGGCTGGCTTTCGTCAATGGTGCAAAGATTTCCAAGCTGAAGAAGGGCACGCACGTTGAGCGGTAGCTGCTTCTCATACACGCCTTCTACGCTGGGATGGTTGAACAGCAGTGAGAACTTCTCTGCTTCCGCAAAGTAGATGTCCTCCGGCACCGTGAGCTTGAAGAGATGCACAGAAGAATGGCCATTAGGCAATGTATGGTGGACCTGTTCAACATGGCAACCCTCAACTTCAATATCCGGCAGTTCCCTACTCTTCAAATTCAAGAATACCTGCCGGGGCACGTTAATCTTGAGAGTATGTATCTTGGCATCAATCAGCACATGGGCGACGACAATGCCTGGACTGTCTGATGCCCTCAGCTGCAGCAACTGCCAAGTGTTTCGGAATGTCAACTCGGCCTGACTTCGGAACGTCTGCTGGATGTTGCTCTGGGCATTGCCACGCCTCTCGCCGAACAAGTGTCGCCTACGAGCCCTCGCCTGCTTCTGGAGCTTCCACTTTTGCTTCTGGTACTCCAAGAAAGCCGCGTAATCCTCGCTAGGCGACGGCATCTTCTTAGGAAGCGCCGCGAACGGGTCCAGGTTCTCGGCTGCTGCTGGCTCCGGATCCTTGCGTTTCTGGGCCGACGCCGTTTTCTGCGTGGCAGAAATAGCGTCACTGACAGTCTTGGGCTTCAGCAAGTTCCCGAAGTCCTCCATATCTCCTAGCTGGGTGCCGTTCGCGAGGTGGGTGATATGTTGCAAGGGGCCTTTGGTGGTAGGCCCGAACAAGTCAGTGAGCTTCTTTTGCTTCATCTTATCCTCCTTGATGTTGATCCTCCGCTGCAACCAGTCCGGATGCGGCACGCGCGGTACCGGGTTGCGAACTTTTTGCAGAGCGGCTGGGATGGTGATGAGCTTCTGGATGACGGACCCGAGACGTTCGAGATAGTAATCCCAGTCAAGGAGTGCTCGAGGGTCGGTGTCAGCAGGCTCCTCTTTGAGCCATTTCTTGAGATACATCCTCTTCGTTTCCTCTTCGGCCGAGAAGATGGCAACAGGCACGGCTCGTTCAGTGACCGGGGCATTCTTGGGTCGAGCGCAAATGATAAACTTGCAGTTCAAACCCTTGTCTTTGACCATCTGCTCGCCCAAAAAGTCCGCAAGGCGCTTGGCTGTGGTGATGGATGTTGACTTTTGGCTTCCGTACTCCTCCAACGTCTTGGACATGCTGCGGTTCTCCGAAATCAGTTCCATAAGTTCTTCGTCCGCAAGCGTTGCACCCTTGCTATGGAGTACATCAAGCCAGCGGTTCGCAACCTTGGCGACAGCATCATAGCATTCTGCCAGGGTGGTACCCTCCAAGAAAAACTTGAAGATCTGCTGCTGGAAGATCTTGATGAGCTTCAACTCTCCTCTTCGCTTCACTTCGAAACCCTTGAGCTCAGCAAGACTGCCATCGTCATTGAAGACGGCATATCTCTTCTTCAAGTTTTTGTCTTCTTCCTTTGAGGTGGGTAGAATCATGGCCTTGTACGGACCGTCAACTTCGAAGAAAATGGAGTTGTCGCTGTGCGTTTCGTACTTGAAGGTCTTCGGATCGACCAGGGTCTGGTACTGGTGGTTGGTGAACTTGTCGTGAACCAGATGGTTCAACATGACACAAGGGTACGAGATGGTCATCTTCTTGCCATTCTTGAGCTTGAACACAAAGTTCTCTGGGAATGTCGCCGGCAACATGCACCAGATACCATCAGTGTCTAGCTCGAGTGGACGACCGAGTCGCTCAATGAGCTGTCTCGCCAACTGGATAATGGTCGCGCCCGTTAAACAAGTGACACCCGCCATTTCCATCGAGTACCATCTGGATCCCTTTCTCATGACGTATCCGTAGAAAGAGTTGAGAATGACCTTGTGAGCCAGCTGCAGAGAATCGAACAAGATGATCATCTTCTTGGCATTATCGATCTCTGACGCGGATGCACCCGAACTCTTGAGGGCATCCGTCTTGCCCTTCCACACCTTCGCCTTGCCCTTGTAGTCGTATCGACGGTCACGGAAGTCACGGACTGTGTTGATATAAAACGGGTTCTCGCGCTGGCAGATGATGGCTTCTCTGACAATCGTGGTGGAATCGTGGATCTTGTGGTACACCTTTTGTGAGTAGAGTTGCAGTCTCTTTCGGATGAGGTTGGCTTGTTCGTCTGCACTCAGGTCTTGGAATGGCCGCATCGGGCTGTTTGGGTACTTCCCCGGAAACCTCTCGTTCTCGAGTGCGTGTCGAATCATGTTGTACTCGTCACGCTTGGCTGGCAGGTACTCTCCTCTCCAGGCCCACGGTAGTCTTCTGTCACAAGTCTTTCCTGGGCGATTGAAGTCGCACGCTGCACAAGCTGACTCGGAGATCATGGAATCGGGTTGTAATCGATTGGTTGTCATGATGTTGGGGTACATGGAGGCAACATCAAGATGGTAGATGAGAGGTCGTTCCAGCCGATTGGGAGTCTCTTTAAGGTTCATCAACCTGGCCGTGATCTGCTCCTTGACCTCGTCGTAGTTGGTGATGTCGCTCAACTCCTTCTTCTCTTCAACCGTGATACTGAACGTTAGGGCTGCATCCAGATCCCGAATCAGCTCGTCCACGGCGGTAGGGTCAACCGCGAAGTTGACGGGAATATCGGCGCGGAAGACGCCAGCTTCGATACTTTCGACGTGACCCCCAACGTACGTTTCCGAGTCCAACAGGTGTCCTTCCCAAAAGGACTCTTTAGGTTGGACATGTTTATTGGGTAACACAATCTCCTTTTGGTAAGCCTGTACCATTAGCAGCATCTCGCATAGCGTACCGGTTCCCTTTCTCAGTGTATCGTCTGGGCCTAGAGGCAAGATGGTACAAAGAGAGAAGATGAAGGGATGCACATATTTCATGTACAGATAGTATGTTGCGACAGCATCGGAGACGGAGTATTCAGCCAGCGTCTGCGGCCTCTCGCTCGCATATGGTGTCATGAGCTCGGGGTCGAGTTCATCGGGGTCGTATCCAAGCTTGGCAACGGTGACGGCTTTGAGACCTCTACTACCCTGGGGTAGGTAACTGTCACGGTTTACCCAGTGGAAACAGTCCATGTGTACGCTGTAGTTGCACTTGTACTGATCCTCACTGTCCTTCTTCCAGCCGATCTCGTGGTACATGTCGATACCATTGATACTAGCACGAGCCTCCACAAAGGGCCAATCGAAGAAGTCACCGTTGTAGGTGGCGATGACGGTCGGCCGGGCCTCCTTGATGTGCAGGAAAAATCTTTCGAGAAGGGCCTTTTCGTCCGGTTCGTTGAAGATCATAAACGGACCTTGGTACTCGGGTTTTGGTGTATAGTCGAAATCAGCAATGTCTTCGGAGATAATCTCTCTATTTGTGATCAAGAAACCCTGGCCATCGATCATGTATGAGACCATCATAATTTGGTCGATAGCGGCGTCGGGAAACTTGAGTGGCAGCTTGGTGGTCTCGATATCGAACGCCATTACGACGGGATCCGCCATGGCCAAACGTTCCTCGTTTACTTTTACTGTCGTGACTCCATTCTTGGCCTCGACATGGTACCATCTAGCAACTCGTATGTCTGTTGTGGACGGTCAGTCGAGCACACGCTGGGGTTGTGCAAGGAGAACTGACCCAAGTCTATCATTACTCTCACATGGTATGGGACGTCGTATTCCCGGATATCAACAATGAAATCGCTCGCCTCTGCAAAACCAGCATTATGTCGTCGCTCGTCATTTCGTGAATCGTCATCAAAAAGATCAAACCCGCTGTTCGCTCTATTTGGGGGTTATATATGTCAGCAGCGGTGGTCAGCCTGTACATGAGAAGAGGTACCCACGATGCTACTTCGGCATATGTATCCATTGCATCCATGCCCTTCTTGTTCTTTTCCGCGATGGGCATGACATCGCGCTTGGCGGACATCAAGTCCTGCACGTTATGAAACCTCAGCTCCAAAAATGTTCGACGATAGCCCAGCAAGTGATTGGGCATCTTGAGATCTTCCTTCTCGACCCTCCGGATGGACTTGACGCAGCCGCCACCGGGCACTCTCTTGCACCATTCCTCCACCTCGCCTTCGTGACCTTTTCGACATGCGACCAGGAAGTATGGCTCGTATTCGACTGTGGCTTTGAATGTTGACCCGTCCTCTTCGATAAAGTAGCAGTCGAGTGCCGCGCGGCCGCCACCGCCGGGGATACGGGGGTCGTCGATGGATGTCGGTTGTACGTTGACCAGCCAGCCTTCGCGCTTCTTCCCGGCATCGTATCGGGCGAAGCCCATGTTCTCGTCGATCTGGTTCGCAAGGGCTGTCCTTTCCCACTTTTCGTCTATCGAGGTGGCCTCGCCGCGCGCGCTGGCCGAGGCGGCGAACGTTCGTGTCTTGGATCCGCCATGGTAGGCGTTCTTGCCACCACGACGGTAGCCCTTTTGAGGCTGCCGCCGTAGAGAAGTGTTGGGCATATTGGAAGAATCGGATTGGCCCTGGCGTAGGCCTCGAGATGATCGTCTTGTGCTTCCGTCTGCCCTTCGTTTTCCGTCCTGTTCGGTAGAATCTCTCGGTCCAAGAAAATTCGGAATTGGAAGGAGAGACGAAAAACAGTAATATGTCTTTTCACAAGTAGGTTGACATGGAGGGCCAGCCAAAACTCGAGTTATGGCTGATCTAGAGTCCCTTTGGGGTTTCGAGGGAACGTAAAGAGGACGGGGTTTTCAGACGGGAGGTACAGAGTGACCCGTTGTTGCACTAGCAATGTTTGGAAAGTCTCAACCCATTAAAGTCGTTTAACTGGGAGACGCGCCAGACGCGACTGGACGGTCCAATTTGTTTGACGTGACAGGCGCTAAACACACACGCGTGCCCCACCAGTCAAGCTGATCGTTTCAGGGCACTCACAGGGCGTCAAAGCGTTGAACAGGGGTCGGAACGTTGGGGAAGTGGGCTACCGGCAAAGGAGGCCCGGACACGGCCCCACCATGCACTTAAACCATGAAGCGGATCGGACAGAAGCTTGGACCTTGTCCCGTCCAGTTCCCGTCCAGTTGTATCACCGAGTCAAAGCTCCGTCATGACATCAAGCTCGTCCCGTAGCCGGCTCCGAATTTGAGGGCTCGATATCTGAGCTAGCAACTTTTGATTAAAGTTGAAAGATACCAAACGGAAGCTTTGAGGACAATTGGAAGCTGAATCTCTAGCTCGGCCATCCTCTTCGTGTTAGTGCGTACCTGCATCTTGCCCCGTAATCCCGCAAGGTCCCCACCGAAAAAAAAGCTTCCCCGCGACACGCCCGGCCACCGAGCGAAGGCGAGAGAACGTCAACGAGCTGTCTTCTCTCCATTGGACAATTCCACTTTTCTGTTTCCCGACTTCCCAGCTTCAACACTTCAAACTCACCACCTCTGCGATTGCCAGAAGCCGCCAAAACATCTGACCACCCCGATCACCACGACCGGAAAACACACGGTACCACGCAACTACACACAGCAGCGCTTTACCCAGGATACGTTGAATCCAGACCCCGGACCAAATCACAAATCACAAACCACGAAGCGCAAACCGCAACCATGTCGCGCGACCAGATAACAACAACAACACCAACAACACCCCCCAACGCCGCCCGCTCCTGGCTAAGCGGCGCCGGCAGCTCTTCCTCTTCCTCTCCTGCTCCTCCCTCCGCGCCCTCTCAAGACCTCCAACCCCCGACCAGCCAACAACAACCACAGTCCACCACACCAGCCGCCCCCGGCCAACAACCCCCTCAACCACCCTCCAAACAAAAAGCCACCCACTCCAACCGCATCTCCCTAACCGAAGCCGTCTCCACCATCCAACCCTCCGACTTCCTCTCCGTGCACGAAACGCCCTGCGCGCGCCAAGGCTTCATGACGGGCATCGGCTCGGGCGCGGGCATTGGCGTGTTGCGGTGGATCATGGGCTTGCCGATCCCGAAAGCGGCCAACTGGGGCGTGGGGTGCGGGATCGTGGGGGCGATGGCGCAGTACGAGTACTGCCAGTGGCAGCGGAGGAAGGAGAAGGAGAAGATGCAGCGGGTGGTGGCGGTTTATACGAAGAAGCAGGCGGAGAGTAGGGCTAAGGAGGCGAAGGAGAGGAGGGAGAAGGCTGAGCAGCAGGGGAAGGAGGGGGAGGTGCCGGTAAAGGGGGAAGAGAAGAAGAGTTGGTATAAGTTTTGGTGAGGGGGTGAGGTGGGATGGAGGGCGAAGAGCATAGCGGATAGGAGGTTGGATGTAGGATATGATGCGTATATCTGGGAAGTCCTGAGGCGTTTGGACACCTTCGTACAATGGAAGCATGGTTATGGCGCATCACGGCAGCGAGTTCAGCATGTAGGCATTCATTCTCCGGGGACAAAGGCGTGCTTCTACCCTTCGAAGTCATGATAAGCAATGATATTAAGCAAGGAAAATACACGCCTCTAGAGTACTCTAAACTCAAGGCGCCCCAGTTCTGCGAAAAAGCAAAGACTCATGTGCGAGTCTGTCCTTCTCTTCAGGTATCCTACATTCAAACCAGTCGTACTCCATGCTCAAGTGAAAATTTCCCATAATCCCTTCCGCCGGCAATTTGCAATTGACGGCGCCTTATCGTATCTGGTCCTATCCCTCACCCAAACGCCAAACTTGCCAATGAACTAAGGTAAGCCATGAGTTGTTCATCCCAACCGAAATAGAAGAGAATGTCATATCTTGCTTGCCAGACAAACAGAAAAGCCATAAGCGAAGAAAAAAAGGCCCGTCCGTCAAGCTTCGACCCTAGCAAGGTCAGCGCCAGCGCCAGCCATGCCAGAGACGCTTGTATCACCACCACCGCCATCATCCCCTCCTGTGCTTCCCTGACCCTCCGCCGCAGCTGCCATCTCAGTCTGCGTCACATCCTCCATCATTGTAACCGGTGGCGGCGGCGGCGGCATCTCAACAACCGTCCTCGTCACCGTCTCCAAGAACCTGACCCTTCTCTTCTCGGCCTTCAGCTTGCCCTTAGCAGTCGCCATGGCATCCTTGCCCTTAACTCCGGCATTGCCACCTTCAGCGCCGCTCCCAACCAATCCGTCGGCACCCGCTCTTCGCTCTTTCCTCCTGGCCCGAGCCTCGCCCATCTCTCGCTTGCGGTACTCGGCCAGCTGCTTCTTGCGCTTCATCCTGCGCGCGTGTTCCATCTCCGGGGTGGGCTTGAAGCCGATGCCGTTGATACCGGTACCGTCGTCGTCGCTGTCGTCCGGGTCGTAGACCGTGATTTCGGAATCTTGCCAGGTGAGGCTGGCACGGAGCGGATCGGTAATGGTGGGTGAGGTGGGGGAGGATCTCGAGGTGGATGCGGCCGGTTGAGGTTGGAGGGGTGGTGATTTCGACTTGCGAGGCTTCTTGGTTGCGGCCGCTGCTGACGATGATGACGGTGGAGCCATGCTGATGTTGGCCGGCTTCGGCGCCAAGGGTCTCTGGGCTGGTCTAGAATTGGGGTTGACGACCACTTTCGTGACTGAAGAAAGGGGGGAGGAAGAGGGGATTTGGATGTCGTGGTTGGGTGTTTGGGTAGAGGTATTCCCTGTACCGCTTGTGTTGTCTCTGAGTTGGGAGTGTTGTTTTCCGGTGGGGTCTATGTTGAACGGAACGCCCTTGGGCGCCAGTCGCCGTTTCTGAAATGGCCCATCTGGAGTGATGATGGCGCCTGACTGTTGACTGACTGGAGTCGAGGGAGGCGGCATTGAAGAGCTCCAAGTCGCTCCGACGGCTTCAAAGGGTGTCCTGCCATTGTTCATCGAAGCGGGAGGCCGCATTGGGGTTTCGGCAACACCCGTCATGTCAACGTCTCGATCGGGGAGTTTGACTCGTTTCCGGGGCCCGTCTGGTTGCCCATGGTCTTCATCGACTTCCTGCATGTCTCGCGACCGTGACACGCGTGGAAATGGGTAGCCAAAGTACTGCTGGTGGGTTTGCGACGATGGCTGCTGTGGTTGCGACAGGGACGGTTGCGACGCCGTCAATGTCGATGTTCGTGCGGGCGCAATGCCTCCACCAAAGACCCCACCGGTAGAGGTACCGCCGAGGCCCCCGCCATTCAAAAAGAGGTGCTGTAGTCTGTGTGCTACGGTGGTGCGCGGACTCTTACTGCCGTCCTCATCCGTGGATGGGCCGAGTTCGAATGTGAATTCCCCTGTCAAGCCAGTCAAGGCCCTGGTCTGGTTCAGATTGGGGATTGTTGGTTCGAAAGGAAGTGGACGTTTGCGCTTGGGGGTTGAAAAGGAAGACGGGGCTTCCATGTTTAGCTGGGGGTTGAAGCTAGGTACCCAACACCGTCGGTTGGAGCCGGGCTTTCTTGAAGTAAAGATGATGTGGTGTTGCGGCTATAGTTGCTCTCTTCAGCCTGTCCACCAAGGCGGCGTGACGGCGTCACTGCAAGGTACGTTGCCTGTGAGTGGGCGATAAGGATGATGCAAGATGCAAAGCGGGTTGTTAAACCTAGCGGCGGCAGCGGAGCATGGCGTGGAAGAGGAATCCGAGTAATCAAGAAACGCGCCAAGAGCCAGTTCTTGAAGCACTGGATAAGTTGATACTGGAAGATTGTCGAGTTGGGTATTAGTGAGTAGAGATGTTCGGAGGGTTATCTTGGTGAAGGTGGTTGTTGACGTGCGCCCTTGCTGAGATGGCCGTAGAGCTAAGGTAGCTGCTGCACACTTCCGGTGCTTGATGGGTGCTCGCGGTGGGCGATTACTGGCCGAGGTGCCCGTTGTTGGAAGAGAAAGTGGAATGGAACACAGGCTCAACCCGATGAACGAAGGGAAAGCGTCTACGGGAAAGGTGGAAGGAAGAGGAAGCACTCCCGGTTAGTGCAACCTGAAGCTTGGTGGTCCTTTCGATCCGGCGGCCGGAAACTGGTGGGTGTTGTCCATGACTGTCTGGCTCCTCCCCAATGGATCGATGAATGGACGGGACCTGAAGTGACAGGCCCTGGACGAACTGAGGTGACGGAGTGACGGAGGGTTCCATGTAGCTGGCCCCGCATCGCGCCTCGTGGCAGCCCAGCCAGCTCACCCAGCTGGGTTTAGCGGCCAAGGGTTCGATAGGGCAGCTCGGCAGGCAAGGGAGCAAGGCAAGGGACCAGACCTCGCGGCAAGGGCCACTTGCTTTCTCCTGTACATACAACCAAATAACCAATCACAAAGCTTGTGTCTTTCTTTCTCACTGGAAGGAATCATTGAGAACTTTTCGAATCCTGGGCATTTTCTTCTTCTTTGCCATCTTCTTCATACCTGCCTTGATACTTGGGTTTCAGCCTCAGAAAGCTGGTTTTCTCCTATCTGTGCGACCTTGAATGGTTACCCAACAGCCTCAAATCAAGCCCCTGATGGATGTTGCTTGCGACGGCTCCTGCCACGTTTCTGCCAGGTCAGCCACTGTTCCGCTATCTGATCCCCAAAGGCGTTTGTGCGGCTGGATCAGTCCACTAATCACGGTCGAACGGCTCAACATGAGGTTCACACATCTGGGGAGGTGACGCATAGTGGTCAGTCGAAGCAGGACGTAAGGCATGGTACGCCGGCGATTGGGTCACTCAACAGTTCTACTCAAAATCTTTATGTTGGCTACCGTATAAAGTCGAGACATTGGGGCTGGGTGTCGTAAAGAAAACGTAGGTTCAAGGTCTGCCAAAATGCTTCTGGTAGCCGTCGAAAAGGATGTACGTCAATATTTCGAAATGTAGGATTCCCGAGTTACTACGGAGGTTTTTGAAGCTCGGTGTCCGAGTCTTCGTCTTGAGGTGTTAGAGAAAGTGACCAGGCATGTCTAACTACAATGTAGGCACCTGATAGGATCATAACGAGGCCAAGTCAGTGACAGTCATGATGTCAAAGGAAAAAAAAGGGGGGGGGGGGGGGGGGGAAGATTCGTTAGACAGATCTCGAACTGTTCGACAAGAGAAGTTCGTTCATATTGTATGGACTACGAGCTAGGTCGTTTATCGGCCGCGACACAGCCATCATGTGCTGCGTCCAAGAGGGCCAGGAACGACATATCCGCATTCATCTTCATGAACTGCGTCCATCGGTCGAAAGTCATGCCCACGAGCAAGCTCGCTTCCACTCCTAACGTTCCGGAATCAATATCACCAGTGAGACTTGCGCTTGAGCAGCTAATTGAGTAGAAGTGAAAAAGACATGGAAGTCCAACCTCGGTTGTTCGTAAACGTACACTTTAATTCGTTCTATCAGACTATAGTACGCTTTTTAACAAGTTGGATGCGGCAGGCCTCATATACGGGCGTTGCTTTCCCTGATCTTCCCCTAGCACAGCTCACACCATACTCCTCAGCCTACGCTGCATCATCATGGGATCCTAAGGTAGCGAGACAAAACAACCAGAGTATATCCGTTACGCCAGATGTGCGAGTATATAGAAAACCTAAATTTACACTTAGCTTGTTGTCATACATGTTTTTCTCCTCGTGTTGCAAAAGGCCTTCTTAACTCGATGAATCAGGGATCACGCCGAATGAGTTTCGTTTGAACAGCATAAAAGAACACAACGATTATGAAGCTTGCTTGTTATGGAATTGCAAGGTTTCCAGTCACCATTATAGCGGTAGCTTCGTACGTCGTTTCCAATACAGCTTCACAGCAACTGTCAAGACTCGAGAGATCCGACGTCGCGAGCAGTTGCACCAGGGCGAACAAATACCAGCTCGACAGTATAGATCTCTGGCAACAACACCTTCATTACCGCCAGGATCCTAACACACTCGATGAGGCACATCCATCTTCCAGAAGATCTAAACACGGAAGACCAAAATGAGCGTCTTCTTCTCCCCTAGAGGTCACGCCATGGTTGCCGCCTAAAAGCCTCAATGGGGTTAAGTTCAAGGACATGGCTGTCATCGAAGCAGGTCCCTACAACACAGATTATCCAAGGTAGAGAGCGTCCAGGAGATGGCGATTGTGTGGAAGATACATTCCTAAGGCATCCCACAGTGGCTTGGTATTGAGACTAGTGAGGTGTTGAGGCGAATGTTCTCCTGCCGCAAGGGACGTTTTTCTTCAGAGTGGTTTTGCCATGACGCTGTGAGGTTTGTGATGTAAGATCGTAAGGTTGTTGACGCGGATTTCTCAGCTACGTAAGCAGAGTATGAAGTTGTTGCCCGGTGATCAGTGCCCTCCGAGCCCGTGGATTTTTTTGAGATTTTCAAGGGCGTGTTTCCCTTCAAGTTCGAAGTGATGAGCTTTTCCTTTCGGCACCCGGCCGCGCCTAGTCTCGCCGTGACGGGGAGTAAATAAACAACAATGAAATAGAAATGCTTGCCTTTTGCTTAGCAAGTCAACATAAAATGTCCCCGTCAGTGTAAGTGACGTGATCGGGGAGGGCTTCCTTTCAGTAGCTCGGTTCGCGTTGTGAGCACCTACCCACTTCATTGAGTACTGACCCGGTATCCTCAAGGTAATTGTCCTGTCGTGGCATGTATGGCATGATCGCCGCCATGTTGGAGCGAAGGTTTGTGCAGCCAGGGGTGTCGCCTTGGTGTAAAAGACCCGAGGCCGCATGAAGAGCCCAGTAACCGAATGCCCTTGACCGTCGAGGTGAACTTCCCAGTGATTTCTGATCCTAGCCTCCCAAATGAACCTCAGGCAGGACGGCACGAGAGGGGTCGAGCACCACCTAGTTCTCCGTTGCGCCCACTTCCACAACCTTCGCTCGACGACTCTCTTCCCGGGGCGATTCGACCATATCGGCATGCCACTGCAGTGGGTTTGTCGTAAACATTTTGGTAAGATCGAGCTGCAAAGTGGCGTAGTCGAGAGGGCGAGGAACAGAACAAGGCCGTGATGATGAACGAGAGTCGAGGTCGAGGAAAAGGACCGGTCGGAGAAAGGCGAGAAGTGTCGGACTAGGACGAGTGATATCGGTCGACAAAGGCCCTAGAGAATTAGTGAAGACGGATTCTCAAACATCAGACGCAAAGAGCAAGCGGGAGGCACAGAAAGACAAGTAGGTTGTTCATGAACAGGTGCTCATTATTGGTAGACTATTGGCCTGGTATTCCTTAGCTGATCGAAGGAACCCATGCCATTCCGATTCCGTTTGTGTATCCGGTGGTTGTCAGCACCTTTGCTCCTATGCAAAAAAGCGCCATGTCATGATATCATCCACCTTTCGGCCTTGTTTTCAATCCATATACCCCCCAGAAAATCGAAATGCCGACCAATGCAGAAAACGCCTGTTAACCCCGAAGCTGGTGTGTCGCAAGGAAGTCGCTGTCAAGGTCGCCTGATTTAGGCGGTCTTAGCACCCTGGGTAGGGGTGACCTTCTTGCCGTCCTTGTTGTAGCGGACACGCGGGGGAGGAGCGCGGTTGCGGCGGCCCTCGCGGGAACGGACACTACAAGTCATCATGTCAGTGGGACGGACGGGGGATACTTTGTAGAGTTTTGGCGGGAGCAGAGGTTCGACCAAGGTTCATCTCAGCCGCCCACGTCGCTTTGGAAGCGAACGTGGCTGTCCCCGCCTGGCGGACAAACGTACCGGACAATCTTGCCGTGAATGGCGCAAGAGACGCAGTACTGCAGCTTGAGGTACATCTTGGGAACCGTGTACTCAGCGAACACCGAGGCATCCGAGATATCACCTGCGGGGGGAAGACATGGTCAGTAATCTTTCTTGATCAAACCGGTGGTATCGTCGACGTACGGATGGCAGCGGACTCAACCATGTTGCGGATGGTGAAGCGCTTGATGGCCTTGTCCTTGGGAGTGCATCGCGAGCAGTTGGAGCAGCGGATGGGCTTGACGTGGCCGCGGCCCTTCTTGTTGCGGCCGTTGTTCTTTCTCTTCTTGACCATCTTGGCGGTGTCTTGAGTGATACGGTTCTCAAGATGTTGCTGTCGATTGGAAGGACGAGGAGGAGGAATTTCAAGAATTCGACAAAAGGCAGGACGTGCAAAAGTACGACGGGCGGAGCGTGGGTGCCAAGCGTCGTGTGGGGTCCACAATTTGACAATGGTGGTCTGTGCATTCGCACAAGTGGGTGCTTGTGCTGCAAGTGCTGCCAGTGCCAGAGGGCTTCAACCCACCTGCGGGTGCTGGGGCCAGGTGAATTGCCGCTTGGCCCCAGGGCTACCGCTCCCAGAAACCCTAAGGTTCCTGCTGTGTGCGAGCCGCCCGCCCAAGTCAGCTGACTCCGCTTTTGTGTGGGGCACGGTTGACAAAAGAAATCCGCCTTTCGCGGCCGCCTTCAAATCCCGACTTCTTTTTCTTCCTCGTCAAGCACCTTCACACCGTCTACAGATTGCTGAGGAAGACATTGTGTCTAGGTACGTCTGCACGATGCTGTGATGAATCGTGGTGCTGCGCTCGGCTTCTACATCCATCTTTTATGATACCCCCCTCGTCCTTGTTGTCATTCACAAGTCGATATTTTCCATGATCGCTTTGCTGGGGATTTCTCCCGCGGGCGGGAGGAAGGGAAGATGACGATATTTTTACGCTTCGGCGCTTCCCATCACATCCCATCCCCATTTGCGCGTTTTAGCCGGGCGCAGCATCACGAGGAATCGCAGGAATCGCTTCCTTTCCTCTCCTGTGTCTCTGTCTCTCTAACACTTCCTTACCACTTCTCAGTAGGCAATCATGCAGATCTTCGTGAAGACCCTCACGGGCAAGACTATCACCCTTGAGGTGGAGTCGAGCGACACCATCGACAATGTCAAGCAGAAGATCCAGGACAAGGAGGGCATCCCCCCTGACCAGCAGCGCCTGATCTTCGCCGGCAAGCAGCTCGAGGATGGCCGCACCCTCTCCGACTACAACATCCAGAAGGAGAGCACCCTCCACCTCGTGCTTCGCCTCCGTGGTGGTGGCAAGAAGAGAAAAAAGAAGGTCTACACCACCCCCAAGAAGATCAAGCACAAGCGCAAAAAGACCAAACTCGCTGTGCTCAAGTACTACAAGGTCGACTCCGATGGCAAGATCGAGCGTCTTCGCCGCGAGTGCCCTAACGAGACCGTGAGTTGCCCTGTTCATTCACCAAAGTCCATCATTCGCTAACCCAGTTTCTACAGTGCGGTGCCGGTGTCTTCATGGCCGCCATGCAGGATCGTCAGTACTGCGGTCGCTGCCACCTCACCTACGTCTTCGAGAAGAGCTCTTAAATTGCTGGAAAGCTTAGGGGCATGATCCGGGACGGGGAATGACAATACCACATCTCGCTACGATGGGGACTTCATGTATGGCGTTTTGAGCAGACATCAGGGTACCTTTGACTGGCGAGGGAAAGCAAAAATGGGAATGGCATGACCGACTTGACCGAATCTTTGTCTCTCTTGAAATCCGCTGCTGACTGTGATTGTGAATATGTTGAGTTACTCTGGCACTACCACATATCCCGACGGCATTCACCATCCGACACGTCGACCTCCACGACTACGACCTAGTTTCCCGGAAACCCAGCCCGCAAGTTGTCATACTTGGTGTTCGGGTAGTCGATGCAGTTCTGATCCCAACGCAACGCATGCAGGCCGCCAAAGCCCTCGACGACGGTGCCAATCAAGCTATCAGGGCCTTCCTTATCAGCACTGCTTTCCCACCACATGCCACCACCGAGGCCTCTCTCCCGGATATACTCAGCCTTCATCCTCGCCATGCCAGGCGTATCGTAGCTCACCAGCGTCTTGGTCCCCGGATGATAGCAATACGTAGCACCAGACTCGTAATCAATGCGCTCCTCGGCTCCCTCCAACGGCAGCTTCTTGTAATCATGCACGCCATTGTCCCACGTCCCCTCGCCAACGCCACTATACGGCTGCCCCAACCCCTCGGTGCCCTGGAACGCGCGCCCGTACAGCGGCATGCCCAAGACGATCTTGTCGGCCGCCACGCCCGTCGACAGGTAGTACTCGACGGCGCGCTGGGTGCTGAAGGGCGTGGCAGCCGGGTTGCTGTTGCAGTGGAACAGGTTCGCCTGGTGGCCGGATACCTGGTCCCACGAGCCGGCGTAGTCGTACGCCATCAGGTTCCAGAAGTCCAGGTACCGGTCCATGCCCGGCAGGTCCATCTTCTCGTAGTTATGCGGGCCGGCTGGGCAGGCGACACTCAGCTCGAAGTGAGGGTTACCGGGAACGGTGGAGGCGTAGGCGTCTAGGGCGGAGCGGCAGGCGGAGAGGAGGGAGACGAAGTCGGATGCTTCTTGGGCGTTTTGCGGGTATTCCCAGTCGATGTCGAGGCCGTCGAAACCGAGGTTTTTGACCTGTTTTTGCCAAGTGTTAGTTAAGTTTGTCCAAGACAGACACGATGATGTAAGGAAGATAGACATGAAAAGAAAAGAAACGTACAAGCTCAACAGCACTCTCAGCAAACCTCCTCCTCCCCTCCTCCTTGCCCGCCGGCTCCTTGAAATTGCTGCTGTACGTCCACCCGCCGATCGACAGCAGCACCTTGAGGTTGCGGTTGCGCCGCTTGAGCAGGTTCAGCTGCTTCAGGCACCCGTACAGGTTCGTCCCGGAGTCGTTCCAGCTGTCCCCTTCCCAGTGGATGTCTGTGTCCGCCCACTGGTCGGTCAAATAAACCTCGCCCGAGTCCGGGCGCACGTTGGCGAAGGCGTAGAGAATGTGCGTCAGCTTCTCGACGGGCAGGTCTTGCGGCCGGTGCTTGCGGCCGTAGATGGCCCAGTTGACGAAGTAGGCTACGGTGCGGTAGCCGGTGGAATCTGGACCGCCTCCCATGGTTGTTGATGTTGGTTGTTGTTCGGTGGTGGTGGCGGTGGTAGTTGCTTCTGTTGAAGCTGGAGTGGTTGAAGTGACGGACGAGAGTACTGGTCCTTCGTCAACAGAAGTGATGGTCACAGTCGTGACTGTTTCCGTAACGGTGAATGTAGCTGTGGTTGTGATCGTTGCTGTACTCCAAGGCGGAGGAGGAGGAGGTTGATGGCCAAAGAAGTAGTGCTGGTTTAACAAGGTAAAGTTGAAAGCGTAAGAGGGTGTCGGGGAGAAGAAGAGGAGGACGACGAAACTTATAAGAAACAAAGCGGCGGGCTTCAAAATGAATCTATTACTCCGAGGGCCTGATGATGATGGCATACGGCACAGCCCTTTTGGATTTCTAGGATTACAGAAGCGACCGGACCCAATGGAACGGATAGGATTCGACGGAGACGGATCTCAATGCGTCTCGGCAGCCGGCTTGGCGCACCTGGAATGGATTGCTGGACTTGTGATTCTGGGGTTAAGTGGACGAAAGGGGATGTCAGAGAGGGGCTGAATGCTCTCAGGGGTGGGGTTTGTCGGTTGATTGGAGTTTTCTGTGACTGTTTGGCGATGCGAATGCGCCTCGTTTTGGTGGTCTGGTTCAAGTAGCGTAGTCGAGGTAGTCTGCTTGAAAAGAGAATGGTTGTGGTCACAGCGAGGCAAGGAATCAATTCAGTCTCATACGTTGAATGAACGGCAACTCTGACTGCCAACACATCCTACGTTCCTGGCCACCGGAACCTGACTGGCGTACTGGTTCGATGCCCTGGTTTGACTTTGTTTGGGACCTTGTCGGGTTGAGTCCTCGTGCTGTGACGACTGGCGATCATGAAGCATGTTATGTCAAAACATGACGGATGATGAGAGCTGAGGGCCTCTGGACTAGCCAGGGGTCCAAGGCTTGGCACTGCGCCACTGTCTCCGCAGAACGGATCCAGTCGTTCAAGTGGCTGAGAGGCCTCTTAGTGGATCCACAGATGACGACGACCCAAACTTTGGGAAACCAAACGACGAGAGAGATGCACAACTATCACCAAGTCGAATCGACGACATGTGCCAATGTTTCGGGTTTCCAAGAGGAAAACTTCGACAGGTTGCGGCCATATGACGTGATATACATCCATTTTTCCAGAAACTGTTGTGAAGTGCTCATCGCAGAAATGGACCTGCCGACTTCAATCCAGTCGTTTCAATCTTTGGGTCTTTGGAGCAATCAAAGACGAGAATACAGAGCAATAATTATTACTGTTGAACAGACCATCCACGATATCTTGGTCACTACAACCGTTCCTTCACAGCCAGCAAGTTTCAACGACAATCCAGCCTTCAGGCCCGCCATGTGCTTCGTCTCAAATGTTTCCTCCGGCAGGGTTCGAGCTTCATGGCCGTCGAAAAGCATCAAGTCGTCATCCAGCCGAACAGTTTTGGCATCCGAGAACGTGTTCCTCGTCCGAACGGTCGGCAGCTGAATAATGTGCCCACAACTTGTCCAGTCATCTCCTCGAGGACTGTAAACTACGAATTCCTTATGGCAGCGAATTTCCCTACTGCAGAGCCGGGGGCGTAAAGATGCACCGTCTTGCATACAGATTTGGACCGGCATATACGCCGTAGTATGTAGTTTCCGGTGTACATGTCTGTGCCTTACACCTTGCCTCTCCGAAACCCACGTTCGTGGGTTATTATGTATATGCGTGAGAGCATCGTTTTTGCGATTGCCCAACACGTTCACCATCAGTCCGTGTTCCGTATATCAGCATGCCCGACGGATGTCTGATAACATGATTAAAATATCGGACTCCGAACAACGACGTGCAGAAACACCAGGCCATCCGGCGGTATTGCATGGGCTGCCACAATGGTGAAAGAACGAACCTGTCCTTAAATGTTCGGGACGAAACTGATAAAGTCGTCCTTCCTTTCCCTTCGTACTTGTTCATTCACATTCACACCAGCAAAGAGAGCAAGACCACTCCTCATCACATCAGGAAAGTTCGATCATAGAGTTGGACCGGAGAGCACAACAACCTCAAGGCACAGAACAATAGTAAGTTTATTCCAACTATCGAAAGACAACAACATCCTCAAAGAACAACAATATTGCTCAGTCACCATTGTCAAACGAGAACCATCCACCCCGAGTGCAGCGCATTACCCCCATCTACCCAACTTTATCTTACGCTGATATCGTCAAAAAAGGGTTTGTTAGCAGATCACAACCCAAAAAAGTCCAACGAGAACGACAAGCCCCGATCGCAACCAGAACACACGATCACGATGCCGACGGGAAAAGGCAAGGCCCCGGTTTTGTCTTACGCAGCTGCCCTAAAGACGGGCCTGCCGGCACCCAAAACATCCAACCAGAACAACCGCCCCAAGTCAGCGGGTGAATGTTCGTCAACGGTGTCGTCGAATGAAAACACACAAACCACCCACATCACCCAAGGGGCCTCCCCATCTCGGTCAACGGTAGCGTCTAGCAGCGGCACCTCCACGGGCTCCTCAGACCAGGTCAGCCAGGTTCTTTTCTCTTTTCTCTTTTCTTTTTTCTTTTTTCTTTTTCTTTTTTCCCTCCTTGCTTTGCCACCAGAATAGCCTCGCGATCTCTCTCACTATCCCCCATCTCATTGCACAAGAAACGAAGAAAAGGCTGACATCCAAACCCCCTCCTTAGCCCCTTGCCGCATCCCGGAGCACTCAACCTCGCGCCCAACTTCCCAACAACAACTCAGCAGAGCCCTCCCAATCCTCCCAAGCTCACCAGCCGAGGCCGAACCCGGCAAGGCAGCCCGTCTTGTTCCTCCGCAGCGTGGTGGCCAACTGCGGCTGCCTGTACATTGTCCAGACGGGCATCAGCGGGTTTCCCAGCCGCCAAAACCTCCGTGAGTCGGGCTTCCCTGTGAGAGGTCGCTGTCCGCTGTGTAACGTCCTTGTCACCGAGATTCGGTTGAACGAGGACGGGGAGGCAGAGGTGAAGGAGGTTATTCAGCCGCCGGAGGAAGAGCAAGATGGGTATTTCGAGGAGGACGTGGTGGAGGAGATCTATGTCGATGAGGATGTAGATGATTATGAGTCTAGTAGTGAAGCATCCCAATTGATAGGGCGATTGTGGCGAGGATGTGGAGAGTGACTCTGGTGAAGGAGGAATATGGGGTGATTACCTTTGTGAGGGCGTGGAGGACGAGGATGGTGAGGATGTGGACGACGAGTGTGGCAAGGAAGTCGGGGGGTTTGTTTACGGTGAGGAAGACGACGACGAGTTTGGTGGCATGATGGAGGAAACTCTCCAGCTATACGGGGAGGCACCAGCAAATGACCAACCCAGCATCACCTCGACTTCAACCGATCATGGAAAGGCATCGTCATTGCACTAGTCTCAGCCGTAGGCGCCGGCGCCGGCACCACCAGACCTGACGCTGGGATGCGAAGCACTCCCCATTCTCGTCTCAGGATATTTCGGGAGGTCATGGACAAGGAAAAGAGCAGGGAGACGGTGGAGAATAACGGTTGTCGTTCCAGTGACAAACTGCCAAAGCGTTCTGCATTGGTTTTTTTTTGTCTGGTTTTTTCATCTCTTTTTTTTTTCGTTTTTTTTTCCCCTCTCCTGGACGGAGAGTGATAGTGGAGAGGGACATACCTGTTGGACCGCAAGAGTTGGAGGGTATACAGAACACTTTCAACCACAGCGTCCCCCTTCTACCCTTCTTTGGCTAACGAGCGAAAAATGTTCACAACACTGGTGTACGGTATTATCTCAATTCAAGTATCTATCTGTCTGAAATCGTCCGAGTGTAGCGTACTTCGGGAGCTGGAGCTAAAAACCGTGAATCGAATAGCGATTGGGTAAGTATCATTGGGTAACATTGCAGATCTACGTACTATGTACTACCTGTAAGGCACCTCAGGATTGAAAGAAATTATGTAGGTACGTACATCCACACCTCGTTTGACCCCTCCAATTGGGACTGTAGATAAGCTCGCTGCATGACAAGACTGCAGTGGTCGCTTGCAAGTGGAAGCATCAAGATCGGAAAGGAAGTGCGGGGGGGGGGGGGGGGGGGGGGGGAAAACTTCCCCTTTTTGCAATCTTCAACTGCCTTGCGCAGTAGTTAAGGAAATCACCGAAATTCTCGAATGAAGGGACTTCAACTCGTCCTACTATGAAGTGGAAACAACACGTATTATAACCGCAGAATATCTAGTCAGCCAGGTAGGCCGTGAAGCCAAGGACCTGGACGAGCGGACGTGGTCATTGCTGAGATACCACCATAGGCCTTCATTCCTCTTGCACGCTTGAGACACTCCACGAGAGCAGCATATCACATATAGAGAGAGAGACTATACACATAGCCGATGGATCCAAATGAAGCTCAACCTCGACTGCGGTCCCTCTTCCGCACCGCCTCCGTCGTAGTTCGTTCTGCTTCCTCCTTAGTCCCCATACCCCAGTCCCCAGTGTCGGTTTCCTTCCCCTCTTCTTAGTAGTGTAGCAAAGCTAACCAACTCCTCCTCCTCCTACAACACCCCGCCAGGAAGTGGAAATATGCCGTCTAAGCGCCATAGTATCCTGGCTTCTCCTCCACCGCGTCCTTCTCGATCGCGGATTCCTCCTCCGCCATGAACGCCCTCGCAAACGCCCGCTTCAAAATGTATTCAGCCTACGGCTATGGCCAGCCAGCACCGACCGCCGCGTTGCCGCCATCATAACGCTCACCACGGCAGCTTGGTTGATCGCCAGCATACCCGCAGTCGCCAACGCGCCGTCAATCCTCGAAGCCTTAGCAGCCCTCTCTCATGCTCCCATCCTCCCTTCCCTCGTCCTGCTACTCTGGTACATCCTATCTGCCGCGGGCCCGCGAATCTGGTCCGGCTCTCGCCTCCGGGATCTTTACGATTGGATTTCGGCGCTGCAGGGGCACCCGATGGCGTTGTGCACATTCAAGTCCCTCATGTTCCTCATGGTCGGCGTCCCAGCACTCGTGTTACTCGCTACATCTACTCTCCCAGAAGACAGGCTTCACGGCATCCTCTCCCTAGCAGGCCTCTTCCTCTTCCTCTCCGAAACCGTTCCCCAGAACCCTTACGTCCATAACGCGCCCCATCGCTACGGTCCCGATGCACTCCGCATCATCCTTCCAACAACCCACCACGAGGGCACAGTCTACGTGCTTCCAGATTTAGACTCGAACTCGGAAAACCGCGGGTTCGACGCGGTATGGTCGCCCAAGATACCTGATGAACATCGTGCGGCAGACGGGGAGATCATGATGCTGTTTCAGCGGATGCGATCGAACCGGTGGGCACGAAGCGAGCCTCTAGAACGGTTGCGGGAGACGTTGGCGCAGTTTTACAAGCGGGTGAGCGTTGATGGGTTGGCGACGGAGCATGTGGAGAGGTTGGCGCGATGGATTTATGCTGCTCCGACGGCCGGACATTCAAAGGAGAGGGCGAACGACGTTACGGCGAGCCGGAAGATCGAGTGTCTTCGAGCTCCTGGTACCCATCTGATTGGTCGCGACTTGATGTTTGCCCTATGTCATGCCGAGTACATCGTCTTCATGGCCCAAGGACAGCTATCTGCTGAAACGAGGTCGAAGCTCGGCATGCTGAGGTTGATGACGAGAAGCGGCGCAGCGGCGCAGTCGGCAAGTGATAGGGTGGAAGCTGTAGGATATGCCAATACGGGATACGCCGGCTATCGGGATGCGGTGGAACACGTCTATGCCATCTTTGGCTATTCTTCTAGCGAGATTGACCGGTCGGCCCTCGAGTTTAGGGGTGTACAACCGCCTCGCTTCTCGTACGCACTTGATGGAAGCCCGGATACCATCGATGAGTACGTTGCCGAGCTGTGGGATCTGGCTTGCCGTCACTCCGAATCAACCTTCAGTGCCTTGTGGTTCTTTACCACGGTGTGGTTTATGGAAATCGGAAATGTGAATGGGTTTCACATCTTCCCCTTCCGATGCCGGTCTCGGGATGGGGACCAAGTCTCTCAGCACATTGTACTCCGGCAACTCTTGTGGGCCGGGTGCGTTTCGCAGCTTGTCTCCGTCAGCCCAGTGCTTTTTGGGGCATTTGTCGCGGGATTCATGTCGCGAACCCCATGATATGCCAATTGACCATGCGAAGAGTCGTCGATATGGGCCCCACAACCAACTGTGTCGACCAAGAATGCTCGGACTTTCGAGTTGTGGAGCAAAAGCCGGAAGAAGAATCGGTCGCCTGGGAGTCTTTCCTTTATCGTGCGCTGGAAGCATCAGAATTCCAGCTTGAATGGCAAGGACTGTGCGGTATCCTCTTCATTCATGTCTTTCTCCTGTTTGAGGTCTCCGGCAAAGTTGAAGATCTGGTCAGTCTCATAGATGTCGTCTTCCATAACGCGATAGAGGGCCTCCGAAGCTTTGTCCTGGATGTTCACAGATTTAACCTGAAGCTCTCTGCCCAACAGCTGGAAAAGGTATCCCTAAATCGGTCACTGTTAGAGTCGGTCACAACAACTTCGAAAATGGGTGATAACGTACAGCACCGGGATGACCGAACTTGATCGGGAACCACACAGCTTCTCCATCGAGCTCCGTGAGGGCCTCGAGAACAGGGAGATAGAGCTTTAGTGTATCAACACACTGCCCTACCTCACTGCGGATCAGGCGATGGAAGTTGTACTCGATTCTCTGCAGAGTGTCTGGTGGCAAAGGACGCTTTACCACTGGGCTGAGAATGTCATAGAGGTGGAAGATTTCCATCTCGTGAGCAAGTTCGAGGGGGGTCAAGTTGGGATAGCCGAATTCGGACCTCCTTGTTCGGAGCGTTTCTGTTCCTGTGTCAACAATCACGCCCTGAGCGGACTTGAACATAAGATTCTGTGTGCGACTTACTGAAAGCTCCATATTCCAGCAATCGTTCAACGACGTGGACTGGCGCATGATGATATACTGCTTGGTGGAGAGGAGTCCACATTGAGAGGTTGTGGTACTGCGATCGATCTTCTGTTGTCGTATGCATCAGCCTCTTGTTTTTCATCCCTCTTATCCGGAGTACTTTTACTTACTCATTCGTGGCGCATTCCCCCAGAGTTCACCAAATGTCCGGAACCCCTCCTCAAGCTTGTTGAAGACAGCTTCCCAGTCACCCCAGTACACGGCTTTGGATAGCTCGTCTCGCAACCGGAGATACTCCGGAGAGTGGTAGTCGGTAATGGTATGCCCAAGCCAGGTTCGAACCCTACTTGAGGGCTCTTCGGAGCTGTTTCGCAACGTAGACACGTCGGAAAGGCGCTCCTCTGATTCCTGGCAAAAGGCGATTGTGATCTCGGACCGTTCGTCAGATGACCTTGTGAGCTTTTGCAGCTCCTGTTGGGTTCGGAGAGAGGTTAATCTGTTGTTTGTTGTCAGGACAAGCTCCTCGTAGCAAACATGGCACTGACTTACGAGTTGAGCATCATGTACGAGTTGGTCACCTCCTTCTCCTGTTCTGCCAGCTTCCGAACAAGTTCCTCAACCCTCGAGTGGCTCATCGACCACTTCAGCCGTCTGGCAATACCAAACCGAGATTGGCCGTTGGCAATGGTCGATGCCTCTTGGACCAGATCCTCCAGCGTTCGGTTGAGTCCATCACATGCGGTGATGAAGCCTGCAGCAATACCGGGGTCAGTTGATTTTCGAAGTTCGATGAGTGTGATCTTCATTAGTTCGATGCGGTTTCTTGTTCGTCCGACCAGATTGAGGATCTTGTTGAGATCCTCCCTTGCCTCTTTGACCGTCACATAGAATCTTTTGAGGACAACGACGGCCTTGATGCAAAGAGTGACGGATTCGGTTGCGACGGCAATGCCGGTAAGTACTTCGGCCATGATGTTGCCTTGTGGTCAACCGGTGGCCACTTTTGGTGTCTAGGTAATTGACGAGGCTCTTCCGTTAAAGTGCAAGCTTATGCAAGGAAGGGAATACAAGCTGGAAATGGCAAAGACTTCCGTTCATCCTGAGTTCTGGATCGTGGATGTGGGGTCCTTTTTGTTCTCACCTGCCTATAACAGAATTGTGTGGTTGATATCGTGGATGACTGGCGTACACGACGAACAGGCTGGCCGCTCGCGGTTCGTGGTGGCCGAGGCTGTTCCATTTTGGTACCCGGAGAGTTGACGTTGTGGCTGCTTCTGTCTGCCTTCCCATGTGGAGTGTCGGACGTGATGGATATGGTCATTGGGTGATACCGCCTATAGCCGTGCGCCACATTCAATGCTCATAGGGTTTTGTGACACCCTCCAGACCTCAGCCCAGGCTTGGCTTGAGGATATGGATTGGGGAGTGACTCGATTGCGAGGCTTTCTGCGCAATGAATACCCAAATAGGGCCGTCCATCTTCCCAATTATCATAGCAGTCATTGATATCACACTGCCGAGGGGCCTTCTTTTTGGTGGGCGGCCTCCCACCTCCTCCTTTCACTCCATGGCATGACTCCTCTCCAAAGAAAAGTTCACGAGACGAATGTACGGCTGTGCGCTTTCAAAATGACATAACGAACCCGGAGTAAGGTCAAGCCAGTTCAAACTTAAGGCGCCCATACTTCTGACTTGGACCAACAAGCGTGACATACGAACTCAACTAAGCCATTCAGCCAAGGAACTTTTTTGACAACACTCACCGAAACAGGGAACACAGATTACAAAGCCCACCATGCCTCGTTTCAAACCCACCTCAGCAGCCAGGGCGAGATTCTCGGCACCACTCGATGCCGTGAACCTCCAGACACTCAAGTCCGGCTTTTCCGGCCAAGTTGAGCGTGAACGCATGTCCCGACTTCGGAGTAAGATTGAACAAGTGCGGACTGCTTGGTTGGATAATGACGCATATGCGCAACTTGTGGCGGCCGTACGGAGATGGTGTAAGCCCGAAAGGCTCCCGGAAGAGGTGCGCGAACCACTTGAACGACTTCTCAGTGGTTACCGCGACTACGCCGACGTTTCGGTCAGTCGCCCTTCTGATACCAACACCACCCACAGCAGCGAGCAGTACGATGCTTTGGAGATGTACTGCTCTATTCCGGGATACGACTACCTCTTCAAGCTGGTCAGTGACACCCTCCGTACGGAACACGCTGCTGAAGAGCATCTCCTGGTTGCCACCACGCTTATCGAGTTCCTGACAATTGACCTGTATAATCTCCGACTGTCTCAACTTGGTGATCCGCGGTATGGAAACTTTGAGGGTCTCACGCATCGCGGAATGCCTGTCTACCAGGAAACCGTCCGCTTCTATGAAGACATCATGCGGAACCCTGACTTGACGATGCGCGGCTTTGCTATCCCTTTGGCCTTGACGTCGACCAGTGCCGATCCCAGGGTCATGGAAGACTTCGCTACGAAGAAGTCACCGGGGGGCGAACGGTTGGTGCACATGCACCTTCAGGTCCACACGAGGGGCATTGATGAGGGCCTTCTCAGGGCATATCGGAAGCGATACCCGGACAGCGTGGTCACTTCGATCTGTGCCATGCCGGTGGCCAATATTTCGCCGGAGGGTGAAAGGGAGATTTTGCTCAGGGGCGCCTTCTTCCAGTTATTGTCTGTCACCACCAAGCCAGACGGAGGGGATGGTGTGCCCATTGTTCAAGTCATTGTTGTCACTATGAACTCCAATCGCGATCACTCGACCGAGTCTTCCTCAAACGTTGACGAGAAGAGAGCTCAGCGCGAGATCTTCCGGCGGCTGGTTGATGCGTCCAAGTACCGGGCATGTGCAGAACTGGCGGCAGAGTTCGCACCTGCAGACGTGCAGGGATACAGGATGTTGGCTGACAAAATGTTGAGCGAGATTCGTGAGATGAAGGAACTCGACTTTGGTGAACTCGACGGAGGGTCTGGCGGTGCGCTAGGCCTCCAGAAGGAAGATGTGGCGGTATGGCTGGGTGGAAAATTGGTTAGCAGCTATCCAAGGCAGTATGCTCTGCGACGCAAGCAGTGGCATCAAGCCCTGGCGAACAAGGACTGGGTTGGGGCTCTGAAGACACTCAGCAAAGAATACAACTGGCGACAATGTGACTGGTATAACACTGGGTCATTGGATGCCGAAGGCGATGGTCTTTCAGCACTGCACATAATTGCTAGTAGCAGGCCGCCCGAGGACAAGTACTCTGAGGAGCACCGAGCATGGGAAGAGCTCGTCGAAGAAGCTCAAGCGGATCCTCGCGTGTGGAGTATGTTAACCTACTTTGCCACGATTTTGTTTCGGACATTAGCTGACTGGGCTGATATACAGAAACCTTGAAGTCCTTTGAGGGGAAAGCGAAGATCGCACGAGACACGGCATATAACCAAGAGCTGGCGGAAGCATTCAAGCCGGAAATTTTGCATCATGTGGAGGAAAGAAGGCTCGCTCACCTGGAAGAGCAGCTCCACAGATTGATGAAGGGCACTGCTGGTTCTCTTGTAAGATACATGGAACGCGGTTCATCGATACTACCATTGCACTAACCCGCAGAGACAGGTCGGCCCTTCTCGATTCAGGATGCCACAACTGTCATGTTTGACAGAAATGGAGGACCCAAGGTTGTGGATCCCAATACCACACCTGTACGGAGTGAGTACTGAGTTTGTTCTTCACATGCTCGTGCGGTCTTGGCTGACTTGCTTGCTCAGGGCTTCAAGGTTGAGTTACTGCCATCTGAGCAAGCTCTCCGAGTGACAACTATCGAAACCATTGCCGGTCAGACTTTGCCTCGGTCCACTATACAGGTGTTGGAATCCACCCCGATGAGCTTCGGGGTTCTTGAGGTGGAAGACTTGGTGACAGAAGATATTGCGAAGTTGACTGTCCAGTTGACTGTTATTCCGGTTTTCGAAGAGGCGGTTTAGGTCTAGAAGTGTTTTGGGGTCGCAACCATTGTCGCCTCATGCTGCAGTGAGGTAGCAGACAGTCTCGCTCGGCAAAGGAGGGCGAGTCGAAAGGATCATGAAGTCTGCGCATCCAAGCTCGTTCGCGTAACGGAGGGAGTTCCGGGTTCCCTGTCGCGGTGGTCTTGGAAGCTCGAATCGTATTCGGCTATTCGCTGTTGTGTGTGATTTCCATCTGCGGGGACCCTACATCCAGTGCGCCCTTCATACCGTCCCGATATCACCCTGTCGTCGCTAAAGTTAACGTCAGGTTACACTTCGCTTTGACTGTGCAGGAACATGGGTGCTGCCTGAGCAGCCTAAAGGAAGGGCAGCAACAAGACTGGACGGGAGGCATAGGGAAGATTCAAGTGAAGCTTTACACTACGTACCTAATTGTGGCCGAGGAATTTGGGGACCGTCGTATTTTGCCCAATAGCAATTATCCAATCCGTCAAAGACGTCCTATCGTCAGCACGTTGTGCGAACAGGAAATGGATAGTGTCTGGCTACCTCCCGTTTTGCTGTCAAGCCAAGAGCGGTCTTGCCGTTGTGAATGGCCGGCTAAGCTGTGGCAGACTTGAGCTCAGAAAGAAAAACTTTCCTTTCAATCCTCCGTTGGAGACCCAGCTTTTGTCTTTGTAGGTTCCTTCAGGGATACCTTATACTTAGGCGTCTTTACCTCGTCTCCCCGGCTTTGTCTAGACATTCGATCGTACTCAACACTATTTTCGGCGACCTCTTCCCGCTTTCTGGGCACTACCTCTGCCGTCGTAGCAAAAGCGGCCCCCAAGGTCTTGAGTGGCAGCCCAGGGTAGGACCACAAGGTACCACGCATCTTACTTGCATTCAAGTAGTAATAGGCATCACTATACAAGAGACGATCAACCACGGCACACAAAGGGCGATGCATACAGAACTTGGGCCAGCATACGGATTCAGTAAGAAGAAGAAGAAGCTCGCGCAGCTCGGTTACCAGGATGTCAGTCGGTAATGGTACGATGGAATGCCTACCTATACATGGGACTGGGACGTCCAGAGATACCCTGAGAGACAGGAGAGGGAGATCTGCGGGATGCTGTCCCTGGTATAAAAGGTCGCCGTCGTGATCTGACATAAGGCGTCCTTGCTGTCACTCCCGTCTCTACCCCCCCCCCCCAGAGCTACCTCTATCGTCAACATGCACCTCCCTTCTGCGATCTGGTTGACGGCAGTCCTCTCGGTGCCCGTGTCGGCCTTGAATCTCCCCTCATGGGGACAAAAGGCTATTGACTCGGGTGTGGCTCTCCAAGGCCTCAACGCGTTGGCTTCTAGGAATGCCTACCAAAGGTTCAATGGCAAATGCAACAGGAAGAATGTCAAGGTCAGAAAGGAATGGTACGTATTTTCACATGAATAACGGTCTGATGGCTTCCACAAGTCAAAGTCATCAGTCATCCATAGTCTACTAGACTGACACCATATCAACAGGCGCAACCTTTCCAAGCCCGAGAGACGCGACTACATCAAGGCCTTCAAGTGTCTCTTGGAGAGTCCCAGTAGTCTTCCAGCAGGCGAAGCTCCCGGCGCTGTCTCTGCTTTTGACGACTTGATCTACCTGCACTTGAACGTGACACCTTTCATCCATTTCTCGGGTCTCTTTCTTCCCTGGCACCGCTACTACCTCCATGGTTTCGAGCAAGGTCTTCAAAAGTGTGGCTACAAAGGTTCGTCTAAAACCCCCCTTCCGTTCCCTTCCATGATCGAACCCCGCTTCCCGTCACATAGCCAGCCAATGGTCTAACCAAAAGTCGAATAACAACAGGCGCCCTTGCTTACTGGAACCACGGTCTCGATGTCGACAACCTCCTCGCCTCCCCCATATTTGACGGTTCGGACACCTCGCTCGGTGGCAACGGCGATCCGGTCCCCCACGGGGACTCGGGCTTCATCTTTCCCGGCTTCACCGAAGTGAACATTCTCCCGGCAGGGCCCAACGGACGTGGTGGTGGCTGTGTGACCACGGGTCCTATCGCCGGCATGCAGACGCACCTCGGGCCCGTAGGACTGCCCAAATACGGAGAACCCGGCAATCTGACTGTGGCAGAGAACACTCTGGCTGATAACAGGCGGTGTCTGAAGCGCGACCTGAGCGAAGGGTTGGGGAGGAAGTTTGCTACCTTGAGGAACACGACGGATCTGATACTGCAGACGAGGAATATTTTCGAGTTCCAGACCACGCTGGTGAGTTTCCATCTAGTCGTTTCAAGGTTACCTACCTACTTAGCCAAGAAGAGATTTTGTTGACAAAACATATTTTGAAACATCCAGGAGGGCGACCCTCGCTACCACCCGGGCAAGCTGGGCGTTCACATCGCCGGGCACTTCATGATCGGTGGTGATCCCGGAGCCGACATGTTTATTTCCCCCGGCGACCCGGCCTTCTGGCTTCATCACGGGCAGATCGATCGCCTCTGGTGGATCTGGCAAAACTTGGACTTTGAGAACCGACAGGTGCGTATGTACTTGAAGAGTGCTTGGTGTTAAGTTTTCGTTATTTACAGTTTCGTCGTAAGCTGACTTTGTGTTGCGATTGCTACCTATACAGGGCGTCTCTGGCACGCACACAATCCTGGACCAACCCCCCAGCGCCAACGTCACGACGGACGAGACCATTGCCATCGGTCCAACAATGCCTGATGTGCAAATAAAGAAGCTGATGGATACTGTCAGCAGCGACAGCCCCTTCTGTTATGTATATGAATGAGAAGTGTCGGATGATAGATGATGCACCCAAAGCACCCGTTTGTTTGTTAGATTGGCTTTATACCATGGATACGCACCCTTCCAAAAACTTTGTAGCACAGTGCATTGGTAGCTAGAGTCTCATCAAATGGTATGAAACATGTAGAGAGTTAGTAGACTCCATGTTATCTTCACGACGCTACATCTTTCTGCTACAGTAGACATGTCTTATACTTGGAGCACTCACTTCTAACCTAGCCATATCCTCCATCTCAACCAAGCGACTTCCATTTGCACCTGATCCAACCTCCTGAGCCCTCTTGGACATGCAGGCCGCGGCGCATCAGTGACAGCATAATGAACCTGAGGTTCGACAACTTTCACGACTTTCTCGGGGGTCATGGGCCAGAACCCGCAACGACTGAGGAAGAGGATAGATATGCAATAATATAATCAGAAGATCAGACTGCTAGAAGGCTACTGAGTGAGTATATGTATATATCGCACTTGGTGGGCAATAATAGTCTGCAAAAATGAGGGGGGGGGGAAGTAACAAAAAAGTGGTTTGAAGCCGCTCCCGGGCAGATTCGAACGAACCGGTTCTACTAAGGAAGTGGTCACCCAAATAGATGTGGCGCCCCATCTACCGACTGAGCCAAACTTCCCCACGGTGGTCTGGTGACTGTAATCTCCTAAACACAAACCTTAAGTACCGGGTAGCTATCAGACTTGGTCTTGGCTCCCCAGTACGGACAAAATGTTTGCCCATGGCACTGGGTCTGGTGACTGAACTTTGGAAGGAGAGCCCCTTATAAACCTGAACCTTTAACATGGGCCTGGGGATGGGTACTTACGAGGTATGCTATGGACTGCACAGCACCTAGATTGGCATCGGATTTTCTGACATGTGAGGTACCTTGCGGAGAATGATATGTCGCCTTGTACCGACGCGAGTGTTGGGAGGATGGAGAGGCTTAGACGACTCGATATCACCATGTATACTCTTCAACAATGTTGTAGTATCACAGGCATCTTGTTCGTGGATAAGATGTCCATAGCGACCAGACATACACTCGCAACTAACCCCTTTCCTCTTCTGCCTTTCAGGACGAACAAACAGGAAGATCCCATCGTTGCAAAGCGAAGATCCTATCACACAGATATCTAATAGTAAAATCCAGCCGTCAGATGTTTTACCTCCCCCTCTCCTCCATACATATTCCACGTCCATCTTCCCATGCATTATCGATGAAGTCAACACATGAAAAGAAGCATTATGATGAAAGTAGGTAATAACAATGCATACGCCGCGATTTCATCATGATGATAAATCATATCCTCGCTAAGTCCCAAAAAGGATAGATAATGCTCATGATAGAAGAAGAACTGAAAAAAAACCAAGACATATCCATAACCCCCCGGCATTGCACCCATTTTATCCTTTCCTGTAAGTAGTAAGTGATTCATTACACCGTACGCATCCAAAAATGCTCCTCCCCGCGCGCGCGTACGCGTCATTAAAACCGCGGCCAGGTCATATCCTTGTCGCTTGCTCGTTCTCTTTGTTTTCCTTCTTGATCTCTACTGTCTCCTGTTCAGCGGCTGTGGGTTTCTCCTCCTCCTCCTTAGCGGCCGGTTTTGTTTCCGCGGCTACCTCGCGGATCTCGTTGTTGCTCTTAGGCTCATTAACCGTATCATCCTCCTCCGCAATTCTTCCGCTGCTCTCCTTCTCCATCGTCGTCTCCGTCACCACCACCACCTTTTCCTGCTGCTGGTCCTTCTCCCATGGCATCGGGCTGAGCACACCGGCGCCAGCAAGAGCGTCAACATCACCGTCGACGGGCGGGCGCAACATCTCGGAAGACCTGACAGAAGCAGAGGAAGCGTCGTCAGAAAGGGGAGAGCGAAGGCCGCTGCCACTGGCGGCACTGGCCCCGTCGCCTCCCCCAGCCGGTCTAGGTCCTCGCGTTGGCGTCATGCTTCCGGGCGTAAATGGAGCGCTCTGCACACTCGAAGGTCGGGATCGGCGCTGCATCTGGCTACGGGGTCCATTGTGAGGGGAGAGGGAATAAGACGACCGGGCCCTCGACCTCGACCGCTCCCTTTCGCGTTCCCGATCCATCGGCATACCGCCCAGGTCCATCCCCTCAATTCCCGGAACTCCGAGTAATTGGCCCTCGCCTCTCATGCCGACGCCAACCGGCAGTGCCGCGCCCGGTGGAGTGCTGATGTCGCTATAGATAACGTCTCCCCCAACGGTTGTAGATGATCGGATCCCGGCAGCGGCGCTGACAGCGTAGGGCGATTCGTCAAAGGATAGCCTGCGTTCTAGGGGGTTTGGTGGCGATGGCGTGGAAAATGAAGTGGTGGAAGATTGCTGGGACCGTCGGAATAGATTCGCCTTTGACCTAGCTGCTTCTGCGGCAGCTGCTTCGTCGAAACCATAGTCGGACATCTGGAACGGGTCATTTTGGTCTTCTTTTTTGTGCACCTTTTTCCGGCGAAGGTGAAGGAGATATGCTACGATAATGGTGGTTGCCGCGACAAAAGCGCTATAATCCATTGTTAGTGTTCCGAGGTCTGGCCAGTGGCATGTCGTTCCAACTAGGGTTTATTTTTGGTGTTTCCATTTTGGGCAATTGTCAGGGGTGGTGGCGGCGCCTTGAAAGGACATGGACCGGGGGATGCGACGGGTTACGTTGAAGGAAGAATACGAGGAAACCAAAAACACTCACAGCACACTACCAATTATCGCCCAGGTAACTTTTGAGGTTGCCTCTGCTGGCTTCTCGCAGAGGTTCACGCCCGGCTGTGGCGAACAATTGGCATCCATACTGCGTTTTTGTGTCGCAGATGCAAGAGATGCCCGGATATGACGGATTGCGTCGAAAGCGGCGCGCTTGAAGGTCGTCGACGACGGCGATGATGATGATGATGGGAATGAAGACCGACTCCACATGGGAAGTGAATCTTGTCGTCGTCGCGACATGGCGGCCATTATCGGTGGTGATGGGCGACTTTGTGCTTGTGAAGATGGCGCCATTGTTTTAAATGGGGTTGGACCTCGAGATGCAGCCCCAAGTTGGTGCTCGCTCCCCTTGTTGTATTTTTTGACGTTTCCAACAATATATGTTCTCCGCGACACCAAAGTGCCGATCGCTTTGCTGGGTTTGGACTCCTTTTTTTTTTTTTTTTTCAGTTGCACAGCAACGGACTCGATCGCGATGCGTAGGTAGAAAACGAATGGATGATTACCAACTCTAGGGTTGTGGTGGAGGAGGAGGGTTGTTGGAGGCGGTGATCCCGTTTGCTGGTTCGCTTAGCGCACCCGCCGCCGTCAGTTTGTTTGGAGGTTTTGCTGAGGTGTCGATGTACCTGATCAATGATAGTGAAAGAGATGGTGTCCAGAAAGAAAATGTCTCTTTGGCAGCGAAATGGAATTGGCCAGGCCCCCGTGGTCTGATGAGTGTGTCTTTCGTGTTTTTCCCTCCCTCTTTCTCAATCCCACCGTTTCACGATTGATGTGGTGCTCGTAAGACTCGATGCCGGGAAAAGCGCCGAGCGGCAAGGTTCACTGGCTGGACACTGGCTGGTCGTTCGGCGGGCAGTTGTCAGTACCCGCGTCTAGAAATTAGCGAATATAGTGGGTTGCGTCCGCTATCCGTCGTGGTGACTCCCTGGGATTCCGGTTCCTCTCTTTCAATTCCTTCAACAAGGCCGCCCAGTGTGGTCGGGTGATGCAGAAAAGCCGACAGCGAGTGAAAATGGAGGACTGGCGGGAGAAATGAGGAAGAAGAGAAGGACAACGCAAAAGCAGTACCATGGACCCAGCAAAAAGATAAAAGGGGGGGGGGGGGGGGGGGGGGGGGGGGGGGTAGTAT